>OY754310.1:55523452-55962832 GCA_963573325.1 Astragalus glycyphyllos | reverse complement strand
TAAAGATGCCACTGCAGTGTCTTGGTGGTTAAGGGTGTTGCCTAAGCAAAACTATGCACTTGGTTCCGTCCACATTCACCCCTTCACCACTAAACCCCACCTCCCCACCTCTCTATTTGTAGGAGACCACACCATATGACGTGGCATTGTCTCATTAATGATTTTGTTTGCTTTTTACTAGAGGAAATGACAAGTAAACACCATCCACATACATTATCACTGCTCACGCCTAAGTTTGAACTTGAGAGTCGACGTCTCCATGTCGCTAAACTTACCAACTTAGTCCTGTATTAGGTTGGTTCAACTATAATTAAATTCGTATCTCTTAAATAAGGTCTTACACTCAAATGTTGTGTTGTGAATCACAAAAAAAAAAACACAATTCAGTCTATATCACGAGATTGGTTTATTAGCATAGTTAGTTATAATTCAAGTTTTGAGCTTTCAGATTGGTAGATTAAACCACTGTCATTATTGGGTTAGATACCCCTAATACTCTGATTTAATACAATATTTCACTTATAAAAAAGAGGCAATTCCGAGAAGAGTATATATCCACTAAAATTAGTTAATTTTTTTTAGAAAAAAAGAGTCGTAAGTGAAGTAAGTGAATATGCAGGTAAAATAATCTCTTCCTAGTGGTGACATCGGTCCAATCATTTTTCATGAACTTGTTTAATATGCAAAGTGGGATATAACGTCGTAAAACAACTCACTTTAACAACCTTCACTTCTTCTGTCTTAATAAAAACCAATCAAGTTTGAGAAAGAAAACTTCCCCAATACATCCAAATTCGAAAGCCAGCCAGCCATTGAAATTTTTATTGGAATTGAATTATTGCATATGTCGATTATCAGAAGACGAAGTTAGCAGCAAAAAGCAAAAAAATTTAGTAACATTGTTTGTGTTCCTTCTAAAGTCTAAACAACTAATGAAATTATTTTGATGTGTCTGTATCAAGTTTTGATTAGTTATAAGATAAGAAGGGAATGGCATGATCAATGAAGATATAATTAGTTCTAATTTTGTTAATTAATAAAGCCTCAAGCATTTGAATATATCATGCACAAAGATAAGGTAGTACTGTAGTTGATTACTACTAGTAGTACAGTAGAGACAGATAAAAGTAAAACAAGTTTTCAAAGTAATAAATGAATGAAGAGAAGCAGTTATACGCTTTTGGTATCTCCGGACTCAATTATGGCTCATACTTGCAATTTCTGATTGTAAATTTTCTAGAAAAGACGACTTGACCTGACTCATAAAATCATTACTACTAACTTGGGAAGAAACGTGGTCAGCTTAAAATTCTCTCCAAATTTAAACTCGCATTAAACCAACACCAACCACCATCCCATGAGTCATTGTTCTGTATTTCCATTTAAGAATGCATCACGAAAGATTACACGTGATTAGACTCAGACTCTATGTTGGGAATTCAAGTGTGAGTGGTTAGTCTCATGTAGTCTATGAATAGGTTATATGAAAGATATATAAGAGACGGAAACTATATACTCAATGTTTTAAGGTTTTGGAAAGAGATGTGTCCTCCAAGATGGTCCGGTTCATTGGATGCTTAGAGAACATGTATGGATCCTCTAACTTTAATTTTAGAGGCCCTCTAACTTGCTATGAGTCTCTCTCCTTTAATACATTCTCTCATCTT
This sequence comes from Astragalus glycyphyllos, assembly GCA_963573325.1. Taxonomy (NCBI): domain Eukaryota; kingdom Viridiplantae; phylum Streptophyta; class Magnoliopsida; order Fabales; family Fabaceae; genus Astragalus; species Astragalus glycyphyllos. The sequence continues at coordinate 55,961,165 of OY754310.1, read as the reverse complement.
GCTTCCCTCTTGATGATCTGGTTCATTGGACGCTTATATTAGATATATAGTTGGTTAAGTAGGTAAGTGAGATTGTTAATTTGTTATGAGTAAGTTTGTTAGTAGTTATTAATATAATTGAGTTATTAGTAGTTAGTAGAGTGTGCCAATAAATAGGCTTGATGTAATCAATTTGTTTCACTTTTAGTTTTATGAGTCCACGATTTCTTTAGCTGAGTAACTCTAACTTTTTCATTAAAATAAATCTCTTGTGCTCTAGAAAAACCAAGTCATGTGATGTTATCACTTTGAACAGTTATTGATCTGCTTTACAGCTTTACTCTACAGCAGAGAGGAAGGTCTTGTAAATGAAATAAACAGCATGATGAAAATGAGTTGACAGGTTAGGGATGGTTGAATGTGATTTCACATTGGAACTAGTCTAAGAGTGCGTGTTTCAGCCCATTGAATACAAGTTGATAGTAATTAACATCCATTATATTTCCATCCTGACAAGGATTTTGTGGTTCTCCCTCCCGATCACGTTAAAAGGTGGTAATAAAAATGGACTACCAGTCAAGCGGATGCCACGAGACCACCAAACCTTCAAAGTGCCACCCACAATCAACTACCGTTTATGCATACATACAGCGACTCCAGAGAGAGTCCCACTAGCTAAATAACAAAAAACATTAAGTTTATGGAATTAACAAGGGTCAAGCCCAATACAAAGTTAAAGGCCCACCAGAAAGCAGGATCCCACACAACACCACGCTAATTTATAGGTTTTTTTTTTACCCCCACCATCTTCCCATATACCCCCCACGTCCCTTGCGAAAAAACCAAAATACCCTTAAAAATTTAACAAAATTACAAAACATATATCATTTGTAACTTACATACGTTTGACCACCACAAATCTCAGAGAAAATCGTATATACCTCAGCACACATATATACGATTTGCCCAGAGAAAATCGCATCGCATATACCTCCACCCAGAGATATATACGATTTGAGAAAAAAAGTAAGTCGTATATACCTCCTCCTGAGATATATACGATTGAAAATCGAATTTACCTATATACGATTGGAATTCGTATATGCGTAAATACGATTATATATTTTTTTTTAACTTTTGTTTTATTTTTTTACAGTGTCGCATAGGTATCGAGGTGAGTCTTCGGCATCGTTGGCTCGACTGAATCAGGAGCAGTCCTCTGCTCCGTCTACACGCACCCGCCACAGGATTGCGAGACATGCGTCCACGAGGCCTTTGAGGACCATCGGGGGGATAGAGCCTTTGACATGATTTCACTGTACTGGGGCTTCATCGGCTGGGGCGACATCAGAGTTCCCTACATGCCCGATAGGTGCCTGCGACAGTTTGGGTATGTGCAGGTCATCCCATGTGCCCCTCTTACTAGTCGTCCGAGCCAAGTAAACTGCATATTTCAGATTGGCCAGTATATGCCCATTGTGCGGGACGTTCTGCAGACTACTCATCCAGCACAGGAGTTGGGACAGGTTGCTCCGGGCTACTTGCAGTGGTATGTGAATGCCTCGATTCCGAGATTGCTCCGGGCTGCATCACCACCACCAGTACAGCCAGCTGCACCACCACCACCACAGGTCCATGATTATGCTTAGTGGGTACAGACTATGACAGATGTGGTTAGGGGGGCTTCGTCGCGGATATATTCCTATGGGCACTGAGACGTATATTCGCATCACGCAGTTGTTGGACATGCTACCCGGGCGTGACTAGGGCATTTTGTATTTGTACTTTTATGTTTGTACTTTTCTAGATTCTATGTTTGAACTATTTTCATAGCAGTAGATTATTACTATTTATTGCGAGTTTCCTTAAAATTTCGATTTCATTAATTCGATAAAACAAAGTTACATAAAATATAAAACACAACCAACTACAATAAAAATAGACAGATACTAAACCCTAATATTCCGGTGCTCGCAGACGACGTAAAATCTCATTCACGCTCCGTTGTGTTTCCACGTACAGCTCCAACGGCTTATACCCCATAAGCGTGTCATGAATGTTGAACATGTTTGCCACATCTTCGTCGGTCTTGATAGACATGGACGAGAAGGAAATGCGACCATCATCTCCACGATCGGGTTTACGATAAGTGATACAAGTGACGTCACGGTCGTCGCCGGTCACTTGAACTTTTGACCACACTTTATCCTTCAAACCTTCAAACCCCATGGCGCGATGGATTCTGCATAACACCGGCTTCAGACTCCAAAAGTAGACACCATCTTCTCTCATGGTGATGTTGCCCCCATGATGTATACCGCAGAGCCTATTCTCGTCGGACCGTTGTGTTAGGCAGATCTGCATTCTGGATGTGTGAAATAAGTAACTGAGTGTGAAATTTTTGTGTGAAAAGAGTGAGGGTGGGAGTGGGTATTTATAATATTCGTGAATGAATATCAACCGTTGATATTGTCGGTACAATCTACACCGTTGATCAACATTGGAAGTCAAATTCTAACCGTTAAAATTAATAGAAATCTTAATTTAAAAATAAAAAATAAAAAATTAATACAAATCGTATATACCTATGGGTGGGGGTATACGATTTGTTACATTACAAGTCGTATGTACTCCCACACCTAGGTATATACGATTTGTATTTTATATTTTAACAAATCGTATATACCCCCACCATAGGTATATATGATTTAATATTTTCAAAATCGTATATATCTATGGTGAGATATATACGATTTTCGTCAAATTTTCCAGGGGTATTTTCGTCAAAAAATGTATGGTGGGGGTGTATGGGAAGATGGTAGGGGTAAAAAAAAACTCTAATTTATATTAAACCATCTCCCTCATCCCTTTGCATGGCAAGCAAACAAATCACTCTAAATCTGAATCATTCATTAACATTTATCTAAGTTAGACTCTTTGTTAAAAACTATCTAATGGGAGGTAAATTAGTAAATGTTTGTTAAAATTAGGAGTTGAACTAACTATAAATATTAAACGACATTAATAAGAGAGTAAAACTAGTGGTTGAACTAACTTATAAATATAAAACGACATTCATGTGAGAGTATTTATTTAATGAAGGTTATGAAGTATTTAATTAAAATAATAATAATAATTGTAAAAAAAAAAAAAGAATAAATGAAACACCGTAACCTCATACACTACTTCAATTAGCTTACCAAACACAATAACAAATTTTTTTTCTTCTGTTAGTATATTCTTAAAAATTGTCCTAAAATGTTGTAAATTTAAGTCGTTGGTGGATAATTGGTTTGCGGTTAGATAGATGGCTAGGTTCACGAATTAATAACACGATGAAGACATGTAAAGCAAGTAAGGTATATAGAATTTTCAAAAAAAAAAAAGTAAGTTATATAGTACATTGTAAGCTTCAACGACATCAAATGAACCTTCAGAGTTGTAACGAACTAAACAAGCATATTTGAGTGGGGTGGTGTCCCCAGTGGCGCTTGCCAAAAGGAATAGCATGGGAAGTAATGCAATGCAACCCACAGTGGACCTTGATTAAAAATGAAAGAGACATAGTAAGTTAAACACATACACGGAGATGCAGAAACACTGAAACTTCAAAAATTTGCCAGATTGGAAAAAACTCGCAGCGGTGACGAGAAGCAAGTTAGACGAGAAAAGAAGAGGCAAAGACTGACAGTGACAACAAACAACGAGCATGAGAGGGGCTGAGAGGAAAGGTCGCCTAAGAGAGAGAAGACGATAGGAGGAAAGGTCTTGTAATTTTTATAAAATGGGTATTTTGATAATGTCACATGAATTACTTTTTACCTGGGGCGAGCGTGGCCCACCTAGGCCCTAACATAGCTCCGGCCCTATGCAACAATCCCACAAGAGAGGAGCAATAAATCAAGCTCGCTGAACAGAACAGGTATACATAATATCAAAAACATGAGCAAATTATGTGCTAAACTGCTCTTCAATTTCACAGATATTCGACTGCACCAACTATTACATCACTCCTTATATAAGATGAGAAGCAAACTCTAGATTATCAAAAATCCAAGACCCCACCTTCTCAATGAACATCATATTTTCAGCTGTTCCAAGCTCTGCACTGTCTCACATTCTGGTGGAATCGTTTCAGTCTTGCTGTCAGTTTTCTCTTCCTGGTTAGGGGTACTGCTACTAATAGTTGGTGATTCATCTTTGCTGGCGGGACCAGCTACAGCAGGTTCATGTTTTTGAACTGGTGGAGCAGCATATACTGGAACTGCTTGCCGAATATTGATTGGTTGAGCAGCATATACTGGAGGAGGCCGCATTACTTGAGGGGGTATTGCAACTGGTCGCGGGGAGAATACAGGTATTGCCGTCCTTATGGTCACTGGAGGTGCCATTCCCTGGCAAGAACGCATTTGTCGAATAGGAACATAAGGTGCTGCTCCTACTGCAGGGAACCTCGGGCGAGAGAAACCTCGGCTTTCTAGTGTAGAAGAAGGTGGTCGTATTGCAGAACTATTACTGCTAGCTGCTGCCACTGCTAGATGCCTGCTTCGAGGTGCTGTCTTTTGGCAAATTAAGGGAAGTATCTTTGATGTTGCAGCATGTGGAGGTTGAGGACTGGTTGGTCTGGAATTTTGAAACTGAAACTTCCTTGGAAATGGAATAGGAGCATTTGGATTTGACATTGTCATCTTTTCCTTTAGCCGGTAGTTCAGTAAGGCCCGTGCTATGGTGATCTGTTCCAGCTCGTCATTGTTCTCTGGTTCAATTGAAGAGCTTGCTGTTTCTTTCGCCACTGTCAACAAAAAAAATCATATTAATATAGATCTTAAAAGAATAGCTGTCAATACTGGTTAGAGCCACAGAAAGGCCGATCCCAAAATGCTATAGGTGGTGGTTGACAACAGGATGACCCATTACACCAAAGATTGAGGATACGGGATAAGTAACGTACAAACATGACCCTAAATTGAAGACACGTTCATCATTTATAAATAAAATTGACACTATAAATACGCAATCACCATCAAATTAAGGCATTATAATAAAGTATTCAAGTCAATAATCAAAACATAGCAAAATGAGATCGAATGTGGGTATGGCTGGATTACAACAAAGTGGCAGGAACTTGCTCAAACTGAGGACATAGCAAAAACAATGACAAGTAACAAATAACAATTGACTAACAAGTTTGGGTGCCAGCAATTGTTTTTAAAACCATTGGTTTCAACCGTTCAAGGCAATGGTTCAAGGTTTGATCATTAATGGTTCAACATAGTTGAACCGTGGTCAAACCAGTGATAACTATGAGTGTGTGATACGTTTGTAAGATAAAAAAGAAATTCATGAACAAAGAAATTCCGAGAGGTAGTTGGAAAACACTTCAGAAAAACACCGAGCCACTAGATTGCTAACATAATGTGGGGCTTTTGGGGAATATTTCATGAACAAAGAAATTCCAGTCCCTAAATCCTTCGTCTGCTCGCCACATCCGGCTAGAATCTGTGTGAACCTAAATGTGGAGCCACAATGAACTAAAAAAGACCAGAAACTTCTCCATTTTAAATGTGATATAGAGAAGTAGAACTATCTTGCATGTAGAGGAAAATCACTTGGGAGGGGAGCTGGGACGACAATAAACAAGTACAACTGTACAAGGTATCTATGTAGGTTTTATTAATAATGTGTTGAGGTTTCAGCCTAGTTCACAGGGGACTGCCATGAACTAGTTCCATTGACCATTAGATTGAAGTTTCAGCCTAGTTCACTTACCACACGCCCCCACTGGAATTTACGAAAAAGAACTATAGCCAGGTATTACCAACTGTTCCATTTTATGATCTATCTAGAATCTATATTCATGAGAGAATTTATGTAAAGAAAAATATTCACAGAAAAGCTAGCTAGCCACTTACATTGTTTTAAAGATGACCAAGCTGCCATAGCTGCATTTTTTTCTGCTTGTTTCTTGTTCTTGGCAGGGTCCCCAGTAAATGTAATTCCAGCTAATTCTACCGTCCCTGTAAAAACAGGATGGTGTCCTAGGCCTGACCTGAATGTTGTGTACTGCGGCAACGGAGCCCCTACCCTTTGTGCAATTTCCTGTAAAAGATTCTTGTAGACTCCCGTCTCATCCTACAAAATTGCATGTAATAAGTACTAGAATCAGTAAAATTGCCAATGATGCAATTAAGACATAGTGACATACCACGCAATGTGAATAAATAAACAATTTGACAATGACAACAAGCGGCATTTTAATTTAAAGAAAATGTTCCAAGATTCTGCATAAATTATATATTGGGAATCAGACAAAATATGTTTACAACTGGTGGCTTCCCTTTTATCTCACAGTCAAGTTGACACGACCTGTGTAGCATCGACACTTCAGATTTAAGACGTGGCGGGTATTTGTCACGGCGTACACATGTCAAATACGATACTTCAATTACTTACATTTTCTTAAATTATTATCCGTGTCTAAGTGTTCTTAAAATAGCACTTGATGTCTAAGTGCTAGTGTCGTGTATCCTATGTATGTGTGAGCGTTTCATAAGACACGACAAATAGGTGCTTATAAAGGGCAAACTTATTTGCAAGTTATGCAACAAAATAGTGAAAAGTTCAATCTCCTTTTAAGAAACTCATATACACAATTTACCGTTCCAATTTTACCTTATTCAGAGCAGGAAAACATTATTATTCAACGATGATCAGGTGCAGTAACATCACCCTTGATCAACCAATAATAGAACAAAAAATAAAATAAAAAACAAAATTGTCAAAGGAAACAGCATTCCACACTAACGCATCAAGTCATACATTGAAGAAAAACATCCTAAACAAAATGAAAAAAAAATAAAATCCAAGGGCATTTGTGTCATTTCGAATAAAAAAATTTGGTGGAAAGCGCCGACAGAAGGAAAAGAAAGAGAGTAGAGGAAAGTGTGAAGTAAACTCACGAGGATCTTGGCAGCAAGGGAGTGAGAAGGGCCACGGTGTGAGAGAGAATTAAGTGCCACCTCAGCAGCGGAGTGCTCCGCTTGACGCAGCGTTGTGCAGTACTGAGGACACTCAAAGATCTCGCCGTTAAAGTTAACCGTCGCTTTAAACCGCGGCGCGTGATCAGGACCTTCTCGAATGCACGTGTATGAGGGTAAGTTGAAGCAACTTCGCTGTGCCAGCTCTTGAAGCTGGTTCTTATACATTTTCCTCACTCTCTCTCTCTCTCTCTCTCTCTCTCTCTCTCTCAACCCAACCGTACTTTCTCTCTCAATAAAGTGGGTTTACCGGAGAAATGCTCCGACCACCCAGATCCGATCCAACCCGGTTTCGGGTCGGTTTCAACGGTTGACAGGTGTCACCTTTTACTTCTTCTGCTGCTGAATTAGCACCGGAGAAATCAAGGGTGGCAAATGTTTGATGGGTTTAGAGCAGCGGGAACAAGAGAAAGCTTGCAGCAGTAACGGAGAAGAGAGAGAAAGTGAGGAAAGGAAGAAGATGATGAGTTTGAGAAAAAGGAGAAAATGAGCATTAGCAATGTTTATGATTTGGGGGTAAATAATATTGAAATGAATATAATATTGAAAAAATGAGAAGCTTTATTTATTGCTTTATTGCTGGTAGTCAACTCAACTCAAACGTTTGGTTTGGTTTGATTTGCATGGATGTGATCTTCTCGTAGATTTTCTAATGTTTTTTTTTTGTTTCATGGGAATCTCTTGTTTTTTCCTATGTGTAGAGGAACTTGCAACTAGCCATTTTTCAGTGTTTTATTTAGTGCTTCCTCTTAATGAGTTGCAATAATACACATGGTTTGATACTGAGAGACAATTAATGATACGCGTAATTGAATTGAATAGCGTGTTTTAGGCATTTTTTGGTGGTAGCTGGCACCAAAATCCCTGCCTTGTATTTATAACCCGAAACTCTAATCAATAAAGGTTGAGTATAAACACTCCTTTAAGGGTCCAAAAATAAAAATCCTCCTCTAACACAATTTTCCGTAATTTCACAATATTTTGGTAGCAAAAAAGAGTGGAGAGATGAGTTCATAGCGGATAAACTAACCGATTGAATTTAAAGTGTTTGGTAAAATTAGTGGTTGAATTAGCTTATAAATGAAAAATGACAAAATAGTCATTTGTAATTAATGCTAAAAAATACTTAATTGAGGATAAATGAGTAATTTAATTTAAACAATAAGGGTAAAAGTGGAAGAAAAATGAAACGCTATAAGCTAGTCATGTTAAATACCTACAATATAAGCTAGTGGATTTGATGTGCCAGAGAGAGTTTTAACTTATGGTTTTAGTTAATAACTAGAGTGGTCTAATACTTCAATGGTTTGTGATAGTTAAATGCTCAGAATTTGTTTCAAACTCCGATGACGATCATTGCAACTTGCAAGTTTATATATGTTCCATCACTTCTACATGGTTCTTAGTACTCGCTTCTTCGGTATTCGTTCTACCAACAAAACAAAAACGAATATGAGTGTCTAAAGTTTGACAAGGTCGAGTTTTTATTGTTTTTTGTCAAACTCGCAACATTGGCATGGCTAGGTCACTGTGAGGAACATGCAAATGTGGAGGACCACTATACGTATAGGGAGCAACGTCAGTCATCATTAGAGTTTAGAGCGATTTTCAAGTATTTGATTATCATAATCACTTGAAGTGTTTAATCACCCTAGTCATAGTCATGGTTTAAATATACATTTCGTCCTCTAAATATAAGAATTTAATTTATTTTCATTCATGTAAAAAATCGTTATTTGACTTTATATTATAGTTTTTTTGTTTTGGTCCTTGTTATTTCGTCCATTTAATATTTTTTTCTTGTTTAATTTTCAGTCTTCGATATTTTTTTCATGCTTGGTTCTAGACTCTAAAACTAGAGACCAATTTTATTTGTCTTTGAAATATTGACCTTATAAGGACTAATTCTATGTGCGGGTGCCTATTACAAAAACTTAGAACAAAGTTAAAAAAAATTGTAAGGAATTGTGAGAAAAATTGAAGGGATGAAAATCAAAACTGACAAGACTATATATTTTCATAAACAAAATTCAAAAAACATATGTAAGGCTTCATCTTCTTTCTAAGAGAAGGGAGGATCAAGTATTTTTAGAGACAAAATTCTTTTATTTTTTTAGTCATCTCTTCAATTTTGACTCTCTTTTTTTCGTTTCTCTCTATCATGCTCCTTTACAAAAATACTAACCTTACAAACGTCGTCACCACTACGACATACCCTGAATATGTCACATGTCATTAAATTTTTTCACGCCAGCATTGCAATGTGGCGTCAATTGTGCCACATGATAATGACAAGTGGCGATAATATTGTCATGTGGCATGTCAGTGTGGCACTAAGTCTTCGCCTCATTTTGTTACAAAATTAATGCAACAGTGATAGTCGTCGTTACTATCAGATAGGTGTGTATTTTTCATGCCTGTGACGTGGCATTGATTTGTAATCTCAGCACTGCCACGTAGTATTATTGTGTATGGGTTTTTTCGTCTCTCTCCTTCATGCTACTATGTTACAAAATGCTTGCGTGTAGACGTTGTCACTACTATATATTTATGTTAAAAGTTTTCATGATATTACTATGTTAAAAATAAGTTTTAAAATTCTATTAAAATTCGTAAAATAGAGAAATATAATTTTTTGTGATAAAATTATATATATATATATATATGTGTGTATAAATTTGAGCATCCATTTTTTTTCGTACTATATAAAATTCAACCATTATTTATGAGCAACTCAATATTGACAAAATGAGTGAAACCCACCTAAAATTTTGCGTATTCAATCATCTCTGGATCACTTTAGTAGAACAAAAATGCCCTTCTCTCCGTATTTTTGTGAGAAAGAACTAAACCAAAAATGGTACCTGGGACCTAAAAAAATGTAAAATTTCTTGATTACTTTTAAGGATTTACTGTATTAAAAAGTTCTTGATATAATTTGAATTTGAAAATATATGAGGAGTACAAAAGATATATAGTGGGTTCAAACTTCAAACTTCAAAGAGGGTGGTGATAATTGTAAAACAGTAAAGGAGGCACTTGCTTTTTAATAATGGTGTAAATAATGCAAGAACCACTGAAGTTAAAGGATCCAATAACATGTCACGTGATATGAATTAGTGAGATGATTATGGTATGTTTTATTTTCTTCTAAGTATGAATGCGTGAAGGTGGCATCCTCTTTTTGTAAATGACTACTGGTGATAAAAGTGTATTCATTATGATTGTGGAATTAAGTGGGGAACATAACTTTTCTAATCTCCGAAATTGCTGAATAGAGTCTTTGACAAATTGGAACCACCGAATCCACAAATGTAAATGATGAAAGAGGCTTGGGGAGGAAAAAAGTTTGTTCTTATTTATTATTTTTGCCCCCCTACCCCCACCCAACTAAAATGAACAAACACAGTCAGCATACCTTATCATCATCCACATCATGCATTTAATGGAGCACCATTTTTTTGGTACGCATGTCATTCCATGGAGAACTTTATATGTGTCATTACACCACAATACAGTATCTTTTTCTATAATATCCCAATACATGATCATGCCATGTGATATCTTCTGCATTACTTTTTTTCATCAATAATAAAGTAAATAATATTTTGTTAAAATTTATAATTATTTATAAAAATATATAAGTATACATATTTGTACGACAAAATCAGGTAAAAAGTTACTGCAAGAAAAGTGTCTACCCCTTATATACACAATGCATCACATATTCAATACAAGTTAATAGTAAAGGTATCAAAACGGTGATGGGCTAACACATCATAGTTAGATGTAAATGGTAAAATGGGAACTTTGGAGTTATGTGGGGTAAGTGAACCAAGTTTGGGGTATAAAAATCAAAACCCTAAAATTTAAGCTTAAAATTATTTGTTTTTTTTTTTTACCCAGTGTTCTCCCCTATCTATTATTATCTATTAATAATACAAAGCAATAGGCTCCTCAAAGCCAAAATGCTGAGATGTCATCCTCCGAGCAAAAGTAGGAAAATATATTAAATGCTAAGCCAACTTGGTACACAACACAACCTTTAAATACTAAGTGGCAGTTACACATGGTCAACAAAAATTAAAAAACAACTTTATTTTATAACGTTCTATTAATGTAGCAATTAATTGTTCTCAATTAGTTTTAAATATCATATGTTTATTCTCAATTAATGTAGCAACTTAATATGGCAATAATTAAACGATAATTTGTAACATCCGATTTTCATAAACATATATTGGTGAGTCATTCTCACAAGTATAACCGATTCTTCACAACCTACATGTACCTTTATGCTATTTTTCCTATGTGGCAACTATAGGGCATTTCATGGGAATTCCAGCCAAAATTATTTCAATGGACCACCTCATCAAAATTTCACCAATCAGCATAATGTGATGTTGGTTGCATTATATTTAAAATAAATAAATTTAAATTGTATAATAAATACAAAATAAACCAAATACTATAAATATTTGGAATGTTTTAATGGCAATCAATCCTAGATTTTATTATAATTTCGGTTTCATTTTTCTAATTAAATGCCTATACTTAAATTTCAAATTTCAAATTCAATATCAATTTTGTCACCTCATAATTTACATTTCTCTTTATAACTCTCATCAACTTTTAAAATAACAAGTCATTTCTCCATCTCAGATTTGCCTCTTCCTCAATTCTTTTCTCACCTCTAAGCATAAAAAAGAGCTTTTCTCCTTTCTCATCTCTCCTTAAATTATATTGTTTGAAGATTTTATGGAGGAAACAAGAAAAAGGGGTTGAAGTAAGTGTTCATATTGTCATTTTTTACAACTATTATTTTTATTATTTTGTCTTAGTCTTGGTTAGGGTTTTTGTTTTTCCAATTTTACCGAACATGTATTGTTTTGAATCATCTTCTCTCTTCTTTTAATCATTGTTATCATTATTTTGTCTACTATTGATTATAGAAAATATGGATTGAGGTCTTGATGGGCTATGCATGATCACAAATTCCTCTTGTGTGCAACATAAGAGGTATTTTATAATCTTTTCTCTTCCTTTGTTTTTCTTTTACTTTGTTGCAATAAAAAAATCTATCATCACCCATTGAAACTTGGCTGCATTATCATTATTTTTCACCTCCAGTTGTTCTTGCTCAAGGATTGCAATTGTGAGAGTAAATTTTCAAATTTGCAGGCACAAAAGACTAGATAATTAGATACACATTATGTTATTTTTCACTGAGGCAAAATATGTTTAACTAAACTTAGTTATGTTGGCTTGCTTTTATCTTAGTTTTTACTTTGGGTGATTTTAAATTATACTATAAGTATCATTTCTTTTGCGAGCCATTTTTGGAGGCTATCAACCAAGTGTAGTTTGGGTTATTTTCTTTTTTTCTTGAAATATCTTATTTTTATTTGTTTCGTTTATTCTTCAATAAACTATATATGTCTTTATTTGATGGTTTCATGTTAGATGGTTCTTACCTTATCGTTCTTACCTCAAGCTTAGAATTACATTCATGTTTTTTTAATTCTTACTAAGAAACGGGTTGTCTTGAAAATTTACAGTAAAAAAATTAGGGATGGGTGCTCTAGAAGGTATGTCTCTCATTTACCTTATAGTTCTTCCTAATTTATTTTTTTTACAATTTATTGTCAATTTTAAAAAGAACGTATCAATGGTATGGTAGAAGGCTTGGACGTCTACCACAAGTTGCATGCTTTGCCTTCCTCTTACAGGTTCGATATGTGTAAAAAATTTACAAGGTTTACCATGATTCATAGGCAAAATCCTTAGACACACTTAAGATACAATGGATATAAAAAAAGGTTTGGCAAGATGTTCAATAAAAAAAATTGTTAGCTACAGTTTACAAGGACTTAGTTTAGGTTGTAACTTTATTACTATGCCTTTTGTATGATAAATAGTAGAGCTTTTATTTTTTTATATTTTCCTTAATATAATGTTATATGTCAAATTTTATAAGCTAATTGTTTATAAACACTCTCCAACTTTTATGACTTAAAGAAGAATGGGGAAATTCTGACAACCTTCTCGACCACTTATAATATACACGTATGGTGTCTCACTAAGATATAGTAGAATCCTTAACTGATGACTATTTGGGCGCTTCAATCTGATACAATGACTAATTGATTGATGTATTGTTCTTAAAAACACATTTTTCATCCTCCCCTATAGTCAATACCACTCCTTTCTTTCACTTTTGCAGGTTTAATAGCCATCTTTCAAATTGCCATAAGTTGAGTTGGCCATATTTGGAGATACTGGTTGGGTATGCAAGACTATTATTTTAAAATATGCAGCCATGATTTATGGGAAAATTATATGTGGAACTTCTTTAACTTTTCATATAATTGAAGCTAGATGCAAACATGACTAGGAAGATGAACTTCTTTAAGTTTGTAGTGGTTTCCTACCTTTCACCCCCTTGCTGAGAATGTATGGATTAATTATAGTATCTTTTTCTATGTAATGTGTAATTGTATTGCTGTTAAAAATGTGGTCAAAAAGAGGGAATTGATTTGTCAACAAATTCTAAGGACTTTGATCCACTTAAAAAGGGATTCTCCTATACCAAGTGATTCAGGAAAGATATCACGCTCGAGAAAGATTGAGTTTTTTACTAAAGTTGGATTAAGTTGTTCAGATTCTTTTTCTACCACAATGTTTGTTTTTGCCACAATGTTTTAGTTTTTAGGTTCTTTAATACTTGAAAATTATTTTATATGTTTTAGTGTTTTATGGGTTTGTAACTATCTTTTAGTGTCTCTATTTTGCTCTTGAGAAATGTATTTATAGTGATTAATCTGTTTGAGAACCACTTGAACTTTCTAAACTGTTTCTTAATGAATTTGATTATTTGTTGTTAATTTGTTTTATTTTAACTATTCTATAAATGTCAATTGATGATGAAACTTTTTTGGTTAGAATTGATGATGAATTTGATCAAATACAATCATACATAAAATTTAAAAAATGAACAGGCTTAATAGGTTATGTTCTTCGCTTGGAGTATTATTGAAATGAATGAAATGCGACTATATCAAAAGGCATCCAAAAACAGTGGTCTATCTTTAAAGTTCAAACCTTAAATGAGTAACCAATTTTAACAATTAAAATCGTTGATAATGACAAACTTTCTGAAAATAACTATGTTAAGTTGCTGGCAAATTAAAATATAATTGCTTCACATTCAAATTATTATGATTCTCATGATGATATAAATTAAAAAAAATTTGTCCCTCATTGTTGGTTGCCTTAGCAATTTCAGTGGCATAGGAACGTCGGCTCCCGGGTTCGAACCCGAGTGTGAGCATTGGTAGTGTGTGTGGTGTTTATTTGTCATTTCATCTAAGTAGGCAAAAAAAAATTAAATTAATTTTCCAAACCAAATATAAATTCAATTTTATTTATTTTGACAGTCTATCCATATATTAGACTTAAACTTATTTTTCAAATAGATAACTTAAGTTATTTTTGTTACTCATACTTTAGATTATTAATATGCACTAATTGTACCTTATATTTATGTTTATTCTTCATAACCATTAATTATACATATACTAAATTTAAATCAATAAAAATGATGGATTGTTATCAAACATTGTCAAATTAAATGCAATTTTCTTTACTTATTTTATTTATTAATATATTATTTTCTCCACAAAATTATTTAAATGTAATATCTTTCAAGATAATAGCTTCCCGTGCATCGCACGGGTTACATGCTAGTACCCCCTATTTTACACAAACTGACGAAAATAACTTATCACTTTCAAAATCATTATCTCAATTTCACATAATTCGGAAATCAAAGTAAGTTTCGTTTTTAAACTTTCCGGAAATATCGCTTTTTAACGTAATTCCGGAAGTTGTTTTTCATTATTTTTTCGGAAACATGATAACTGCGGGAGAAATTTTTTGAGATTTCCGGAAATACCTCAACACGACGTATTTCCGGAAGTAAAAAATGACTTCCGGAAATACATCATGTTGAGGTATTTCCGGAAATCCCAAAAATTTATCTTCCGCATTTATCTCAGAAATAGGTGTTTCCAGAAATCTCATGGAAAAGATATTTCCATAATTTTTTTTTAAAATAGCTTTAATTTTTGTTGTTGATTATTTTAGTGACGAGCAGATCAGGACGTTTAGAGCAAGGCAAGTCTTCACAGGCAGTAGACGGAGATGCAGATTAGACTCCTCCTGCTCCTAATACCAGGACGAGGAGGATTAGGTTGGTCAGGCAAGCCGGTCACACTTCTATGCGTACCAGGCGTGTCCGTGACCGGGACATAGGTGGGGCTGATGAGGCTGCAAACGCACCGCAGCAGCAGTATGATGAGCCTATACAGCAGGACCACATTATGGTGGCTGTAGACGCCGCGCTGCAGGAGCATTATCATGAGGTTGTTCAACAGGACGCTGCTGAGCAGGAGCTAGATCAGGGTCCTAGGGCAAAGTTTTGTTGCATCGCCTTCCTATCCACGTGGTGTCGAGACTTCGTGTGGGAGAGGTAATAGTTTTAATAATTAATTTAATTTTTTTTACTGCCATTTAATATGTTTTAATTTATATAATTTATTTTTATACAGGATCGTGAGGTTGCAGCCCATGGTGGGAAGGTTTTTAGGTTTCGACCTGCACAACACCACCCACATGTACAGAGATGGCTAGAGTAGGCCCGTCTGTTGGAGCTTGATTCTACAACTCTGCACCACATCAATCACGAGCTGATCTTGGTGTTTGTGGAGAGGTGGCATTTTGATACCAGCTCATTCTACCTGCCTTTCGGGGAGATGACTATGACATTGGACGACATGTCCACGTTGCTACATTTGCCGCTCACCGGCACATTTTTGTAGCTTGGGCATGGATTTACTAAGGAGGATGCCATTCGTACTAGAGGCCGGTTGCTGGGTCTAGAGCACGATTCTTGCTGGGCAGAGCGTCGATTCACTAGGGGACCGAACTTCAGGTTCAACTTTTTTGGAGGAGGCATACCGAGCTAACATGCAGCATGGCTTTCTTAGTCGTATTCGTTCTCGTATTTTATTGTTACCGTGTTTGCAAGAGAGGTTGGTGATTAGAAATGGGCTAAAGCTTCGGGGTGTTGGGCCAACCTTTGGTTTCTACATCCCACCAAAAAGTAAAAAAAAAAATGTAGCATTTAAGTTGAGATTGCTCCCCTAATAGACTAGGGCTTAGATATAAAGGAGATTGCCTCCCTAATAGACCGGGACTTAGAAATAGGTGTGTGTTCGACCTGTGAATTTTGCCTGTCAGCCACTAAAACTAATTGGCATAGGCATACCTTTCTGGTTTGTGAATCTAGCATGGACTGTTGGGGTCGAACTAAATCTAATGTGTGATATACTCATTTCTTAGAATAGAAATAGAATGTCATCTGTGGAGCAATTTCCTTCCCTTGGAATGGTATCCCTTCGGAGGAATGTTAGCAGCACGTTATTGTTCACATGGAATCCTTTGGGTCAGATACTTCAGAAACTGATAGTATAATAAACTTTTCACATGAATGTCTTTCTCTAAATAAAAAAATTAAAAACTAAATGAGTATAAAAAATGAATAAAAGATGTGGGAATTTTATTAAAAAAAATATTGTACATGTTTACAGTATTTGCAAGGAAATCACCATGAAAAGGGGCTAGCTCCTAACAAAAATATTTCATTTTCCACATCTTTTATCCACTGACAAACGCGGTTGCAAGTCTTTATTGCCGAGGCCTGCATACACTCAATTGTGTACAAACAGTTGACAATTTATCAAACCAGAGTGGTAAGCGATAAATGCAATCTTGTCAAAATAAAAAAAAATGATAAATGTAATTTGTAAAATTTTGACCATTGATTGCTATTTTAATATAGCTGCCCCTCCCCTCCTCTTGTGCCCGATGCAAAAAAAATGGTTTTTCACAGAAGAGCTTTGAACAACAAACAAACGGATCAAAGAGCTTTGTTTTTAATAGTAACTACACCGATCCTAATGATTTTAAGAAAAAATGCAAAAAGATAGGACATAGGAAATGAGCAAAAACTGTACCTTGTCTGCAAGGGGGTCAAAGGCAGCATAAAGCTCAAAATCCTGTGTCACCCAACATAGAAGAACTGCCAAAAAACAGATCCTGAGTTTTCATCGAAGTTCAATTGGTTTGTCTTATATTGATATAAATTTCAAACATCATGGTGAACAACTCTATCTCTACATAGAATAACAACTCTTTCTAGAATAACCATTGAAGCTTAAAATCTAGAACAGAGACCAATAAAAACATTTTCTTATACTGCACCAATTTTCAATACATGAGAAAAGAGTGTTAGTTCATCAAATTCAAATTAAGGAGTTGCATCAGCTCACAACAGCAGACTCAACATTACAAATACGCATAACTTGGATTTACAATAACTACCGATGTATCATGTATGGATATGTTAGAAAAATAATCGATGACAGGATAATCATTGCAAACTTATTTTTGCGTGGGATGCATTTGAAAATAGTTAAATTGGGGAAATTGAATTTCACGTTTGTTTATAGTTGTCCAAATTGGTTTTGTTTGGTAGTGTTCAGTAAAAATTACCAAAAAGATATAAAAGTTTATACTATAAATAGGACAAATTTGTAAAATCACACGACTAATGTGTGTCAATGCATTTTGGCTCAACAGACATAGCGCTGAAATAAAGGAAAGCATCATGTTGAATGTGTGTCACAAAAGCCCAATGTCAAAAACTGTATTATGCCTTTTCCATAATCCATACCCATACATATTGTCTCCTACCAAAATGACAAATGGTGCAAAATGAAGACGGACAATGCTGTTTTAGGCAGAAAGCCACACACAATGAAGTATGAACCACTATATTTATTACCGTAGTTTTCATCTCTTCTAAATTGAGTTTTGTGTGGCCCGATTCCTTTATCATGCATGGATGCAAAAAGCTTCTGGTAAGCTCTATACAGTCTGCAAAATTTAAGGCAAGTTATATTTCTGATACGAATGGAAATGCATAAAGATGCTGACAAAATAAAAAAGGTCATGGCACCGAAGGGCATAAAAAAGTGAACAAGATAATTTAATCATACTTTTTCTGCTGTTGAGGAGTATTCATGGTCGATGGGAACTCTGAAGCGACATATTGGTCCAGATATATACTGCGGTATATGAAATGCCACAACCCCGCAGGACCACAAATGTCGTGATTAGGTTCCTTCAATCTTTCAGGAGAATCTGATGGAAGCATGTGCTGGCCCAAATGAGATGAACCGGATTGAAGTAATGGTGGCAGATCCTCAACATGCATTCCTCCATCTAGCAAGGATCTCTGAACATCACTAAGGACGTTTGACTTCAATAGGACCGTTTCAATGCGAATCCTACAATTTGGCAAAAAGAATTCTGAACAATGTTACAAAGATAATTGTTAAATAGAGACATAAGATCTCTTAGGTATGCATTACGACCAACAATAATAATATTGGATTATAATAAAATGCATTACGATCATCATTTACCTGCAATCCTTAAGATGATAAAATGCGTCTGAATTAGTGGTTAGCAACATCAAGTATGTGTCAGCCTGACAAAGATATACAAAACACTGTCACTTGTGTCCTAAAGTTAAAAAATAAATATATGTTTGTGCTATACGTATTAATATTTGACTCACATCAAAATAATGGATGTAAGCATATAAAAATGCTGAAGGATTGTATCTTGGCAAGCAAACTGGAGAAAATGATTCTGACATCCTGCATATTTATAGCCCATGAAATACAGTAAGAAAGTGGCAGAAAGAATGCTCAGTAGCAGAGAAATCCATGGAAACAATTTACTGCTGCAAAGATTTAAGTTGTTTTGCTCTTTAAATGCTCAATGGAAATAGGCAATGAGCAAGACAGAATATTTACACAATTTTAGAGTCAACTGAGATGGAAGCTGCGAACCAACATGAGGTCATTGTATAATGGAACACTATTTGAAACCTATTTAGTTGTGGAAACTTTATGCAGAACGACCAGTAGGTTCATGAGAAATATTTAGCTGCTCGCCTACTCCAAGCTAAAAACTTTCTAATTTTGGAATACTAGCAACTCATGTGGTTATTTAAATCATTATGTGATTAACAGATAACACATTAGTTATTCTTTGAACATTATTAATCACTTGAGCAGTTAATACTCCTAAAATTGGATATTTTTTGTATCAAGTCTTCATAAATTATAATTCCCCATAATTATCTCTAAAATGAAACAACAGGGGTAATTACTTTGGTACTTCCATTAGCATAATAAACAATACGCTAAATCTAGGAAACACAGAATTATACCATTACCATCAAATCAAACCATCTGTGACTGTGAGAGGTATCTCAAAAATAAAACCTGGACAATTCTACTTGCCTAAAGGATTCTGATGACATAACAAAATTGGCCAGCAGCAGCATATCATCTGGATGAAGGGAAGCTTTCTGAGCACCGACAAGACTGATTACCTGCATTTAACCTTGGATCTGTTATTTTAAGTGTGCATATAAACAGACAAAACTGAGTAGAGTCAAACCTTGTGCCTGCACATCAGTATCGCAAACAGAACACCCGAATCAGCAATGTCGTGCAAGACAGCACCAGCAGCTTGCCTTGTTGCATATGCAAGAGGAAGACAAGTATAAGCATGAAGAAATGTAGCCGGGTTCCTGAAATGATCAGACAAATAATAGTATTTACTACCACAATATAAAATCGAATGCTGGGAAATATGGCACGCTAAGAGTAGAGAAACAAACCAACTGAAAGAGTGCATTAGAGTAGAGAAGACAATGTCTGTTCCACCAAGCAAGGGCGTCATATCAAACTTTGGATTCTTCTCAAAACATCTGTTTACTGATCTTGTTAGAATAACAAGCATCTGCACCCGTGAGAAGTATATCATATAACCATCACAAAATAATATGTCCCTTTGAATGTCCATATGAGGCAATAGTAATTAAAGAAGCACAAAAGCAGGTAGTATGAGCAAGCAATCGAATCAATCCACCAGTTTTTTACAACACAACTCGGTTTTACCTGACCATAAATTAGCTCCAATTGCCCCCTTAATGACTCATAAGGTTCTTCCGTGGAGCTGATGCAGACCAAGTAAATTGGTCCTTTCACAAGAAAAATCACCTACAACATAATTTCAAACTATAATAACAACGAAGCATACAAATCAAGTACAAGACCATCTAAACAAAAACATATGATCACACCTGATGTTTTCCGGCCCTCACAAATTTGACAGAGTCGCCCCTAACAGAGAGTCCAGTGTAAAATCATATTAAAATGTGTGCAATCGTATTGCTATTATTGAATTAATTGAAGAGAAACAGAGAGAGCCATAATACCCGTTCTCGACAAAGGAAATGATTGCTTGCAAAGTTGCTGAAAACCCTGCAAGCTTGTGTTCATCTCCATACCTAGAATTCAATTCAATGGTTCAAAAAAACAGGAATGGCTTAAATTCAGGGAACGTCATGTGAATTGAGAAATAGATAGAGACAACAACTAACCTAGAATATATAGGTTTGCCAGAATTGCTAAGGATAAAGAAATGCTTCTTCCTTTTTCTCCATGAAATGGAACCATCGTCCTGCACTTTATTCATCAATCAAACAGAATATAATATTTATACGAGATTATAGAGAAAGTGTGTGTGAATGAAGAAAGCTAAGAAAAATCAATGTATTACCTCATCGAGATGTCGTTTCCCGGGAATCCAAGAGGTATTGGAATCGGAGATCGAGATTTGATCGATTTGGTTCCTTGTCTGCTCCACTATTTCATTATGCTCGATCTCAATTGAGGAACCGCTTGTTCCACTGGTGCTTCCTCCTTCTCCGGCGTAACCGCTACTACTGGGGCTTGAAGGTTGATCCATTTCTTGCTCTGAACCGGTCCTCACCGACGTGGCACTTGAACCGGGTTCGATAGAAGACCTGACCTCTACTTCTTCTCTCTCGTCTTCCGTCGGTGGTTCGATAGACGCCATATGATATGATGATTTGTGGGGAGAGAGAGTGTATGAGAATTGGGGTTTTGAATTCGCCTTGTTTGGTTGTTACTGTCTGTCTGCCAGTCGCTGCTTGCAGAGGCTGAGTCTGACCGGTTGGTGCGTTGAGATCCGGCCACGCTCGCGCGCTCAGGTTTGTGGGCCGGGCTTATTTCTTTCCCCTGGCCCAGTACTCTTGGGTTAGTAACGGTCCATGTCATGTTGTGAAAATTTAGGCCCATGCTTTTCCCACACCCCATGCTACTCATCAAACACCCCTTACCCCTGCAAAATGACCAAAAGGCCATTAATGAAATGCTCATTTTTGGCCTATTCGGTTACGGGCAACCGAATAAATTCGGTTAGACACAACCGAACGTGTATTTTTTTGAGGCAGACCCCTTTTTTCTAATTTTAGAGGGTTCGGGGCACCCCCACCGAATTTATTCGGGGCTCCCCAACCGAACTCTACCTCTAACAATTCCAACAACAACACACTTTCACATCTGTTGGCTTGCACTGATTGTTGATTCCCCAGCCCCTTGCTACACGAATTTGAACCCCAATATTATAGCTAATACTTCAATCCTCTTCACCTAGCTTCCATCTACAAGAATCTCAACCCTTTGCCTTTGATTTCTCCTCTAACAATAACATGCAAGGTTGTTGGTTGAAGTGATTACACAGAGACACTTTGAGCAACTGGGTTCCCTAAATACATCACCCGCAACAAGTTTCCATCCAGAAAGCTCATCATTCATCTGAGCTTGTGCCTCTTTGACCAATTCCTCATATCTTGTCGAGAAATCTAAAGTACACCGACTGCGGGGGTGTACACCTCATGAGACTTCAAAAGCATCCAGAAATCTAAAGCTCTTCATACTGATAATGGAGCTTTTATTCCTTATGCAAATCAGCTTGTGTTTATTATGTTATATGAATTATTGAAAGTTTCAGCATTTAGAAATATGAGTTTGGTTGGGGTGCCCGAATCCTCTAAAATTGGAAAAAAGATGTGTTTTAAAAAAAATACCCGTTCGGTTGTGCCTAACCGAAAATATTTGGTTACCCGTAACCGAATCGGTGAAAACACGCACTCTACTTAAGGGTATTTTTGGAATATTTGTAGTTAAGAGGTGTGGGGTGAGTAGGGAGGGATGTTGGCCAAAATTTATTATATTTTGACATAGGGCCCGTTTGGATAGAGCTTATTTTGAGCTTATGCAAAACAACTTGTGCAAATAAATAAACTTTTATGTATTATTCATAAGCTTGTTAAGGTAGTTTATGGAAAAACAACTTATAGAGATATAATTTTTGTTAGTGAGAACTTGTGAATCAACATAAAAACTCATTTATTTCCATAAGTTGTTTCTCATAAGCTCAAAAGTAAACTAATCCAAGAGTGTTATGAAAAATTATTGGAAGCTACTTTTCACCCTTCCTTAGCAGCCAAAATTATTCATTGATTTTCATGAGAAAAAAAACACCCATGTTTCTCTTGGTATTGTATTCCCATGGCCACCATGATCAAGTGTGAGCATCTTACGACCAAAAAAAAAGTGAGCATCTTCATTTTCTATTTTTATATTTATATTTTTAACCAGGAATTGGCATCTTGTTGGTTCTATATTCGGTATTCAGCTGACTTAACGACCTCATTTGTTACTGTACATTATTATGGATAGTCAAGAGCTTGAGTTAATGAAGCATTCGCCATTGAAACTATCTTTTTAATAATTTAGTTGTGTTCTCCTAGATGAATTCTCGTAATTGTAGAATTTGTACCACTTCCATATGAAGTAGGTGTGAAGAGTTGCATAACATGTTTGACTATGTGATTTTTTTGGGTGAAAACATGGCCTAGAGGCCAAAGGACCCCCACAGTTTTCCCATCTACCCCCACATAAATTTGTTTGACGAAAATGCCCCTAATAAAGTTGACCTTGATCGTATATACCTTACCAAAGGTATATACGACTTTAATAAAATCAAAGTCGCATATACCATAATTTAATTAAATACGACGTGGGATAAAACTATAAGCCGTATATACGTGGTGGTTATGTATTTATGCTTTGTTAATCAACAAATCGTATATATGGGTATATACGACCTGTTATTTATGAAGTCATATATACCTAGTTGTGGGGGTACATACGACTCCTTATTATGCAAGTTGTATATACCCCACACTTTGGTATATACAATTTGTATTAATTTTTTTATTTTATTTTTTTACATTTTTCATAATAAAATTTGTATTAATTTTAACGGTTAGGATGAGACTTCAAATGATGATCAATGGTGTAGATATGGACAAATAATAATAGTTACAAAAAAAGGGGTAAAATAATATATACAAGAAATATACAGTGTCGAAATACAGAGGTTTTTCTTTTCTCTCCTGAGTGTGAGAGTTCTCTCCTGATGGTGTGAGAGGTTTTTCTGTTCTCTTGTCTGTTTATTCCTTAATCTGAGTAGTTGATCGTTATTGTCCATCAATGGAGCGTCTATCATTACATGAAGAAGATGAGTTTGAGTTCGAGAATGATGGTGAAGAAGCGACTAAGAGGGCTCAGTCTTTATGCCTTGTTGGTCGTTTCTTGACTGATCGTGGTATAAGGGTTCCTACTATGCGAGATCGTATGGCGGAAGTGTGGAGGTCGGGAAGGGGAGTGTCCATTAAGGAGATCGAATCTGGTCTCTTTGCATTTCAATTTTATCATCAACTGGATGTTCAGAAAGCGATAAAGATGGATCCTTGGTCCTTTGATAAACATATGTTGGTGCTAGGGGTGGTTCCGGAGGGTGTTGCGCCGCAAGAGATACCTCTGAGTCATATCCATTTCTGGGTGCAGGTACATGATCTTCCACCGGGGCTGATGTCGGAGACAGTTGGTAAGGGATTGGCTAACTTCATAGGTGAATTCCTTGAATATGATTCACACAACTCAGCAAACTTCCGGAGAACATACATGAGGATCTGTGTACTGGTGGATATTTCACAACCATTGAAGAGAACCAAGAAGGTCTGGCGGCAAGGGGGTGAGGCGAGGATGGTGAAGTTCCGTTATGAAAGGTTGGAGACATTCTGTTATGTTTGTGGTAAAATTGGTCACGGTGAGGGTTTCTGTGAGGAATTATTTGCAAGGGGAACTGATGACAGTGTTCGTGGATGGGGGGTCCTTAGCTGAGAGCTGAGATTCGCAGAGGCGGCGCTACCAGCCGTTCACGGTGGCTGCGCGACGAGAATGATGATCAGTGGGTGAACCCTACTCAAGCATTGAATGTTGGGCGCAATCCTGGGCAAGAAGGGCGCGTAAATTATGGAGCCAATAATGCTAGTAACGTTCGAAATCCAAATGGGAGAGAGGGTGGATCCAAAATTAGTGCTAATGAAATTAATAGGGGTACAACTAGCAGTGACTCAGCAAGGGGATTTAACTTGGCAGCTTTTTACCAAAACCCACAGTCATTTTTTAAGGTAAAAAATAATGTTCCGGTTAAGGAAACAACCGGAACAACCAATGATGTGAATGTCAGCGATGAGGTCATGGTAGTGGAGTTGGATAGGAAGAGGCAACGAAGTAATGAAGCTACTGAAGGGGTTGCCAACAGTGGGCCTACTATCACTACCATTGGTGGGTCCATTAATATGGCAAATGATAACAATTGTACTACAGATGCAACAAGTGACGTAAATGGGGTCAGAGAAGAAATGCACGTGGATGGGGTAGCTTCTCCAGCAGCGACCAATCAGTCTTTTTTATGGGCGGGACCTGGCAGACAGGGCTGCCAGGAGCAATGAGTTTCATCAGTTGGAATTGTCGTGACCTCGTCTGGTCGTACCAACCGGATGTAATTTTTTTGTGCGAAACCTTGGTACATGGTAACAGAATTGAGGAAATTAGAGTTCGTTTGGGATATGATAATGCTTTTGCGGTTGACAGAGTTGGTAGAGGGGGTGGTCTTGCTTTGCTTTGGAGACATCCGTATGATTGTCGAGTTCTAAATTATTCTCAAAATTTCATAAACGTGGAGGTGAGTACTATTGGTAGGCCGAATTGGAGGTTGATAGGTTTTTATGGCTATTCGGAGAGTGGCAGGCACAGAGACTCTTGGGACTTGTTGAGAACATTGGCTAGAGATAATGACTTACCATGGTGTGTGATGGGTGACTTTAATGACATTTTATCAAATGAAGAAATAAGGGGTCAACAGGATAGACAACCTTGGGTCATCAGAGGTTTTCAAGAAGCGGTGCAAGAAAGTATGTTGTTGGATCTTCCTATGGAGGGGTATCATTTTACTTGGATGAAGAATATGGGAACCACGGAAGCTAAGGAGGGAAGACTTGATAGAATTCTAGTTACACAAAGTTGGCTTGACGTTTTTCCACATAACCGTTTTGTCAATGGCGTGTCCGATAAATTTGACCACACTCCTCTTTGGCTTAGGCTTTGGGACGTGGAAAGGAGAAGGCATCGTAGAGAGTTTAAATTTGAGAATTCTTGGCTAGAGGAATCGGATCTTCCGTTGATTGTGGGGGAAAGTTGGAGGTCAAGTGAAGGGCTGGACTTTTTGTCTAAGATCACTCAATGCACTAGTTCTATAGATACTTGGGGCAAGCAACTGAGATCAAAGAACAGAGATGAAATTAACTCATGTCGTAAGCACATTGAAGAGTTACGTCTTATGCCAAATGGTCACGAGAATCCTTTGTTGTTGTCCACTAAGAATCGTTTGAGCACTTTACTAGCCCAGGAGGAGGCGTTTTGGAGACAAAGGTCAAAGGTTTATTGGCTTCGAGATGGGGACACCAACACTCAGCTTTTTCACGCAATGGCCAGCGCACACCGAAGGAGGAACCAGATTACAAAATTAACGCGTGATGATGGCAGTGTGGTCACGGACCAACGTGACTTGTGCGACGTTGCTAGAGATTATTTCTCTAATCTTTTCCACGGTGATCAAGGTGAGTATGAGGCTGTTATTGATTTTGTCCAGCCATGCATTACTTTGGAGGATAATCAGGGACTATTGAGACCTTTGGAGATTGATGAATTTAAGCACTCTCTTTTTGACATGCACTCAGACAAGGCTCCGGGACCGGATGGTTTAAATCCGGCGTTTTTCAAGAAGTTTTGGAACTTATGTGGTGTTGAGCTTTTTCATTCAGGAAAGGAGTGGTTAGAGAGGGGGAATTTCCCACTAGTCTTAATGATACTAATATTGTTCTTATTCCTAATGTGGATAACCCCACTTCTATGAAAGATTTAAGGCCAATATCTCTTTGTAATGTTATTTACAAAATTATTTCCAAAGTGTTAGCAAACCGGCTCAAACCTTTACTTTTGAAGTGCCTCAAGAACAATCTGCTTTTGTTGAGAAAAGATCTATCTTAGATAATGTGTTAGTGGCCATTGAGACGTTACATCACTTGAAGTGTCGCACGAAGGGGAAGATTGGTGAGATGGCATTCAAGATTGATATTAGTAAGGTATATGACCGTGTTGATTGGGGTTATTTGCAGCGTATGTTATTGAAGTTGGGTTTTGATGCGAGGTGGGTTAGTTGGATGACCATGTGTTTGGAAACGGTTAACTATTCAGTTATGGTAAACGGAGAGAGGGTCGGACCTATCACACCAGGGAGAAGACTTAGACAGGGTGACCCACTGTCACCCTATCTTTTTATCATATGTGCAGAGGGTCTCACAACACTTCTGAAAAGAGCTGAGGCTAGAGGCGATATACATGGAGTGAGGGTGTGCAGAGGGGTCCTGCCCTCTCACACCTTCTTTTTGCTGATGACTGTTTCTTGTTTTGCAGGGCTGATGTCAGGGAGAGCACCCATTTGAAGAACATTCTTTTCACCTATGAGAGAGCTTCAGGCCAGGCCATCAATCCCCAGAAGTCTGAGATCTATTTTAGCAGAAATACCTCTCAGAAGAACAAGAGTGCAGTTATTGATGTCTTGGGTGTTACTGAATGCCTAGGTACTGACAAGTACTTGGGTTTGCCATCTATGGTTGGAAGAAGTAAGAAGCTGTTGTTCGGTTACCTCAGAGACAGGATGTGGAGTAGAATCCAACAATGGTCCGGGAAGCATCTTTCAAAGGTAGGTAGGGAAGTACTTATCAAATCTGTAGCTCAAGCAATTCCTACTTATTGCATGAGAGCTTTTATGTTGCCTACTACTCTTAGGGAGGAGCTCCAAAGAATGATTAACTCTTTTTGGTGGGGGTCTAATAGAGGTGAAAGGAGAGGTATCAATTGGCTTAGATGGGATAAGCTCACAGTAAGGAAAGAACATGGTGGTATGAGTTTCCGGCACTTCCATGGCTTCAACTTGGCAATGCTAGGGAAGCAAGTGTGGCACATTGCTATACACGCAGATACTATAGTTAGTAAAATCTTCAAGGCTAAATATTTTCCGAATAGTGACTTTGTGGGGGCTCGCTTGGGCCATAATCCTAGTTTTGTTTGGCGTAGTATCTTCGCTTCACGGGTGGTTGTCAACTTGGGTGCGAGATGGAGGATTGGAAATGGGGAAAAGATTTCGGTTTGGGAGGATCCTTTGATCAAAGGTAGAAATGATAGCTATGTTCGTTCTCCTATTGTTCCGGGCAAGGAAGGTTTGCGGGTGAGAGACTTGTGGGATGCTAATAATGGAGATTGGAACACTGTGCTTATTGAGCAATTATTTAATAATGAGGAGGCTGAATTGATTAAGTCAATGTCAAGATTCCATGAGATTGATGAAGATACTCTTTGTTGGTGGCGTAGCAAATCGAGGCAATATACGGTGAGGTCTGCTTACTATGGTGTGATGGAAGCAATCATTGACAACTCAAATCTTAGAGTTCCGGGTGCATGGATGTCTATTTGGAGAGCACGGATACCACCGAAATTTAAGTTGTTAATATGGAGACTTGCTCGGGGTTGCCTTTCAACTAGAAATAACTTGATCCGTAGACATGTTGTTTGTGAGAATACTTGCGCATTTTGTGACACTAATGAAGAAACCGAATGGCATGTATTTCTCGATTGTGTAAAGGCGCGGAAGGTGTGGGAGGGCTGCGGCTTGCTGACAGGTATTACCAATGAAATGTCTGTAGCTGCTGGTTTTGTTTCATGTTTATTTAGCATCATGCAGAATTTTTGTATGGAGAATATGCGGCGCAAGTTTGCAGCTATGTTGTGGGTAATATGGAGAAGAAGGAATGACAAAGTGTGGAATGGTAGCACACAGCCGGTGCAGCAGGCAGTGAGTGGTGCACTAGACTTCTTGCATGAGTGGAGCTGGGCACGTGACAGTAAACATGATGCTAATAGTGCAGAAACGCAGCAGCAACATTGTGTGATAGGCTGGGAGAAACCGCAACAAGGATGGTTCAAGTGTAATGTGGACGCGGCCTTGTTCACCACGGAGAATAAATATGGTATTGGCATGTGTATTAGATCCTCAACGGGCAGCTTTGTGAGAGGAAAGACTATGTGTTTCAACGGCACACCAACACCACAAGAGGCGGAGGCAATTGGTCTTTGGAATGCTTTACTTTGGGCTAGGGAGATGGGTTTGAATTTGGTGACCATAGAGCTGGATTGTCTACCAGTTGTGAATGGTTTAAATGCTTCCCCAATTCCTAATAATGAGTTTGGTGCCTTAGTTACCAATTGTAAAAATTTACTATCTAGTTGTCTAAGCTTTCAGGTTAGCTTCATCCGGAGACAAGCTAATCTTGCGGCTCACACCCTTGCAAGGGCTGCAAGATCATATGCTCGCTCCCATGTTTTCGATTTGATTCATTCCTGTATTGAATCCATTTTGCTTAATGAAATGAAGTAAGTTTGCTTTTGTCAAAAAAAAAAAGAAATATACAGTGTCAATGTAGGCCGGCTAAATCATCCGAATCATCGAATAAGTCTACACATGTGGGCGCATCGGTCGGAATCACCGGAGGAGCTGTAGTTTGCCATAGGGCAAAACGACCGGTATACGGATCCAACCATGAAGTAGAATCCTCTGATCGATTATTAGACCACATCGAAATAATGGGGGCAACGGACAGGCAGACGACATCGAAATATGCATCCAATGTGAATCCCGAATGTTCAGAATATATATGAGTTTATACTTCGAAGAATAATAGGAACCTCTCAAAGGCAAATAAGTATAACTCATATTCAAAGACAATTGAACAAGGGCGACATTATACTTTGTTGTAATAAAGAAACCCATCTCTGGCAAAGTCAACCACTTATCCTGCATCTGAAATCCGTGGTATTCAATAGTCAATGCTTTTCGAAGTTCTGCAAGTCGGTCCTTCCCAAACATGTAACTATACAGTGCATCCCTTTCCTTTGTCTCATTGATTAATTCTCGCCTAATTATAGGCCAACTATCCTCACCCAAATTGAGACCAATCTTAATCGCTCGAAACTCACAATTGCCATCATCCCTAACATCAACAATATTTTCCACATAAGACCGCAAATGATGAGGAACGTACATCCAGTAAATTCACTAAAATCTCGTCCTTCTTTGTTACT
This sequence comes from Astragalus glycyphyllos, assembly GCA_963573325.1. Taxonomy (NCBI): domain Eukaryota; kingdom Viridiplantae; phylum Streptophyta; class Magnoliopsida; order Fabales; family Fabaceae; genus Astragalus; species Astragalus glycyphyllos. Next base: position 55,931,527 of record OY754310.1, on the reverse strand, counting down.
TTTTTATTGGCACCCTGAGATAATTTAGAAGACCGTTGAGATGTTTTTTTGGAAGAACTCAACTGTGATAATTTTTTGATAGAAGTCCCAGATTCTTGAGTGAGTTTCACCTTCTCATCTACATGCTCCCACCCAGATAAATCTCTTTTCACATCATACAATTTCTGTTTCTTCTTCTGTGGTGCACCTTTTGTTTTGACTTTGAATGGTGGTGGAACCATTGAAGAAGTGGTAGGGAATGCAAGCTCATTTAGTTGTTTCTCCAAAACAAATTTCTCATCCTCTATCATCCGATTAAATTTGGCCCATATCATCTCCATTTGATAAGAAATATCACATCCATCGGATTTTTGTTGGGAGGATTTTTCATCTAAAGAATCCAAACTCAGTTGTTTCCAATGATCATCCACAACATCCAATGGAATAGAAGAATCGGATATATGATAGACACCTATCTCACAGGCACATGGAAGAAGATGTGTCTTCCTAATAATGCATCCACATCGGCTTTTGTCATGACCAACCCCAGAGCATTTATAGAGACAAGACCGCGAAGCTTCTTAAACAAAGGAATATTCGAAGCTACTTCAATGCGGTTGATGCTTTTTTGAAAAGAGACGATGACTTTATCAAAGTGAAGTGTAACCATGTCATGAATAGATTTAAAACACTTTGACAAGTCACCTCCAAAAGTCTTCAGATGTCTCTTCAAAGCCCAATGAGCTGACTCGACTCTTAAAAAATACTAAACACGCGTCAAAAAATTTTAAACTACGATAAAAATACAAAAAAGTTAAACCACGATAAAAATACTAAACACGTGTCAAAAAAATTTAAACAACGATAGAAACACTAAACACGCGTCAAAAAATTTAAACTACGATAAAAATACTAAATGCCAAAATATCTGTTGGTGGTCTGATTACCGAAGTGTGAGATATGGTTAGTCAAAGCCAAGATAAATCTCTCCTTATGCGGTTTCAACCATGTGTCGTGCACATATTTAATAAGAGTGGAAATATCGACGCAGGATTCCTCAAAAATCTTCAACTGAGCTAAGTACACAAACTCGTCAGCTGAATCAATAATATTGTGCCAAAGAGATATGACGTCCTTTTGCCTATTAACGTGCACCGACTCTTTAATTTTTGCTTTTACATTCTTTGTCACGTGCCAAGAACACAATAAATTAGTAGCAGAATGAAAGATAGCATGAATACCAGCCATACAACCAAGATCTCTGTCAGTCAGAAAAACCTCCGGTTGAATCCCATGCAAGTCAAATAAATCTTTAAGTTGCTGTAATACCCAAGAGAAATGAATACCAAGTTCATGACCAATATAGGCAAACCCAACCGAGAAAGATAACTCCGTACTAGTCACTCCCACAATCTCTAATAGAGGTAGATTGTATTTGTTGGTCTTGTACGTAGTGTCGAGAATAAGAACTTTGGGAAACAACCGGAATAACTTCATAGAAGTAGGATGAGCCCACATAATATCACTGACCACATCAGAATCATCCACCTTCCTGCTCCAACATAAGTAATTATGTGACTCAATCAATCTCAGCAACTCCTGAATGTTCGTTTTAGGACCCCTCCGAGAAGACCGACGCTTGTGGCGCTGCCTATATATTTGAGGGAGAGAAGTGACATTTCTCGGATAATGACTCCTTAAAGCAATAAGGCAATCCTTCGGAACAACATCCAAGTCAGCATGCTCATTAACCATAGCCTTCTGCGGCTTGGTCAAACGACCAAAAGCTGTGCACCCAACCGAGGTAGTAAGTAATGGATGGGTGTGTCGACCAGACATAACTTTGACGCACCAACCCCCATGACGTAGTGTAGAAGTAGCTCTCAAAGTAAACAGACAACTTCTTCTTTTAGAACTGAAGACTCTAGAATCATTAGTAAACTTCCCCTGCTTCTCACAACCGAAAATGATCTTATCTCTAGTCCCCCTTTTACCAGCTTTATCAGATCTAATTTTGATAACAACAACACCAATGCGTCTCCCAACCGTTATAGCCCACTCCTCCACATCCTCGCGTGTAGAAGATATCTACAAATTACAAAAATGTTACGCACTTAATTAATTAAATATTTATCAAACTTGATTAAAAAATTAGACCGAAAAATATACCCTATCCATCCTGAATGGCTCCGTAGTATCGATGTCGAAAGGAACCAACTGTGACTCTGCAGCATGTGCTCCAATATCTGTTTCAAAAATAGAAATAAAAATTAAACATAAATTAAATAAAAAAACTAAAATAACAAGTCGTATATACCTGTACAAATGGGTATATACGACTTGTATATAAAAAAAATCGTATGTACCCCCACAAGAGGTATATACGACTTACATTAAATACAAATCGTATATACTGTACCCAGGGTATATACGATTACACCCCAGTCGTATATATAGGTATATACGTTTTGACATTTTCGCAATTAATAAGGTTTGAAAAAGTCAAATCGTATATACCTTTCCGGTACGTATATACGACTTGACATTTAACGCGTATTAATTAGTTAATAAATGCAAGTCGTATTTACCTTCCATTAGGTAAATACGATTTCAGATTCTTTGGGCCCCACACGAGAGAGAATCTTGTCAAAGTCAATTTTTGTCAATTATGTCAAGGGTATTTTTGTCAATTACAAAATGTGTGGGGGTAGATGGGAAGGGTGTGGGGGTATAAAAAAAAACCCTACTTTAATTGAATGGGACAAGCAGACCCATACCCATACATATTGAGTACATTGACTAAAAAGTCCGGAATAGAGTCAAAAATTACATCATTGCCACTTATGTTGCGACTCTCCTTGGCCAAACGATCAGCCACAGAGTTATTAATTCTTCTATCTACCACTTCCCAAGGCACAGATTTGACACAAATTTGAAACATAAAGAATTAAAGTGAGAGAAAAAATGACCACTTTTGACATAGATTTGAAACATAAAGAACCAAAGTGAGAAAAAAATGTAAATGACCACTTTGACACATTTAAAACACAAAGGACCAAAGTCAGAAAAAAGATAAAGGACAAAACTGAGATTTTGGTCAAAGATAAAGACCCAAAATGCAACTTGATCAATACAATATCATTCTTTTTTTTTTTTTTTTTGCAATTATCAACATGTTAGATAGGTCAACAGATATACTAGTAAGTTTACAAAACTATTATTACGTGATCTGATCCCACACAATGTTCAAAATCACAACTCTCACTCACAATGGTCTAAGACTTATTCAACTAAAACCAAACCCCAAGACCATTCATGATATTGCTATCACGCCATGTTAAGTTTTAGAACAAATTTTGGCAAAACAAAAGATGAATGTGAACTTACAATATTTTCTCTCACACTTTTCATTTAATAACTTTCTTGCATCACTTAAACAACAAAGCTCATAATACCTAGCATGCACAGTTTAAGCCACTCACAACAGCTTACATGTAACACATGCGATTAGGCCAAATGCAAAAATGTAGGAAAATGTAGTTGTCCGATACCACTTCAAATGCATAAATGTGGATGAAATTTTGTTGTTTTAAAAGACATATGAATCAACAATTCAGTCCATAAAATTGTAAAGTGGTGTCAATTCAGTTTTTAATTGTATTAATAAAACCAATGTAGTATTTAAAATTAAAATTCTTCAAACATCAATAAGATTGAACATTTTCAATTTCAATGAACATTTTAAAATACTAATAACGTAATGGACTAAATTTATATAATACTAGACAATTTAAGACTCTAAATTAAAATTTACTCAAAAGTAGAAAAGTCTCAAAAGGGAAAGTATTAACAAAAACATATGATGCTAATAGTAATCCCTAAAGACGTTTACGAGCTTCATAGCCCAAAGCAAAAGAGTCCACCTTCTAGAGCTGCATTTGCCAAAAGCCCAAATGTTAAACGAGCGCAAAAACCCTACCAATATATATCATCTCTTTCTGTATAACGCACTCGCGTCGCTGCGCTCGATTTTTCCCTGAAACCCTAATCTCTCTGCAAATAGTGCAACAATGCCGCCAAAGTTCGACCCCTCACAGGTCGTCGATGTCTACGTCCGAGTCACCGGAGGAGAAGTCGGCGCAGCCAGTTCCCTCGCTCCAAAGATCGGTCCACTCGGTCTCTCCCCAAAGAAGATCGGAGAAGACATAGCTAAGGAAACCGCAAAGGACTGGAAGGGTCTTAGGGTTACCGTTAAGCTCACCGTTCAGAATCGTCAGGCTAAGGTCTCGGTGGTTCCTTCCGCGGCGGCGCTAGTCATCAAAGCCTTGAAGGAGCCTGAACGTGACAGGAAGAAAACAAAAAATATCAAGCATAATGGAAACATTTCTCTTGATGATGTCATTGAGATCGCTAAGATCATGAAGCCAAGATCTATGGCTAAGGAACTTGCAGGAACTGTGAAGGAGATTCTCGGGACCTGTGTATCTGTTGGCTGCACCGTTGATGGTAAGGACCCTAAGGATTTGCAGCAAGAGATCGCTGATGGAGATGTTGAAATCCCTCAGGATTGAGGAGGTCTTTGTTTCAATTACTCTTCAGTCTTCTGTTTTATCAGTGTTTTTTAGTTTTAATATAAATTGCCGGAACTATTGAACGTTTTTGTTGACAATTTATATGCTTTGGATAATTTAGATGTTTTTGAGAGATTTTGTCAACTTAGTTAATTTGAATTTATGTTTACAATATATGGTATTTCGATATAATTTTGTCAATTGATTTTAGTCTTTTTTCGTTATATATTGCTTCTGTTGGATGTGCTGTTGGTGGAATAATTAGTGTATGCTTTGTTTTAACTCATCATTCAATGTTGATTTGCTGTGACTGTGTTATCGAGGGAATCAAACTAATATATTGATTCTGTAATAGAAGAGTTTCGTATTGTGCTATGATTGTCAATATTAAATTTTTGGTTACTTTTATTTGCATTTCAGCTTGCATTTCCTGTTACTCAGCTGGCTAACTTGTTAGGAGTTAACTGTTGCCCGTCTCATTATGTGTGCCGTTTGACTTTGTTTGTTTGTAACATTATCAATGCTCTTGAGTGCCTATTTCAATTACATTTAACAATAGACCAAATATTAACTTATGTTTCTCAAGCTTGTTATTTTACCCACTATGAAATTGTTTAGTATTTAGCGAGTTTGACCTATGCATTCCATTCAGTTCAATTTGCGTTACAGAATAAGTTTTTTTCTAATGCTATATCTGATAATATATTTTGAGGGTTAAGCTTTTTTGATGGAGTTAATTTTGTTACAAATAAAATTCTGAAGTTGTGGAAATTTCACACTGGTTGACAATTGGTTGAGTAAAGACATTACAAGTATAGAAACCCTGTATTCGATGCTTTTGTGTTTTGGGTCAAGATGCTGTGTCAGCCCATTGATTAGTCTCTTCTCTTTCCCGTCCCCTTTCGGATCTCCTCCTAGTCGTCCCTTATTTGTCATCCCTCTGATTTATTTTGTCCCCATGGTTGAAAATGGTTTTTTGCACCTTGCATCATCTTGTGTGTTCTGTAAGTTTTGTTTTATGATCAAACATGTTTTGGAATGGTTGAGGGTTTATGAAAGTTTTGCAATTGCTTGCTACTTGTAAGATGTTTAAGAAATTCCTCTCAGTCTTATTTTGGCTCTGGATTGATGAAAGAATTATTAGTGATGGAAAGGGGTTTGCAGAACTGCTCATTTTATCTGGCACTTAGTTGAAGTTAATGGATTTATTCTTCACTGGATCAAGAATGTTTTATTCGATTACTACTGAAGTTTGTGTTTGGTACGTTTGGAAACACTTTTCTTAACCTAAATGTGAGTTGATGTTTCTGAATGTTTAATTTAGCCATGTCTCACTCCATCTGACAAAGGGCATTATTGTTTTTTTGCCTTTGCTGTTTATCGTAGGCTGCCGTATCGATTTTGTATTGTGTTTTTGTTTTGGTCACTCTTAGAATGTCAGAGTTGGAGTACCTATTCTTCTGATGTCCGTTTATAGGATTCATTTTGTCACACTTGAAATAACAGTTTATTGTCTATTTCGAAAACTTGAGATTTCAAGTTGAAAGAGTAGTAACAATGTTGCATCTGTAAAAAGTAAACTTACCAACGGGTAAGCAAATAGGTTTTGATATTACGTAGGCAAATGAAAGTATACACATTAATCAAGTAGCACCCTCCGTTGATTTCAAACAAATCAACCATTTTTCACTTCAATGTAGTGTTGTGAGGCAGAAAGAACTGGCTGGGTTAATTGACCAATTTGATAGTTTGTTCAATTCAAATTGGACTGTAATCTGTATGAATTCTACAGATTGGGCTACGGCCCATACTAACTTAATCTACTTGAACCATATGAATAATTTTTTGATAAATGTAAGCAAAGCTCTTTTTAACATTTGACACAGTTGCTCCAACTCTGGTCAATTAGACATGTCTTTGATTGATTAGAACAACGCATAAACCATTCCTTTCAAAATGTATTTGTTTAATCAATCAAGCCCCTTGGTTTAACGGATCAATCAAAGTTGTGTAGAAAAGTAAATGGGCTTCTTATTTTGGTCGTTATATCTTCGACCCTTTTGGCTCGATTTAGTTCTATTATATTTGATTTCATCATCCTTTAATCCTCATAACAGTTCTTAATCTCTTTTGTTGGCGTTTAACATGCATACCTTTGAGAATAGCCAAACAATGACATGTGTGTGCTGCTTTTTCATCCTAGAAGTATGGTGGTGACTCCAACGTTTGGGCTAAATTCTTGTACTCAATGTTCATTTTCATTCTATTGATTTCTTTTCAATTTTGGAGTTGAATCCATACCCTTTACATTCTTCTCATCTCTGATGTTTAAGACCTTTTAGTCTCGTTTGATGGTCAGAATAAGACATACATATAATATAATATAATATAATATAATATAATATAATATAGAGTTGGATAGAGAAGGATGATAAACATTATCTTATTATTGTTGTATATGCACCTGATAAGAAATAAGAAAATTATTATTATTATTATTATTATTATTATTTTGCTATAAAGTTAAGTCATATTAATATATATATATATGTGTGTGTGTGTGTGTGTGTTGACATATTTACCTTGGCTTAATTACACTTTTGGTAATCCTATTATAGCCCACTCACGATTTTGGTACCCCAAGAATTTTTTCCACGACTTTGATACCCTTATTTTATCTAATTGTAAAATCGTTTCTCCCCACTAGTCTGGTCAAACATTTGGGTGAGTTGGCACTCACTAATCCAACGTGGCAGCCACGCTGGTATGCCAGAGTGGATTAAAATTTAAATAACATTTGTTTGTTTTGTTTTTAATTATTAATTCATTAATAATATCTATAAAATAACCCAAACATATTCCATCTTCTTCTTCCTCTATGAGAACTTGTCACAAACCCTAATCCCCAAACAGCAGCTCCTTCTTTCTTCCATCTTTGTTCATTCGTTTTCGCCCAGATCCTCTTCGTGTCCCTTTGCAATTTCAACCCCTATGTCTGAGTATTCTATTTCGTCAAATGGGTCATTGAGAAGAAGACTCGTTCACTGCTGGTGTGGAAAGGAAGCTCCATTGGTGACTGGTTGGACAAAAGCGAACCCTGGGTGTAGGTTTTATGGATGTGGTGAATATGAGGTAATAGATTTTTGGCATTTCATTGTTATTTCACTTTGTTCTCTATTGTAATCTCTTACTTTCAATGTTCAGAATTTTTCATTTTGTTCTCTATTGTAATCTCCTACTTTCAATTTTCAGAATTTTGGTGCAACACAATGTGAATTCTTTGACTGGTTTGATCAAGATTTCCCTCATAGAGCTAAGGAGCTAATTTGGTCCTTCATGAAGAAGGTTGATGGGTTGAAGACCAAAGTTGTTGAATTGAATAGCAATATTGCTGAATTGAAGAAAAAGGTTGTTGGGTTCAAGGAAGCAAAAAGGGCTGAACAATAAATGAAGAAAAAGAAGAACATGTTATGGGGATTTTTGGCAATTTCTTGGATCATTATTTTCATCCTTGTGTTTGCATTAGTTGTAATGGTTTAGGGGTTATTAGGTAAGGGTATGTTTGTAATGGTTTAGGGATTATTAGGTAAGGGTATGTTTGTAATGACTATGTTTTCTTCAATGAAATCATTTCCAAATGAGCAATTGTAAAGGCTATGTTTTATGAAATGCAATGAATCTGATATATAAAAGTCTGATATTTTAAATCTGGTTTATTAAATCTGCATAATCTGCATAATCCACAGGAAGATAATCGATTATTGACTTGGAAAGAACAGGCTTGCAATCGATTGTTGGCTTATTATACACAAAGGACAATCGATTAATGGCTTGAATACAGAGATGGAAATCGATTCTTGGCTTATTAAACAGAGTCAGGAATCGATTATTAACATTATGCAGTAAACCAGAATTCCAAAATAACATTACAGTAACTGGGATTCAAAATACAGTAACTAGGATTAATAAACCAGAATTCCAAAATTCCAAAATACAGTAAACTGGGATTCAAAATACAGTAAACCAGATTTACAAAATTCCAAAATACAGTGAACCAGAAAATAGTAAACTGGGATTCAAAATAACTGACATAGCTGATATTAATTCGTGGCATTGTTCCAAAATGACATAACTGTACCAGAATTCGTGGCACTACATACAAAAGGCCGTTATTAAGTAGCATTACATAATTGATATTAATTCGTGGCCCTACATACAAAAGGCCGCTATTAAGCAGCATTACATAACTGATATTGATTCGTGGCACTATATACAAAAGGCCACTATTAAGCAGCATTACATAACTGATATTAATTCGTGGCACTATATACAAAAGGCCACTATTACATTAAGCTACTTATAATAGAATCTAAACAACTTGGGATCCTTGTGGTGCTTGTGAAGATTGTGGTGCTTGTGAGCCTACTAGTTGTGATTCTTCTGGAGCTTGTGAAGATTGTGGTGCTTGTGAGCCATCAACAGTTGTGACCTTCTTCTTTCCTTTCTTGTTGCCACCTTTGGGTATCTCTCTGTCTGCAGCTGTCTTACCCTTGCATGTCCTAACATTATGGCCAAATTTACCACATTTCTTACACCTCACAGTTTTTAAAAGCCTAGGGAGCTTGTTGGTAGGCTTTGGCTCATCATTAGCTTTGTTTCTTTTCTTCTTTGGCCTCCCTGGTGCTCTCCTCATAACAGGTGGAAAGATAGGATCTGTATCTGTCTGTGGCCATAATTTTGGTCCATTTGATGGCTTGACAATGTAGGAGTAGGTGCTCATAAATGTTGATTTCCTATGAAACAAAAAATGAAGAAATACAATTAAGTGACTTAACCTATACAAGCAAAACAGAATTACAAGCAATACAATTAAGAAATACAATTATGCAATGAAGAAATACAATTATGCAAAACAGAATTACAAGAAAAATTATTGCCAGAGACAGAATTATTACAAGCAAAACAGAATTACAAGCAATACAATTAAGAAATACAATTATGCAAAACAGAATTACAAGCAAAATTATGGCCAGAGACAGAATTATTACCAGAGACAGAATTACAAGCAATATACAAGCAATTGTAAAACAGAATTACAAGCAATATACAAGCAATTGCAAAACAGAATGAAGAACAGAATTATTACCTATAAAAAAGTGATACAAAATCCTCTGGATTCACCTTGTTATGCCATATACAAGCAATTGCATGGGGACAAGGAATTCCAGAAATGTCCCACTTACGACATGAACATGTTTTGTCTTTTAGGTTCACACTGTACTGGTCAACTTCATTTGATACACTAAACAATGCAAAATCATCATCAGCATGCCATAGAGGAGACCGCCCATCAGCCTCTCCTTTCAATCTTTCAATAATTAGTTGGATTTTAGGACAAATATCTCCTTTGTACCTCGCCATAAGTGTTTTTGTGTTACTACCTTGTTGAAAGGCTCACACATGTTGTTTACTTGTAAGTCACATTGTGTGTCTGCTTTGTAGTGAGACCTAGTCCAAGTGGATGGTGGAAGTTGCATCATATCCTTCCAAGCATCTTCATTCAATTCCTTCATTTTCTTCATTGCCCTCTCCCACTCAGGGACTGTTGTAGCCCTAGCAGCCCACCATAAAACCCTTTCATTATGTCTCCAGGATATTTCTTCCTCCAATTGCCATAAAGATGCTTTACACACAATCTTTGCTCCACATTAGCCCCTTGGCTAAGAATAGCAGGTACCAATCCCTAAAAAATAACAAATATAAATGAGTATTCTGTTTACATTTTGCAAACAATCTTAAATTAGAAGAAATAATGTGAATTAAATTAGAATTTACCTTTTGCTGATCTGATATAAATGAGTATTCTCTTTGATTCAGTTCACATAAATCATTCACCAAAAGGTCGAGAAACCATTGCCATGAATCCTTTGTCTCAGCCTCTACCACTGCGTATGCTATTGGAAGCATCATATTATTTCCATCTTTTGCAACAGCTGTCATAAGTTGTCCAGCAAATTCCCCCTTCAAGAAGCAAGCATCTAGACCAATTAAAGGTCTGCAAGTATAAGCAAATGCAGCCTTACAACCTTCAAGACAGACATATATCCTCTCAAAAACAGGACCCCTTGCACTCTCACTGCACTTAATAATTACTGTGCTGTTAGGATTAGACCTCCTCAATTCTTCTGCATAACTCATTAAACTGTTATATTGATCAGCACCAGCCCCTTGGATAATCTCTATTGCTCTTCTCTTAGCTCTGTATGCTTGAGGAAGAGACAATTTTACACCCCATAGTCGAAGAGCTTCTGGCTTTATCCCTGCAGTCTTCATAGTAGGTGTATGCCTTAAAGTGGGAACAAATTTCTTTGCAAGCCATTCAGTCTTCGCTTTTCTATTTCTTGGTGTCCTATGACAGTTGTGCTCATCAGTTAAACTAACAAGTTGCCAAAAATTCTGACCACTCCTCTTGCTAACCCTCATATGGAATGAACACCCCTTAACACACTTCACTATTACTTTCTTGGTATCCTGTTGTTTGAAATAAACATTCTTCTTACGGGTCATAGCATATTCCTTAACAGCATCTTTAACAACCTTCTTGCTACTAAATTTCAAACCTATTTTAAACTTAACAGGTTCTCCAAAATTAGGCATCTTGAAATATGGAAAATATGGAGGTTGGTCTTCATCATCTTCACTGTTTGGAGGTGTTTCCAATACATCAGAATCATAATCTTCTTCACCAACAAATTCAGCAGCTGTACTTGACATTCCTTCATTGGGGACAATATTCTTGGTTGAAATTCCCTCAGATTTTACCCTTTGCCTAACTTCATCAATAGTCTCAGGATGGAGCACACTTGTCCAATCCCATTTCTCATCATAATCACTATCACTAAAACTGTCCTCCTCATTATCTTCCCCACATTCTCTATGACTATCTTCCACTTCACTATCTTCCAAATCCTCCCCTTCACTATCTTCCAAATCCTCCCCTTCCTTAACAACATATTCTTCATCATCCTCACTATCTAAGTCACTGCCCTCTCCTCCATCTTCGTTGTCAACCTCAATAGGGGTGTCAATTAGATGATCTACATAAAGTTCTACTACATTATAACCCTTGGCATCTTCAACCATTTGTAGGACATCTTGATCAGTTTGTAGTGGTTTCAAACCTCTTGCTATTGATAACTTAGGGGCTCTGTACCAAAGGCATTAAAAGCTTCTATAACCTAAACTTTTGACCAACTTTGAAATTTCCATATAGGACATGTGGTCCACATCCCAATCCCAATTCATCTCAACCTTTTCACTATTGACATAGTGTTAATAAACTACACTAAGAGAGAAACCCTAAACATCAAAATAGGGGACCACATGGCAAATTTTTTTTAAGAAACATAATATTCTACATCAAAAGTAACAATTTTACACTAAGTTACACACACAAACATACAAAGAGGGGACCACATGCATAAACAAACTGAATATAACCAGTAAAATCATAGAACAGAACAAAGAAAGAAGAGAGAGTGTATAAAACCAATTTGATATAGGGTTAAACATACCGTTCCACAAATTTCTCGTTTTCCTTCGCCGTAGATGAAGAATAACACTCTCCATGTCCATTCGTCTTCTTAGAGCTCGTATCTGTCGCCATTTTCGTTCTTTTAGGGTTCGCGTTTCGTGTTCGTCTTCTGTTCGTATTCTGCTCGTCGTTGCCTGCGTGGGTTCGCATCTTGCTCTTCGTCTTTTCTTCGTCAGTTAGGGTTTCACAGTTGTTCTTCTCTGTCGCCATTGAAAGTGAGAGTGAGAAGTGAGAAGTGAAGCGCGAAGGGTGAGAGCTGAAGCAGCAACGTTAGGTTTTCAGAGTTTTTACTATTTTACAAATTTTAAATTTTTTTATAATCTTTATGTATTAATAATTAAAAAGAAAACTAAAAAACGTTTTTTAATTTAATAATCAACAATACAACATGGCATGACAACGTGGTGTGCCACGTTGAATTAGTGAGTGCCAACTCACCCAAATGTTTGACCAGACTAGTGGGGGGAAACGATTTTACAATTAGATAAAATAGGGGTACCAAAATCATGGAAAAATTATTGGGGGACCAAAATCGTGAGTGGGCTAGGGGTACCAAAGTTGTAATTAAGCCATTTACCTTTGTGACACCTATATAGTCTATATTTCATTTGTTAAAAATGTTAAATTAATTCATATTTTTATAGGGAAGTCGGTCTTTTTGGTCTCTGAATGTGTGAGACACTGTTATTATTGTCCATGAATATGTCAAATTGTAAACACATCTTCAAGTGTCTCTTCAACGAGTCATTTTCGTCCTCAATTGTGTTTTTTGTTAGTCATTTTGATCCTCAAATGTGTTTTTTATTGATCAGTTTAGTCCCTATAATACAACACCTCACACATTAAGGGACTATATTTTTCAATAATAATTTATTTTAATTTTTATCACTCATTTCATTTTTAATTTTTTTTTAACTTTAATAGATTTTAATTTTTAGATTATACATGATAAAATTATCATTGTCATAAAATATTACATTATTATTTAAATTAAGCATTTATATTTTTAATTTAACTTTGTTCTTTATTTTCAATATATATTTTATTAGATTTCATCTTTTAATGGACTAAAATATATTTCATAAGGGTAAATAATAATAACAAAATATCATTTCACGTGATTTCTAACCCAACTCATATTCAAGATAAGATTTTAACTAGAAAGGTACGATAATATAAAGTGACATAATTAACTTATCATATCTTGACAGCAACAGAAACTAAAGAGAAAAAAGGAGGGAGGAACTAGCGCCTCTCCACTAACACCCTGTCTGCAATAGGAAGAATATCATCTAGGGGCATGGGAAACTCCAACTAGCTAACCAAACTAGCAGCTCAATTCTTCGCTAAACAATCAGCAGCATTAACTTCTCTCCATGAGTGGATAATCTGAATTCTATGATCCTGCTCCATCAGTTCCTTAACATTTGAATGTAATGCCAAGGATTAGTCTCATCCTTGACAGGATGAATAGCAAGGGAAGAATTTGAATAACAAACCATATCTCTGATCCCAAGCTACCTTAAGACCATGATATATAGCAAGGGAAGAACATGAAGGATTGTGGAAATGCCAACACTGCCTGTAAAACCAACTATTCAAGAACCATCTAGCTGCCCTAAGACTCCCTCAAACCCAAACGAGTCTGGATTCCCCAAACTACAGCCATCTACATTAAGAACCATTGTTGTCCCCTTCACATCGTGCCAGCGATCCATCTACTATCCACAAGAATCCAAACTTGAACTGGAAACACATCATGCATGCTTTTAGTCAATTTATAAATCTGAAGTGTAAGGTGATAAATAGAGACAATCTCACTCTCCATGCAGAGTTGATTCCTCGCCCTCCAAATCCACCAGCAAGTAGCTGGAAACATGTGAGGCATGTCAATCTCAATCCCCTTCCTGAGCCAATCTGTTGTACTGTCATATGAGAAGAAATTGATATTATCAAACACAACAGAGAGCCAGACCTGCCTAGAAAAAACACAATCCCTCAAGCAGTGCTAGAGCCTACTTTGCTGTGTGTGGAGCCATGCTGACGGTAATGGGCCTTGGGCCAATCTTTGGATTGTCATCTTAAGGGTTTTTTTTGGTACCCCCACATTTTGACCATATACCCCCACAAAATATAAATACCCAAAAATACCCCCATGAAAAAGTTCCAAGCAGATTTATCTCCCTATAAGGTAAATTCGCTTTGAATTTTTCAAAGCGGATTTATCTCCCGTAAGGTAAATCCACTTTGCATTTTTTCAAAGCGGATTTATCTCCCTTGAGGTAAATCCGCTTTGCATTTTTTCTGAAGCGACTTTAACTCATGGGGAGATAAATCCGTTTGAGTCAATTTTGTGGTGGGTATTTTTGGGTATTCGTATTTTGTGGGGGTATATGACCAAAGTGTTGGGGTAAAAAAAAAACCCTATCTTAAGGGTCTTGCCCATATGAATGAGAATCACAATTTTGACAAAAGAAATACTTGTTGTGGTCTAGTTCAATTCTTACAATGCTGTTCATTTCTATTATACTATTTATTAAATTTTGGATTTTGCATATTTCTCTTAAGAAGAAAATGACAGAATTTAAAAGTGCAATATAATATAATATAATATAATATAATATAATATAATATAATATAATATAATATAATATAATATGTATCGACAAGGCTTTTTTTTCTTTTAACTTGTTTTGATGAATTTTTTTCTTAACTTATTTAAAATTTTATAGGAAAACTTTTAAACTTACTTTTTGAATATTTTTATCATAAAATCATAAAATTTGAAGGCAGCCACCGTCCAATGAAGCAGTCATTCTCAAATTAACACCGGCTAAACAAAAGAAATATTATTATATCCATCATTATACTCTCTATGTTGAACACGTGGTGCTCTTTCAGCCATATAATTACACTTAATAATAATTTAAAAAGTCTAATTTTTCATGACGATCACATTTCAGTCATTACATTCATTAACATTCATTAGTTATTGAGTCGAATTATATATGCGCATGATAATAATTTCATGCTAAGGTCGAGATGTCTCTGGACGTTATTGAACTATTACAGTAATAATCAAACGTCAAAAAAAAAAAACTAATATTTGGCTAACTGTTAACATGTCAATTCTCTTCTCACCATATAGTCGTCTCTCCCCTTCGTTTTTTTACCTCAAATTTCTTATCAGAGACAGAGAAAAAAAATGATTGTTATCGGTCCATGTTATGAGGGTTGTTGGAAAATTAAGGTCAATAGCTACTACATATTTCTAATCCAGTTACTGATCTGTAAAGAGGAGAAAACCAACTATTTTGGTCCCATACGATTATTCTGGCTGGCATGCGTCACACTATACTACTAGTATAAGTTATCATGATCATATGATATATATGGACGCTTCCAATAATTTTTCGTTAATTCTAATTTATTAGGGCTAATCTTGGCACTTTAACTAGCTAATTTATTTATATGTGGAGGATTTGCTTCCATGTCAAAAACTTAAGCAATTTCTCAATCCTCTCCATTTTCCCCAGAATATATATTTATATTCTTTTTCAAATAATCACAAAAGTTTAATAGTATTATTATGTTTTTCTCAAAAGTAATAATTTTCCAACATTAATATATATGCAGGGGCGAACCAGTGTTGTAGTGAGGGGGTTTAAAGTAATTTTTATAAATATAATTTTCACATAATAATATGCTAGATGATATCAAAAAATAATAAATATGCTACATTATAAATATATTAATTAATTACATGTGATTGATATACTGAATCAATTTAAAACCTTTTCTAGTCCCTTCCATTTGAAAACCTCAACTAAAGCTAAAGCTGGCTAGCTAGATGACACGTCAGAAATTTGAACTCCTAAAAAAATAAAGTAAAATGAAAATTAAGGTCACGATCTTTTTTATTTTTGGTGGGGGCAGACTTTTTTAATGGCTTTTTTTATGGTACTTTTATATTGGCTTATCAAATAAGACAACGAATTTGCATATATTCTTTTCGATTAGATGTATTCTTTTTGTTTCGTGGTGGACGCTAAATCATATTAATATTAGAATGATCCTCAAATCCGCTTGAAATTGCTGTGACATAAGGTTTGGCTTTGGAATTAATTAATTAATTAACTTTACAGTAAATTCGATATATGAGTGGCCTCAACTCAAAGCATACGGTAAGGATAATTTGAACCCAAAGTAGCAGATAACAAATAACTCATATTTGACAAAGATGTGAATTTAAATTCCATTTGTGGATATGCTAGTTGTTGTGGGTTTTATATAAATAAATATAAATACGTTGAGTCTTGAAACTTATCCTAGACTCATATATCAACATAAAAAAGGAAAGATAAGTTGAACCCATTTGATTTTAGATGCGTCCAGATAAATTGTTCTGGCAGTACAACGAAGCCAACAACTACTCTGCTCTTGTATTCTAATGAAATTGGTAATCATTACTTAAACTCATTGTGATAACCTTTTTTTTTTTATTTTTCTGTGAGGATAATATATCTTAAGCTTTTAATATATGCGAATATTTCTTAGCCACAATAATGGTTCCTGCCAAGAAAGAAACGCATATGTTTCAGTTCAAACCATAGTGAATGCAGTCAAATTAAATAAATTCAGCACACGACAAAGTTTAGGTAATTCAAATCCAACTTACAGAGTTTTATTTTAATAATAAAAAGGCAACTTCTAGAGAATGGCATAATGACATTTTTTGACAGTATAGATGAAATAGAAAAAATCATGGACACCTTATTAAATGCTCACACCCGAATTTGAGCTCAAAATTGACGTTTTTATATTGTTGAAATTGTTAATACAATCATGGACTCTCACTAAATGATTTCATAGTAGGCTTGTTCAAATTATTGTAGAGTTTTAAAAATTTAAGAAACAATTTTTTAATAACTTTTTATAAAAGAGAAAATAATTACAACTCATTAACTATTAAATGAATTTCATCGTTGTCGGTGTGCTTTGAGGAAGATTCATCCATCAGATTCATGTGGTAAGGTTACCGTAACAACACTTTTTTGCCATTAACAACAAGTTAAGGTTGTTGTTAAGCACTGATTTGTTCAATGATTGTCTGGGTTGTGGAACGGAAGGGGTGAGGGTTTTTCCTCGACTGGAGGTACAAAGGCGAGGGTTTCTCCTCATCGTGGTCAAAGGTCGAAAAGGCGAGAGTTCCTGTCTCTCTTCCGACTGAAGGTAGTCTTTAGTTTTCGTTTTTCCTTGAAATATAATATTAATTATAAAGAAAACATGAGAGAGAGAGAGAATTAAAAAAATCATGAGAGGAAATAAAAAGAATGAAAAAGAGATTGAGCGATGTTTAAACCCACTTAGCATGGGTTTAACCCAATGATACCTGCAGTGACACTCTAACGCCAAAGTCAGAAGTAGGAAGTCATATTGGAGCTATGAGAGAATGAATGTGTACCCGGCGTATGGGGTTGACCTCTATTTATAGGCTTCAAGCCTGCCTCAGGGGTTGGCCACACGTAATTGCTAGGTCGCATTGCGACCGTTGGTTGTGGTGAAGTGATGTCCGTTGTTGATAGCAATAGCACACAGATCACCACTTATCAGGAAGTCAGTGCCTTGCCTTAGTGATGGACTAACTCGTTGGGCCCTCGACCGAATCCAGAACAATAATATTATGGAGTTACCACTGTACTAAAATATTGAGACTAGTTCTAGATGGTTCATATATATATATATATATATATATATATATATATATATATATATATATATATATATATATATATATATATATATCGAAAAAAGTGACATTTAGTTCTTAAGAATTTTAATGTTGTTCTACACAGTACTTCCGACCTAAAGGGCGGTCTGAGGTAGTTAGTGGTAGGAGTCCTTGATCAACGTGAACTGTCCGATCCGAGCTGGGGTTGTACCTGCAAAGTCACTCCAACGCTTAAGTCAGTGAGGTGGTCTTAGCAGTATAATAAATATGAGATTGCTTACCATTAATGAGGTATTGATTGTTGTATTTATAGATAGTGGCAGGGTTTGGGCTGATGAATCAGGACCATCCGATCTTGTGGTTTGATGTGAACCCTTGATGTTTGGATCTGTTTCTGGATTTGGGTCTTTGGAGATTGGGCCTTTTGAGAGGTGCAAATAGATGTTGGAAAGGGGGTGTATAGAGGTAAAAAGTCCCACCATAACGAATGTTATTAATTATTTCCATATATGGATATACATAAATGAGAGGCTTAAATACAAGACAAGATATATGATTTCAAAGGAGAATTAATGGATTGAAAATGGTTGTTTGTTTCGCATGTGCAATGAAAATAAAACAAGGGTAGGGAGGGATAACGGATAAGTGCAGGGAACAGTAAGGAGAAGTTGTAGTAGTAGCATAGGCAACAAAACAAATGGGACCATAGTAATTAATTACTCTTTACCAAAACTAGTGACAGACAGAGCAGCAAAAACAGTACAACCTGGTGTTCCAACTTAATTTGCCATTTTGATATATCTATGTTGCCAATAATCACATGTAGCCGTTGATACACAACCAACTTTCTAGCTCATACTAGGGCCATCTTCTCAAGAAGAAGTGCCGTTGGAATCATGACCCTTAAAGTGGGACCCATGCAAGCGAAATCAAGCTAAGAAGGGCGGCAAAAAATAAAATGTTAATCATGTCATTATCCATAAACAAACAAAATAACTCACTTAATTAATTCATTTATTTTCTTACATAAATACCACTTCATTGTAATCAAACCATCTCACACTCATTCCACTACACTACTCTCTTCCCAATTAACACAGTAGCAAATTAAACTACTAGCAATGGCTAAAGATGTTGAGGTTCAAGAACAAAGAGAATACTCAGCTAAAGACTATCAAGACCCCCCACCAGCTCCTTTGATTGACTTCGATGAGCTTACAAAATGGTCTTTTTACAGAGCCCTTATCGCTGAGTTCATAGCCACCCTTCTTTTCCTTTACATCACTATCTTAACCATCATTGGTTACAGCCACCAGAGTGATCCTAAAGCTGGTGGCACTGATTGTGATGGTGTTGGCATCTTGGGTATCGCTTGGGCCTTTGGTGGCATGATCTTCATCCTTGTTTACTGCACCGCCGGTATTTCCGGTACGCCACCCCTCCCTCTCACATATTCTACTCGTTTTAAAATTTATTGAATAACTGATGTATCTGGTGTATATATATAAATTAAGTCATTATTTTTCTTAATAGAAAAATTTTATATCAGAAAGTTTTAACGAGACTCATTTTGTGACTTGCAGGAGGACACATAAACCCGGCCGTGACATTCGGGCTATTCGTCGGCCGGAAAGTGTCGCTAATAAGGGCGGTTTTGTACATGGCAGCACAGAGTGCTGGTGCAATTTGCGGTACTGGACTTGCTAAGGGTTTCCAAAAAGCATACTTTAACAGGTATGGAGGTGGTGCTAACTTTGTGCATGATGGATACAACAAAGGAACAGCTTTAGGTGCTGAGATTATTGGTACCTTTGTTCTTGTCTACACCGTTTTCTCAGCTACAGATCCTAAGAGAAACGCTAGAGACTCCCATGTTCCTGTTTTGGCACCATTACCTATTGGATTTGCTGTGTTCATGGTTCATTTGGCTACTATCCCAGTTACTGGTACTGGTATTAACCCTGCTAGAAGTTTTGGCTCTGCTGTTATCTACAATGATGGCAAAATTTGGGATGACCAAGTAAGCATCCATATCCATAAATCAAAACAATCTCTCTCTTCAATTTACTAGTATTAATATATATATTCTAATTTTTGTTGATTTGTTTTTATGAGCAGTGGATATTCTGGGTTGGACCATTTATTGGAGCTGCAGTGGCAGCAATTTACCACCAATACATTCTTAGGGGATCAGCTTTCAAAGCACTTGGATCCTTCAGAAGCAACGCTTAAGTTTATGGCTCTGTGGTGTTAATTTAATTTCCCTGAAGAATAATAAATCTTATCATGGTGAAGAGTGCAAAGTGTCTGTCTATGATGGTCCCCTTGAGGCGTTTTTCATCTTTTCCTTTTCAGCTCAGCTGTTAGGAGGATTTGAAGGAAAAAGCCAAAATCAATGGTCCATATGAAATTGTAGATAACCGTGCTTAATTCTGTCCAAGGGTGTATTTTGTATCCCTTTTGTGTCTTTCCTATTTTCTTTTTTTTATTTAATTTAATTTCCAATGCATATATTTATGTATTCCTGAGTGTTTGCTTTTCTGTAATTTCTTGTGCATTTTTAGTCATTTTCCCTTTTGCTTTTCTTAATTAAGTGATATATTCACATTCCCTGTTTCCAATTTCGGATCAAAGTTTGCTTGTTTATCAATGCTTTATAAATTATTATTACTATCTATCTTTATATTTAATGAAGTGATTTTTCTCCTTTTTACTTCTAAATTCTGCGGTACTTCAACTCATTACACAAATGAATCGCTTAAATAGATTTTAAATTAAAATGCGGAAGAGTTTAAAATTCATCATTTAAGAGGGGAAAAAATGGAGAAAAACCTAATTCTTGAAGTGTCTTTAGGTTTCTTCTATCTTACAGATTCGGTGCATTCGGTTGTGGTGCATTCAAGTGTATTTGAACCACTAAATGCATTAAATATTTGATATGTAAAAAATAATATAAAGGATGTGAGGAGAGAGATAGACACATGTTTCCCGAATGCACCTGAATGCACCACAACCGAATGCACTGAATCCAAATCCCTATCTTACATAAAGTTAGGTGTGTATCATGATCATCAATCTCAGTCATGACAACGAAGAATGACATAACATGAAGTGGTCCTTTTAGAAATTAGGAAAAATTTGATGTGCATTACTCATTACTAAATAAGCTTATACAAGTTGATTGGTGTAACTAAAAGCTTCTTGAACCTTCAATTTCGTCTGTAATCTCTCAAAAAGAATCAAACATCACTCTTTATCTCTTTACCAATGTTTTCAATCTATTTCGGGCCTAATCTTGACAACTGTCATGATTTTGATAATACATTTCTGTTGGGATACTTATCCTTAGGAATATTAAAACTATTGAAATATAGTACTATAGTGGAAGAACTCCACTTTACAAGCTAGCACTATATAAAGATAATCTAAATTGCCTTTTGTTGTGGTGGTTATTGAACGTGACATGAAACACTGAATTTTTTTAATAATATTCATTGCTGTTGTTGGGGACAGTATAGTAATATACAGGTAATAAAAAAAGAGAAAGAAAAGTAAGAACGAAAAAAGTAAACATGTTAGGTGGTGGATTGCTTCGGATTCGCTTTTTTTGTTTGATAAGCAAATGTTGGTAGGGGTGGGAGAATGCTAGTTTACGGAGTTTGAACCCTGGACCTCCTTCTTGCAACTTTGCAACTCCTTCATGTCCCTTAACTCGCCAACTGAGACTGCGTCGGATTCCTTATTTATGAGTATCATTTATCTAATGATATGGTGAGCTAACATACCTTATCTTCATCATATTTTATATGCCTTTATGATTTTGTGGCCAATTCCCTACGTAGCCAATTACCTGTGCCCATTTTGTTATATGATTTACTATCGATTTTAAGATAAAGACATTCATCGTCATATGATACTATAGGTTAACCCCTTAAGAAATTTGGTTTCTTATCTTTGTTTTATAAAATATACGATATTTTTAACATTATTGTTTTTAATTTGATAGATATATTGTTTAGAGTTGGACTTAAAGATGCCCCATTAGAGTTTTTTGAGTTTAGGGACATTAGTGTAGTCTATGGAAATTTGACACTTCTAGTTGTATGTTAGGTATATCATTTTAGCACTTGAAGTGGTTTATGAAAGTTTGACACTTTTAGTTGTAAGTTTTGACACTTATTGTTGTTTGGCACTTATTTAATTAGTTATATATAATTGGTCTCGCTTATATTGATTTATTGAATTTATAGTTTATGTGAATTTTAGTTAAATTGGTTTGGAAATATAAGTTTATGTGAATTGAATGGGTGGATTAAATAATTTATGTGAATGAGTGGATTGAAATTCAATTGGATTGGTTTGAATTGAATTGTATTGGAATTATAAGTTGTAAATTGAGTTTGAATTGAATTTCAATTGAATTGTTTGATTGAGTCTGAATTGAATTGACAGGGAAGTTGTATTGCAATAGATTTAAATGGGTATGCAACTGACTGGCTTTTCCAAAATCAGATATCCATGCGTACTGACGTATTTATCGACGGATGTTTCATAGATAGTTAGCATTTCCTACCGAATTTGCGGCGAAATTTCATTGGGTAAATGTTGAATAAGCGACAAATTTTGCGGCGGATTTGCTACCGACAGAATTTTCGGTCAAAAATAGTTTCCAACGAGGCTTTTAGTAGTCGAATTTCAATCGTCGGAAATCCTGTTGGAGCAACTGATTACCGACGGATTTTGCTACACTAGCGACAGTTTTTTCCTTCAGTAATGAGCGAGATTCTTGTAATGAGGTAAAGTTATATAAACTAATAATTATTGCTCAATTGGAAGTTCAGAAGGTCTGTTTTTAAGAGTTATATTCATTATAGTGTACGTAGTTTTCCAAATTCTCGATGTTACAATTTGATCTCTGAGAATCTAATATCAATTAGGTTTTTGATGGTTATAAAAAAAAAATTAGGTCTCTGACTTTTACATAAATCAGAGGAGCAAACTGATACTAGTAAGTAGTAAGTATGAAACTAATTAGGTGATGTGGCATAATACAGATTCTTATTGGATGTTAATATGAAACTAATTTACACTAAATGAGTTATCCATTAAACTCAACAAAGAGATGGTGAGGTTTAGCCGCATATTCTATTCTGAAGAGGATATCCATGGTTAAAGAACATGAAGGTGATGGAACATTCAGGACTACTTTAGTGAAACAATCGTAATCATGCATGTCAATTCTCATGCTCCGTAAGCTAAGTTAAGTATCACATAAAAAAAGCAAGGTTCTGATGCATTAATTAGCAATTATTGATGTAACTTATTAAATTTCAATAAAATGGCAACCAAGTTCAATTAGTCCCGCAATTATCATAGTGCTATCATGTAATTAATAATTGCTTCGGAAGAAGAAGTCTCTCGAACCAAGAGGATATATTCCTCAATATTTTAGCCTTTTAATTAAGCAATTGTTATCTTTTCTTTCCATGTAAAAAAAGAATACTTCTTTTAAATTTAATCACGATGAAGATGCCAATGGAAATTTTGACAACAAAAGTGAAAGGATGTGAAAAGTAAAAATGAAGGTGCAAATAGTCTATTTATCCAACCTCTTGTTTCTAATGTATTCGAAGGATAAACTTTTAATTTAATTCCTAAATTAAGAAATTAGTGTACTCTGTCCTAAAAGTTTGATTCCTAAAGTTTGAGAAATCAATTTAATTAGTTCCTAAAATTTGGTAAAGTTTGCCTAGTTAATCATTGTAAACAGACTACTTATAAAATTTTAGGGAGTACGTAGTACTATTTTATATGCTTTAAGAACTAAATAGGCAAGAAAGAGTAAATTCAAAGACTAAATTGAGATTTACTCTGTCAAAAAAAATGACCTGCATCGTTTTAATTTTTTTGGCTGAAAATATAACACGCGATCCATGATGGGCCAAAGCCCGACACACAAAGAGCAATGGGACCCAAACCCAACTAGTGAACAAAAAACCAGATTTTGGGGTCAACAGCTTGATATTAAGCCCATACTTCGTATAATCCCTCATTGGACACCGCCGACCCTCAAATATTCCCAAAATATCCTAACGTGAAAACGCGCTTCCAAACACCCCCACACTGATTTCTAACGGGTTCGGAACTAAACTTCTGAACCGGTTGAGAAATTTTGCTCCGAACCAGTTCAGAAGTTTAGCTCCGAACCTGTTAAGAATCTTGCAAATGGGGGTGTCTGCTTGGTTCGGATTCAGAGGTTTAGTTCTAAACCTTCGTAATCCCTGGAAAAAAAAGATGTTTCATTGATGGCACTTTCGTCTTTTCGCATGGTTTGGGGATGTCCATTGAGTAGTTGGGGGTTGTACGAAGTATGGCCCTGTTAAAAATCTTGCAAACGGGGGTGTCTGCTTGGTTCGGAACTAAACTTCCGAACCGGTTTGGAAGTTTAGTTCTGAACCTTCATAATCCCTGGAAAAAAAAATATGTTTCATTAATGGCACTTTCGCCTTTTCGCATGGTTTGGGATGTCCATTGAGTAGCTAGGGTTGTACGAAGTATGGCCCTCATATTAAGTCTTCATACTGACCTTGTAAGTGCCAAACCATTCCTCAAGAGCCCAATTGGTCAATTAGTTTACCAAAGTTCTCTTTTATTTTTTATAAATTCTTTTAATTATCTATTATAGGAAAAAATTTAGTGTGTTTAGTGGAAGAGAGATGGAGGAACGTAAGAGAGAATGAGACAAGAGATAGTGATTTTCTATTATTTGGTTTAAGAGAAAAAAAGGATTGAGAGAAAGAGAGGGGATTAGTTTAGTACTATTTTACATTAATGGTGTGTTTGGTAGAAGAGAAATAGAGGAAGAGAGTGCGAAACAACAAAATGTCACTCTCTCTTCTCTCTTCTCTCTTTCTATTCTGCCAAACACACTCTTCAGGTATTAGGTGATAAAGAAATTTATAATTAGATAGCACTCAATTTTTAATTGTGTCGTGTTTAAAAATGTTTTGTTTGAACAAAGTAATTAAATTTCTTCTTTCTTAAAACTATTTTCTTAGATAGAGTAATCAAATAAAAGTAACATATAACGATTGTCCGGCAATCAAAGGACCAACGACCTTACAACTCGACAACTGAAACACTGGCGAGGAAGGTCGGTGATTGATATGAAGATATCCTTAGACCCAAACAACAGTTGAGGAGAGTTAATGACTCGGCAGCCCAACAAATGAATACACCAAGGGCGACAGCCTGACGACCTACAAGAGGCAAACTAATGGCCCAACGACCAATGGGGAGGTGGGTCGGTTACTAGCAAGCCAAAAACGCACACGGACGCTCTAGTGTAATTGCATTTCAAAAATAAGAGAGTGTGGGGGATAAAGGCCCATACTTCGTAAAACCTCCCTGCTATTCAGTGGACACCCCCTTACACACGTGAAAAGACCAAAATGCCATTAATAAATCTTATGCTCCTACGATGGTTCGGAGCAGCGTGCTCCGAACCAGTTCAGACTAGCATCGTCCGAACCAGTTAATAACGAACAGACACCCCCATTTTTTCCTTTCAGTTATATTAGTAGAGGTTCGGAGCAGCGTGCTACGAACCAGTTCAGACTAGCGTGGTCTGAACCAGTAAACAACGTACAAAAACACCCTTTTTTCCTTTCAGTTATATTAAAAGAGGTTCGAGCAGCGTGCTCCGAACCAGTTCGGACTAACGTGGTCCGAACTAGTAAAAACTAGTTATATTAAAAAAGGGGTACTTTGGAGATTTTGAGAGTGATGGGGTGCCTACTGAGTAGCTAGGGAGTTGTACGAAGTATGACCCGGGATAAATAGGGATGGTAATTGGACCAACGCTTTTGGGCCCTCGCAAAAGAATACCTGCGATTGACAGGGTCGCTTCCTGGGCTTGGTCGTAGGTAATTTACCTGTGAATCTCAATGGGTATGGGTGTGAGTATGGGCACTCTTTTGCCCAATCTGCATCACAATCCGCATAATTATAATGAAGTGGTTCTAGGGTTTGTGGTACTTTCGTGGATAACAGAATCTAACTAGTTGTACTTCTGTTGTTTCACTTAGATGTACTTGTAATTTCGTGGGTCGGGTTTGTAGATCCACTTTCAGTTAGGCTCATACTTCGTACAACCCCCTACCGTCCATTATTCCCAAAATACCCCTACCGTCCAAAAAAAATTTATTTTTAAACAACTCTCACACCCCCCCCCCCCCCTTCACACACACCCTCTACTCTCCTCTCACACACACCCCCTCTGTTTTCTCTTCCTCCTCCGCGTCGCAGCTCCCCCTCTGCCTCTCAGAAGGTAACTCTCCCTCTCCCCTTCTCTCTTTTTCGTTAAGTTCTATTTTTTTCACTGTTTTCGACTGGTTCGGCGTAACAGAGGACGAACAGGTTCGGCGTTGCAGAGGCCGAACCAGTTCGGTCATCCGTGCGCCGAACCCAGTTCGGATCACCCAGGGCCAAACCGTCCTGAGACCTCTCTGTTTGTTTTTGCAGATATGGACCACTTCCAGACCACTTTTTCCGATATGATGGGTTTATTGAGCTCCCCAACTACATGCGAATCCTACTGTTGCCTCGACGTGTATTCTTTTACTTGGAGGTGGGCGTTGTGTTTGCCGGTGTCGTTGGCGATGACCACATCGCTACTGATACCGGTCACTTCTGCGACGCGTACGAGGCTGCCGAGAGTGTCACGGTGAACATTCAGTACACTCAGGAGGGGCGCTTCATTGTCGTCCAGACGCCGGACTCCCCTACTGATTTGACATCAGTGAGTCCGCTGATGATCCTGATAGTGACTCAACTGATCCCGATTATCGGCTTTTTTTGGCCGAGCACAATGGCAGTGACTCTGTTCACGATGGGAGTCACGATGGGAGCGACGCTGGATCCTCCGACTCCACTGGTCACGATGACGCTGGATCCTCCGACTCTGTTGTGACTGACTAGTAATTTTTTTATTATCAATAATGACTAATTGTAATCATATTTATTAATGAAAAGAAAATTAGTAATGAACACAAAATTGAGTACTATTTAAATTTCTCGACAATTTTATTATTTAAAAATAGAAATACTACAATAAATACTCGACGTACACGATAAGAAACGACATATTAAAATGAAACGAAACTACTTGGGGATGGTGGACTCCATAATATAGATAATCTCTTCCGGAGTCCGCATCGTCTCGACAAACAGCTCAATGAGCTGACGTCCCAATGGGGTGTTACGATGATGTACCATCATTGCACGAACATCGTCGTCGCTCCGGATATCCATAGCTTCATGCCGGAGAGTGCCGTCTTGTAGGCATACGCACTTGCGGTAACGTATACGAGATATGTCTTTGCGCCACTCTCCCTCTTGGCGAACCTTCCTCTCCGCCTTTTCCTTCAACTGGCTGAACGTTATATTTTCGTCCAACCTACAGAAGTAGTTGTCGCGAGACTTAAAAAAAACACCAGTAGCCCTGTTCTCGACTGTTCCAAGGAGATGGAGGACAGTTAGAAATTTTTCTTCAGATCTCTGTGTTGGGCACAACTGTCATTCATTAAGATCTTCCATTTTAGCAGGTTCGGGTTAAGGTGTTTGTGAAGAACCAAAGAAGATGAATCAGAAACGGGTTGTGTGAATATCAGTGAAGAGTGACAGCCTATTTATAATAGGTGTGATCAAGCGTGAACCGTTGATTTAAAACGATCGGAACCGTTAAAATTATAACCGTTGGGCACAATTTCCAATGTTATTATTACCCGTTGATTTCCAATGGGGCACAGTTTCCAACTTTATTATTATCCGTTGATTTCCAATGGGGGCGCAATTTTCAAATTTCTGTCAGTCAAAGGACCAGTTCGGCGCACGGCTGGCCGAATGGGTTCGGTGCAGTGTGCGCCGAACCATGTAAAAAATGATAGGGGGTGTCTGTGAAAATTTAACATACTCGGTGCAGCCAAATCCAAACCGGTTCGGCCAAGCGTGCACCGAACCGTAATAATTTTTTTTAAAAAATAGAATTCACAGATTTCATTAAGGGCAAATTGGTCTTTTCACCCCTTTATGGGGGTGTCTACTGAGTAGCCCCGGGGTTGTACGAAGTATGGGCCTTCAGTTAATGCTTTGATTTCCTGTAACCGTATTGGGCCACTTATGTTATTGTATTGGTTTGGGCCTATGCCCTTTATTAATGAAAATCAATACAAATTGACCAAAAAATAATAATAAATTTATATATAACTATCACAAAACTAAACAAGTTAAATCAATCTATCAGAGCCTTAGTTACCCTTCTTTTTCACTGCCTTGCCTTCATTGCTTTTGCTTTTGCTTTCGCGTATGACTGCTAGCTTCTACTTCCACTTCTTTTACTTCTAAGTTGTGATGTTTCTTTATTGTCTTTTTATAGCTATAATTAATTTATAGGTAACATGTATGACTACGGACACTTAGATGCCTAAACAGAATTTAGACAAACACTAAAATTGCTACTACGTGTTTGTTTGCTAGCACTTATTTTCAAATGCGAGAGTACAAGAACATACATTACCATACCTAGAGAGTGTCTATTGTCATCCATAAAATTCATAGACCTAAAGCATATACATTGAGATAGAATAAATCTCATGAGGTGACATTGTTTAATTGGTTGATTAAAAGATATTGATTGAACATACAGCCTAACAATCTGTGAGTGCAAATGTTAATGTTGGCGCTGCTATATTAGAAGAGAGATTAAAGAGAGTCACGGTAACCATCCACTTTTCCTGCACAAGGGCATGAGATAAGGAAGTGAGAAAAAGAATATAAAAGTAAAGAAAGCATGAAGGCTGACATGATTTTAAATTATGATCACATCATATTCACATATATGAAGTGGCTATGTAGGAAATAATAGATAGAACACCACGAACGCATTTTCTATTCAACACTTGCATGCGTTTTGTGCCCTCGCAATAATGTGGAAATGGCATGCCAGCCAGTGCCTTTGCTGCTCCTCTAAGCTAAGCCAACCCTACGCTTTAATTACTTCTAGTGTTCCACGTAGCTAAGAAGCAACATATAAACCTTTTTCACTAACATAGTATGTATAAGCATTCATTGAATCTCTTCCTTAGAAGCAATTGATGAACAAAAAATAGTATTTGATTAGTAACTCAGTAATTAAATGTTTGGTTGAGACTCTCCGAGAGCGACTTTGTAAGATAATCTTGGGATTAAATGCACAAATCCATCAAATCCATTGTACATATATAGAATTTTTTTCTCTTTTTTACATGTGAATGATTATTAATGGTTTAACTGTAAAAGGACGTCAATTAATGATCTAATGATTTTATTCACTTCTCCCCGCTAACTCTATTGTTATGCATTATCAGAGTTGGGTACGTACTCAAGCACATAAACCATGATAACATAAACACTCTAGTTTTTACTCAAGTATAAGCATAATTTTGCTAATAGTTATTGCTTTGGTAATTTTTACTTGTATGGAAGTCTTCCACCGTTGGTTGTATTGGTAATTTTAGCAAACATGGCAACAAACACATCACATGTTTGAACCTAGACGTGTGCGTGTGTGATACTGTGTGTGGTGTTTATTTATCATTTTGTCTAAGCTGACAAAAAAAAAATAAAACGTGAGGTCAGAAAGCAAAACCCATAACTCTATTCCTCTTTCATTGGCTTCATTTTCCAAGATATAAATTCAAGTTCAAGGAACAGCCACTTCCTCAAGACCTCAATACATTATAAAAGCCAGGACAACCACACACAAGTTCTCATACAAACACTACCTCCTTTTCTGCTTCTAAGTGAATTACACAAAATCAAAGAGACAAACAAACATGAGTCCTATGGACATGTCCTTCCTCTTCCTCCTTTTTGCAACACTACTCTCCATTGCAAGTGGCCAAGAAAGAACTCCTCATGGACTTGTTTATGAGAACCCTGTAGCTTTTCCACCATCAGCATATTTTTTCTTTCATCCCAATGCAAGAAAACCTGAGACCAAAGATTCTTGTACTTCTTCTAAATGTTCACCTCTACCTCTGGCTGCTCAAGTAGAAGCCAATCAGATATATGAAAACAACGCATCAGCATCACTGAAAGGTAGGAAACAAATTGGAGCTGGTGCTGTTGCTGGCATTATCTTCGCTGTTGCTTTTGCTGTTCTTTTAGCTATGGGAGTTTACTATGTAAAGGTCACTCGCCAAGCCAACATGACTAGAGCAAATAATAGTGTACAATCCCATGCTTAATGTATCTTTAACAATTATATCCAAGCCTTAATTTGCACCTCTGTCCAAATTCCTCAAAAATCTTCCCTAACCATGAATGTATGCATGTATCTTGCTTTCTTATCTTGTAGTAATTAGTTCCCTTTGCCATTGTTTATGGTTAACCTATGTATCTACAGCTATGATAGTGATTAATCTCATATTTGAAATTTCTCATAATTAAAAATTTTATGTGTTTCTATTTTGCGACTAACCTGTCAACATAAATTCGATGTGAAGGAATAGCAGATGCAAAACAGCAGGTCTACTAGAAAAGGTAACATACAGAACAAAATAAAAACTGAATTATATTTTTCTTTTGGCTTCAATACTTCAATTTCAAAGGAAAGCATTTCCATTTGAAGTATTTAAACCGAAACTTAAAACAATAATGAAGTGACTAATTCTTAAGGGTCTATTCTGTTCATTCCCCAAAGAAGTGATCAATTTCTAAACTAGAACCTTATTCATGGCACGGCTTTTCCCCTTACAATTACAACTTGAACTTAAACTGCCAAAATTCCAACGCAAAAGAATCATACTAATGCCGATCAGTAAGCGAATCAATAAGCGGATTTGATTGACAAGAAGCACCAGCAACATGCTTCGAGAACAACAATCCAGACATAGAGACATTGTAGGTAAATTCTAATATTCAGAAAATAGTGGCATTCCAGGGAAGAAAATTTTGGTATTTCTATGCATATATTGAAGCAACATACGAGTGTTGCAAGAAACATTCATAATCTTGAAACATCATCAGCACTGTCCATGTGCAAAATCGTTTACAAACAATTCAGAATGTGAAGGTAAAAGGGGTAATTACTGCATGTTCTGATATCACAATTACACCAAATAGTATTACGAATAATATCACTCAGTAACATTTCTACCATCCACGTGAGCTGAGAGACTTGATCAAAGGTGCAAATGTCTGATCCACAGTTTTGTTCCATGAATGTGCAAATTCAGAGCGTGATTTCTTCCCAAATATGGGTTCTCTAACCTGGTAGAGCATAAAAGGTTAGAATCAAATTAGAAATTTGCAAGTAAGCAGTGACACTGATAAAATGAATGGCGAATACCCAGTATTTCAAATATAAAGTTACCAAGGCTTGTGGATTTTGAATTATATGGAAAATTTTCCAAATAAAAGATTATCAGAAGACACTGAAATTCGAAGTTATTGAGAAAGAGATTTAAAGTCAGGCTTTGAGTTAGTTTAGATAAACTTTTCCACAAAACTAACAAAAAATAAAAGTTAATACAATATCGTGATAGTCATGAGTATTTTAAATAGTAACTTCTCTCATAAGTTGAATTCAACTTCTACAACTCAATTTTTCAAAAGATCTTTAATTTAGCTGTTCCATTGTTTTAATGAGTTAGAATTTAAATGCTTATTTCATCGAAAAGCTCCTATCAGTTAGAAGCTATTACTCCGAACTGGAGCTTTATCAATTTCCAACATAATTGCATGTTTGGCCACCCAGAAAAACAAATGATGTTGTAGTGCAACGCATATAAGTGGCTTCAATCAAAAACAAACTCACACATCTGATTATATCAACAGAAAAAACTCAGCCATCTATTCGGAATCTCATTATTATAATTCTGCCTTGGAAAACTTCATTTCATGCACAAAAACAAACACACATCTAAATTTTTCTCTCTCACTAGGGTCGTTCCCAAGCAATTAAGTATGGTAGTTGTTAGGGACGGCCTCTGTTATAGTTGGGCTTATGCATATTGTGTATACCCTAGTATAACTCTTGTAGTTGTATTTGTTGATCAATTGAGTAGAATTTCATTATCACAATCCCTCACTCTTCTCTCTGAGTTTTTTCTCTTTGGTCAATCTCTCTGAGTTGGACACCTTTCTTGGCATCAGAGAAACTTCAATCCATCAATGGCAGAAAACATGTCTGCAGCTTCGTGCTTCATTGCTCAGACATTCTTAGACCAGATGGAGACAAGAACAATTAACAATCAAAGGCCACAAGTTGAAACATTGAAGATTCGGGAGGAAGACCTTCCAATTCCAAGTATTCGACTGAAGACGATCAATTACAAGGAAGAGTCAATGAAGAACAAAACAAATGAGAGCAGCAAGATAAGCTTCTTGCATAATGGTTGCTTGCTTGATATCAGAAAACCTAGCAACCGGAATAGTCGGGTGAGTTCTCACATAGATATGGTAGCGACTTGAAGTCTTCTTTGCATCACAAACCAGGACAAAGGTGAATCAAACTGACATTGTAGTAGTAGAAAAATATCAAGAAAAGGGTACTCTCAATGAGTACATGCTGTCCTTCAAAATAGTGGTTATGTTGGCGGCAATAGGTGCTCCAAGTCTCCAACTGATTATGAAGAACAGATTTAAGCTATCTTCAATGGTCTACCTCAGGCGTATGATCTTTCTGTTACTTCAGTAGTGTTAAGGACTGAACCTTACTCATAGAAGAAATGGAGGCTCTGCTGATAGCTCCAAAAGAGTGTTTTGAAAGGCAGGAGCAAGAATCTGACTCCTTCTCTATGCAATCATTGCAAGCTAATCTAATGCAGTACCAACAAAATAATAGATGGAGATGAAGAAACTTTTATAAAGGAGTCAGATATAGCTTTACAATTCAAAAGGTAGAGGAATACCATCAACTAAAAGGGGAAAGGCAAGGCAATAATAAGCTATAATGCCAAGTCTGTTGCAAGTATGGTCACATCATGGTTGTCAATCGCGCGCGCCAACTTGTAGGAGCGCACGATTTCACGCTATTTCCAAGCATCACCGTGTCAACTCGTGAAGAAGATCGTTGGGAGTGGCGGAGCGGTGGGCGCGCGGTGGAAGAGCGTAACCGCGTGGAATCAGCGTGCCGTCAATCGCACTCAGAAGCCCCAAATTCCGAGTGGGTCTGAATAAAAATCCATAACGTTTAAAAGGTCCAAATGAAGCCGATAATGCTGCCATTCGAAGAATAAAAGGGTGGAAAAATTTGGTAGAGCTACAACAAATTAAAAACACTTTAGTGATCATTATATCGAATGATAGTGATTTCGTAGGAATTGTTCAAGAATTGCTCAGAGATGGGCATCGGGTGGTAATCATTTATACAGAAGTTGAAGAAACGAAAATTGATCCTATAAAAATTAAGAAATTCTGGGAAGGAAAGCATCGTGCAATTGCGGTGTTTAGCAAACACGCACTCAAAGATCTAGTGGATTCTGAAGACACGTATGAATGGCCAAAAATTAGAAGCTACACTATTTGAAGACAAAGGTATATCGGTGGCTTTCCATTTTTGTCTATTTTTATTTTACCTTAAGGGCAGAGTTGTTTATTTGAGAAAGACAAATTACGAAATTAAAGGGTATGAATTCCTAAAGTTGTGTGCTTAATTGCTTATCTTCAAGAAAATAAACCAACTATAATTTGTCAAAAAAAGAAAATAAAGATAAACCGTATTCTAAAGCCATCTATTTACAACATCGGAAAATCTCAAAAATTTGCGACACAACTTCACAACATGAAAAGGAAGAAAATTGGAAGGGAAAAGCGTTTTACCTGAGAGTGAGATTGGGAATTGGATATGGAAGCATAGATATATCTACGTTGCTCCAATACAACCGCACCCGTCAATATCACACCCAGTGAAGCTCCCAGTAGCCGCTCCTATGTTATGTATTACACGCATTTCAATCAATACAAAATTCAGACACCAATCACCAATTTCTTCTTTTTATGTGTTAATTGGGGGTTTGATACAATACAGAGAAACAGAATCCTAAAATGAAATTCATAGAAGAGTTGATTGTGTCGGGGCATACCTGGGTGAGAATGCTAATCATCTTCTCGTTTCGTTTTCCTGCAACAGATTCGTCGGAATAATGTTCCCTAGGCTCTTTCAATTGCGCTGCCACATACCAACGATCGCTCCCCGTTTTACAATTTGCTTCCAGAAAACGCTTCGCTCCTCTACGACGTCGTATTCGGAGAGACCTCTCCGATCTTGGGCCTGTTTGTTGGACTCTGCCAAAACAAAGTTTGGAGGATATTGATTTTTATACCCCCTTGGCTCCTATGCCCTCACAAATTTAATAACTCTCAATTTTACACCTATGAACTTTATACTTTACCGTTGTATTTATTTAGTAGATAAATTCATAGTTAAAAAATCAATTATGGATTTAATATAAGAGTCGAGGTGAATCCAAGATGACTCTGAGCTAATCTGGAGTGGTACCTACAATAACACTCCAACGCTCAAGTTAGCGAAGTGAAAGTCAGTATGAGGTAGAGTTAGAAAGTGTACCTTTAACATTAAATTCCAATCTTTTTATAGGTGCTAGCTAGGAAGGTGTAGGGAGTGCTTTGGGGCACAAGTAATAGATGAGATCTGAGCCCTTCAACTAGGTCGCGCGATCTACACCATTCTCAAGGCGTGGAGCACGAATCGCCTAGATGGGAGTTCCTACGCATGTTTGGATCGCCGAGCCGATCGAAAACTGGGTTAAGCTGAAGCCCAGTCTAGAGCAGTAGCCCCCCAAGTCGGTTGCACATGTTGTGGAGCCGACTTGTGAGCAAAGTCAGCTAACCATGAAAGAAATAGTAATTTGTATAACATAATCACAAGCATGTTACCGTGATAATTTGTACATCGGATCGGTTGGGGTACCACAGATGTTTTCTCAGTAGCATTGGAGTCCTGCAACGAACATAAATAAAGATCGCATATACATATACATATACATATACCACATGGAATGCAGAGTGAGGCGTACGAAGTCGGACTTCATTGTGAAGTCAGACTCTTAAACGATTTGCGCCAATGAGATCTCTCTCTTCTGAGTCGAGGTGAGAGTAACGAGGCTATAACCTTGTGAAAGCGAGATAGCATTTTATCAAGGTAGTTGACCTAAGTGTCTTTATTTTGGTAATGATTCTAACCACTTCGGGTTGAGCAGAGGGTGGCAAGTCGATTTCGTCTTGCTCGGGGCCTAATGTATGGGGCGAACTTGAGATTGTGACCAGGTGTGCAACGAAATGGTGACCCCCACGTCCCTCACGGTGTTACCCAATAAGCATTGAGTCGAGCTATTAAGCAACAAGATGGGATGAAATTGCAAGGGAGAGAACCGGGCTCTCTAGGAGATTAAATTTTAATTGAGACAATGAGATTAAGGTCAATGAGATGAAATGCCAATCTTTCTAAAAGTTCAATGAGATTAAGTTTTAATTGAGACATAACAAAACCTTTTAGAAAAATATATTTATATAACATCCTATTTAAATTCTATTTTATAATAATAACTTCAACTATATATGTCAAAAATTCACGAAGGTTAATATGTTTCAACTAACAAAAAATGTTAGCAAAGTCGCGACTTAACACAAAGTACCAAATTCAATATAAAATAATGTTGGTAACTAAAAATATTTTTTATATTTATTTAAATAGGCCAGTCTGATAGGCCTAAAAGGCTTTTTCGATGGTCTATATGGCTTGTCATATTTATCTAAATAGGCTTTTAAAATAGTCTGGCCTTATCTGTTTTAAAAAAGTCTGGCCTGGGCCTGTCGTGGGCTGGGTCGTAGGCCCATGTTAGAAGGTCTGATATATTCCCACCCCTAGTCACGACCCAAATTTAGCTCGAATCACGGAGGGCGTGGCCATCAGAAGGCCACGGCTTTTCCTTTGTAAGGTTGTGAAGGATTGGTCCAAAGGGGTCGACGACGATCCGACCTATTTGTCTTGTTTCTTGGACCTTCGGCAAGGATCTCATTAGG
The DNA here is from genome assembly GCA_963573325.1 of Astragalus glycyphyllos. Taxonomy (NCBI): domain Eukaryota; kingdom Viridiplantae; phylum Streptophyta; class Magnoliopsida; order Fabales; family Fabaceae; genus Astragalus; species Astragalus glycyphyllos. The sequence goes on along the minus strand of OY754310.1, from coordinate 55,895,565 downwards.
ATGAGCGACGATAAATATAACAAAACGCAATGGTTTAATACATTTAATTGGGTTGGACAAATATATAATTTAAAGTGGAGTAGATATAAATCAAATAAATCTAATTAAAAAACTTACATCAAATTCCCAAATAACAGATGCAAATTATATTTTTCACAGTAGCGCTAGGTGTGAAAGACAAAAACAAAGTTAGACGTCTTTTCCCACCCTAAAGTTAGGAATCAATACAATAATACTTCAGGTTAAATCACCAATTTAATTAGTCCATGAAAGTTAATGCTATGGTTGGATGATAAAAGATAGTGAGAGCAAATAAAGTTGAAGGAAAAAAGTGGATAGAAATTGAGATGATTTTGTTAGTTGTTTAATTGAAGTGAAAGTAGAGGAGAAAGTGAGAAAACAGAAAGAGGTATATTTTGTTAGTACGTATTTTCATTTTCCATGGAAGAAAGAAATAATAAGAAACTTACATTAAAATATAATAAATCAAAACAAAGAGAGAGAGCACCATTGTTTGGTAAGGCGCATGGTTTTCCCTACACAGTGTTTTTGACGGGCACAGTAGAGGAGCCCCGAACCAGTTTGGCTCACAAGCACTGAACAAGTTTGGCTCCAAATCACCGATCAATTCATATATATCAACCAGATTATACAATTCATATCAATTGAAAAACATTCATATATACAATTCATATAAATTATACATGACCATATGGTCAATATATATATATATATATATATATATATATATGCAACCAGATTACATATCAACTAGCTTCACCACCCGTGCTACGCATGGGCTGTTTTATTTTGTTAATTACATAATTGGTTGAAATATATGGGTATCACTGACTTTAGGACGTTTTGTTAGCTAGATTGGGTTGTGTTGTATCTACCCTCAATTAGGTAGGTTGGAAATAAATTTCGTAAAGGCCCATAATTAGATATTCTTTATATGGGTCGAGTCTTTTTCGGATTTATATAACAACGGAAAGCCCAACAGCAACAACAGACCACGATGGACATGTAGTAGTAACATTACAAAGGAAAAAAAATTACATATTGAGGAAATAAAGAAGATAGATAGGCATCCAAAAGTTGGGCTAATAATTCGTATCTTTGGGATGAAAAGCGTGGCCACGTTGTTGCTAGTCACATGGGAGTACACATTTAACAAACCAGGTGGTAGAAATGTAATATTTTTGCTGTACAAATGGCAATCATGCGCATCCTAACATTTTCTTACCATATTTTAAATCCATGGAAATTTATTTCCTAAGCTGTGACGACACTATATATAGAGAAGCGTAGGTAACCGAAATGTATAGAGAAAAAAAGTCATAGAAAATTAAGAGTATTTTAAATCCATGGAAATTTATTTCCTAAGCTATGACGGCATTATCTTCTTCTTCTTCTTCTTCTTCTTCTTCTCTTTTCCAGGCTAATTTTGGTGTGGTTAGTGGCATGTGACCACAACTATACATATATGTGGTTAGTGGCATCTAACCATCGCTATGCACATTTGTGGTTAGTGACATCTAACTATTGTGGTATGAATCTGTGGTTAATGGACAAATCACCAATAAAATAGAAGCAACGCGGTGGCACTCCAAGATAGGAAGTGGAAAGAATATGATGTGAGGTTCTTTCGTAAATGTGACCGAAGTTCATTGAATAAAAATTAAATTATAACCATAAAGCACTTTATGTATTTTTCATGATTTTTTTAACCAAACCAGTTATCGAGGAACAAACTTTGTGTATTTGAACAATTAACATTTTATGACAAATTGGGTTGAAAAATTAGTATCTTAACATTAACATATTAACATATGTTAATTGAAATTTTTTGAAAATGTGTATTTGAACATTTAGAGCACTTTACAACTTTGTGTATTTGAACAATTAACATATTTAAACATCTTAACATTTTCAAAATTGTAAAGTACTCCTTAAAAGTATATAAAAACAAAAATATATAAAGTACTCCCTAAAATATACTGCTAATTAGTATCGCACTTTACGTAGTATGATACGAATTTTTTCACCAAACCGGTTATTGAGGAATAAACTTTGTTTATATGACCATTAAAATTTTTCCAGAAACACAAAGTACACCAAAACACATTATCTAGCATCTCACTTTACATATCTTGTAATGAAATTAAATCTCTTTTTCACCTAACCGATTATTGAGAAACGAAGTTCGCGTATATAAATCACCAATAAAATACGAATTAAAATAAGAGTATCTTTATAATAAGAGTATTTAAATCACTTTACATATCTAGTGGCCACTTTACAATATTAATGATTTTTTTTAACAAAAAAAACTCATTAATATTGTGAGAAGGTGATTATTAATGAGGGATAGTTTAGAAAATCTATTTATTTTTTCCATGAATTCAAGAAAATTAAATGCATAAAACTACTATTCTTAATATGCGTAAAGGTATTTTTTTTATTAGCAAAAAATTATATTAAAGGGGGTGCAAACAGGCACCCAACCGTTACAAATACAAGGGGCCTCATTAAAACCTCATTGGGGCAAAATCCCCTGGGAAAAAGACCCAAAGAGGAAAGAGTACCCCAGAAAGAATGAGACAAAATAAAGGTACATCAATATATATGCAGGGTTGAATAAAAACCACCATTAAAATAAAAGCACCTATACAAAGTTGAAAGAAAATGTTGAGGAGTTCTATTGTAAATGAGACCGAAAGTCCCACGAAAAAAGTTCAATTATAACTATAAACTAAATAATAATATTATAAAATTAAAAAAAAACTTTAACAAAGACATTGGAATTAAATAACCACAGGTAATAAGAAGAAGAAGAAAAAATATAATTTTTTTTAATAACGATATCTACGTTTATCAGAAATATAAAAACTTAACCCATAATGAAAAAGATAATACAACACAAATAGAAAGTGAAACATGTACGTAGGTATTAGGAAGAATCTGATTTAAAAGTAAACACCAATTTAAGTATGCTTCTAATACTCGTTGGTGCGAAATTATCAAAATAAAGACGAAAACACCGATTTGGACATGTAAATTTTTTCTGGACCCTAAAGTACCGCAAAACACTATTTAGTATCACACTTTACGTATTTTGTCACGAATTTTTTTTGTTTTTTCATCAAACAGGTTATTGAGGAACGAACTTCGCGTATTTGAACCTCTAAAATTTTTTAGTAGCCCAAAATACACTGTCAGCATCGCACTTAACGTATTTTTACACGAACTTATTATTATTTTTTACCAAACCAGTTATTTACAAAGAAACTTCTGGCATTTGAGGAGTTAAATTTTTTTATGAATCCTAAAGTACCCCAAAACATAATGGTTAACATTTCACTTTACGCATTTTGGAACAAAATAATTTTTTTCACCATCGAGTACAGTAAAACACGTTGTTTAGCATCTCATTTTACGTATTTTGTCACAAACTTATTATTATTTTTTACCAATCCGGTTATTTAAGAAGAAACTTCTGGTATTTGAAGAGTTAAAAAATTTTATGAATCCTAAAGTACCCCAAAACATACTGCTAAACATTTCACTTTACGCATTTTGGTACAAAATAATTTTTTTTCACCATAAAGTAGACGAAAGCACACTATTTAGCATCTCACTTTAGTGTTTGAACTTTGAAGAGTTAATTTTTTTTTATGAATCCTTAAGTACCCCAAAACATACTGCTTAACATTTCACTTTAGGCATTTTTGTACAAAATAATTTTTTTCACTATCAAGTACACCAAAGCACACTATTTAGCATCTAATTACATATTTTGTAATGAAATTAAATATTTTTTTCCACCAAATGGATCATTGAAGAACAAAATTTGCATATTTAAACATCTAAAAAATTTTCAAGACTATAAATTACCCCTTAAAGTATAAAAAAGAAAAATTTCAAAACCTTAAAATATAAAAGAAGAAAGAAAACAAAACAAAAACCAACATCGGTTGGTCGGAGTGGTAAACAGACTCAGATCCCCCCTCCCAAGGTCTCAGATTCGAATCTTGAGTGTGACAAATACTCTGTAATTAAAAAAAAGACAAAGAAACCAAAAACAAAGGAAGCAAAAAAACTCAAACCAAAAAAGGAAGAAGAGAGACAAAGTGAAGAAAAAAATCCCAATTAGGTAGCTCAGTTGGCGAGCTAAGGGATACTGAAGGAGTGCACCAAAATAGTGCAAGAAGGAGGTCCTGAGTTCAATCCCCGAAAACATTAACATTTTCCCCACCCCCACTAACATTGCTTATCAAAAAAAAGTGAAGAAAAAAAGCAAAGCATTAATTAAAATGTAAAAGAAGAAAAAAAAAGGGAAAAAGAAAATAAATGAAAAAAGGAAAAGAAAGAAATAAAAAAAAAAGTTGGCGCCAAAGTCATAGTGCAATGACAAGCCGCTTACATTCTTTAGATTTAAAAAAGGTTTTTTTTCTACCCCACCATTTGATGTTATACCCCCACAAAAATTGAAAACACAATAATACCCCCCAAAAAATTGAGTCTAACGGATTTATTCCCTACGAGGGTAAATCGGCTTTGAATTTTTCAAAACAGATTTATCTCCCTATGAGGTAAATCCGCTTTGAATCTGGAAGAAAAAAGTCTGGAATTTTTTTTAGAACACTTCATTAAGGGCATTCTAGTACTTTCGCCGTGTTTAGGGATGTGTGGTGAGTAGGAGGGGAAAGTACCCTTTGGTAATGGGTGTTTTATAAAGTGGCGTTGTAAATCCCAACCTCAATTTCCTCTCTTTCGCTCTCTCCAAGGTAGTCAAGTTCGTAATCCTACCTAAAAATGGTGATGGTCGTAAGTTCGTAAAGCACGAATTTATAACACGAAAAGTAAGATCCTATCAAATTGTCCAACTAGTATATATTTACATATTAAAACACAAATAGAGATAAAACCATAAATAAGTGAAAAAAAGCTTCAAAATTAGGACAAGTACTTCATAATTTCAATGTCATACACAAATATTAAAAGTTATTTATTTTTACTGATAAAAAACATAAAATTCAAGGTTCAAGAAGGTTTTGCTTTTTAAACATAAATGAATAAATAACATAAGAAGGGTTTTAGGTTTGGTATTTAAAACCCAACTAATAGATAGAAAGAAGTCAAAAATAAAAAGAAGTTAAAAAAAAAGGCCCCGCCTTTTCATAAAAAAAAAAAAGAAGAAATGAAATAAGTCAAAAAAAAAAAAGAAAGACGTAAAGAACCCGTGTTTCTAAAACACACCTATTTCATTCGTCTTTTCCACAATCTGAAACATGATAGCTGCAATTTGCGCCGCAACAGAAGCGCAACCCGACCCGGAAATGACTAACAAAAGCCTTTGAACAAGAGCGGACCCGACCCACCACTCCACGTCGCTCCGATCAGTTTTGGTTTCGCCGGTGCATTGCATCACTGATCGGCGTCACCGAGCGAGGGTTTTATCGTCGGTAATTTTTCTGGAGATAAGGTAATATTCTCGACCAAACCAAAATTCTTGCTAATTTTCATTTTCATTACCGTTTTGGCTGGTTTTCTTGCGGTGAGGAGAAGGTTGTGGAATTCAGGTGGCTTTTGCTTCAGATCTGGGAGTCTATGCTATGGGATTTGTGTTGATTTTGATTCAGGGATTTGTATTGATTTTGATTCAGGGTTTTCTGTGCTGGATTAGGTTGGAGATTATTGGGGGATGATTTTTTTGGGGAATTAGTTTTTATTTTCTTATATGGAACCTGGCACGAAAACAGCCGCCCCTTCAAGTGTTGTGGTGAAGAATAGGAGTTCCTCGGGGTGTTTGGTTGTTAGAAAGAAAGGTGATGGTTTAGATGGTGTGGTTGGTGGTTCTTCGAGCTCTCGGAAGCAGTACGAATCGAAGAAAGTGAAGAAAAGGCAGAAAGCTGATTCAAGTGATTCGAGACCAAGTGATGAGTTATTGGCGCCACCTGTTAGGAGACTCGGCCCTGAGACAATTCGGGTCTGTAATAATTTGAGTGCTCTTGAGCGAGGTGTGGCTGGTAGCGGTGAAATCAGTAGGAAGAGGGAGAGAAAGGAGCAAGTTAGGCAGCGTAATGGGGATGGAGTGATTGAGGAGAATGGCTCGGAGAGTAGGGAAAGGAAACGTGGTAAGTTGGATGTGTTTGACTTTGATGAAGATGAGGGAATGAATGTGGAAAGGATGAGAAAGAGGCATTTTGATAATAATGGGGTTGGTTTTGGAGGTGGAAGGTTTATGGGAACAATGCATGCTGCTAGAGATAGTAATGATAGGGAGTTTGAGACTGGTTCAAGCAGACACACTGTCGAGAAGAGAAAAAATCCCTATTACGATAGATCGCGTGGCTTGTATCTTGAAGATAGGGTCGACCATAGCAAGTCCAAGATGAAAAGGGAAGGAGCTCAGCGCCCACTACCTTTGTTGAAGGAGAAGTTTAATTCTGATGAATCCATTAGGGTTCAGGGAAAAAGTGGTGTTTTGAAGGTGATGGTTAACAAGAAGGTGGGTGGGCCACTAGAACACCATGATCATCCTAAACCTGTAGAAAGCAGACAAAGTTTAAGGACTGAGGGCACTGCCAAGAAGAATGTTCCGATCCATCCTTCATCATACTCGGAAAAGAAACCTGCCGAGAAACAGGGTCTTGTTAGGCCGGAGAAGAAACAGATAGCAACAAGAAAATCATTGTCAAGCAAGGACAGTAAGGATGATGAACAGGATTCCGATAACAGTGACACGTCCTTGAATCTGGGAGTAAAAAATATTAAAGCTCGCAAGGCTTCAAAAAACATAACCTCTGAAAATGAACAAACTACTTTGCATGACAAGATCCCAACTACAAATACGAAGGAAGGAAAAATCAAGCGTGGTAGTGGTACAGAAAAGCAGAAACTTCGAGAACAAATACGGGAGATGCTTCTGAATAAAGGTTGGACCATAGACTATCGCCCACGGAGGAATAGAGACTATTTAGATGCAGTTTACATTAATCCTGGAGGCACAGCGTATTGGTCCATCATAAAGGCCTATGACGCTTTTAAAAAACAATTAAATGATGATGAACATGAGGCCAAACCCAAAGGGGAAAGTTCTTCTTTTGCTCCCATTGCTGATGATGTGCTCAGTCAGTTGACAAGGAAAACTCGTAAGAAGATGGAGAGAGAGTTGAAAATGATGAAGAAGAAGCAAAGAGATGAAGACAAATATGGTGATAGTGGAAAAGAATCACGGATTAAAAGAATTGGTGGTAAAAAGCACGATATGAATGGCATTGATAGTGATAGCAATGAAGAGAAGTTAAGCTCCTACTTAAAGCAAGGAAGTAAATCAATGAAAACTAAATTTACTGAAAATGCGGTTACCGGTGGTAGCTCTAGAAGCCAGAATGGTACCCATTACTCAAATGATGGAACTGAAAAATCTTTCTCTGAAAATGATTTTCATCTTCTACAAGGAAGGAAGAGCAGAAAACACGAAAGGTGCACTTTATTAGTTCGTAGTTCTAACAAGGGATTGAATTCAGAATCTGACGGCTTTGTTCCATATACGGGTAAGCGAACAGTGCTTTCATGGTTGGTTGACTCAGGGGTAGTACAGGTAAGTCTAAAGGTTCAGTACCGTAGGAGGAAGCGAGTAATGCTGGAGGGATGGATCACAAGAGAAGGCATTCATTGCGGCTGCTGTAGTAAGATCCTCACGGTTTCAAAATTTGAGCTTCATGCAGCAAGCAAATTGCGGCAGCCATATCAAAACATATATTTGGATTCTGGAGCTTCTCTTCTACAGTGTCAGATAGATGCGTGGGATAGACAAAAGAATTCTGAGAAAATTAGTTTCCATTCAGTAGACATCGATGGTAATGATCCAAATGATGATACTTGTGGTATATGTGGAGATGGAGGGGATTTAATCTGTTGTGATGGTTGTCCATCTACATTTCATCAGAGTTGCTTGGATATACAGGTATGTACACGTATTTTGCTTTTGGCCATACTACATGTTATGGTTCTTCAAATTTTTAATTGTACAACTAATTGATCTCTGTATGGTTTTGTCTTGGCTCATTAAAAAAAACTTTGGGCGGTTGTGGTTGGGCTTCATTAGGATATGTCTTGTCAGTGATGGTTTTGGTGGAAGAGAAACTGTCAAATTTCATTATCATGGGCTCTGTTTCTCAGATGGGTGGAGGAGACAGCGGAAAACCTCTTAATAATACTACTTTTAATGTTATACTATTATACCATTGCCAAGTATCTAATCTAAGGGGATACGCTGAGAAACTGTATTTTGGCTTTTGGGACACATTTTTCCTAATGATGTTTTGAAATAGAATGTGAAATAGAATGTAGAAAGTGCTGTAAATGAAATAGTTTTTTATGCCTCTGAAAATAATTAATTTCTCTTATTTATGGTGTGTTGAATTGGTCTTGTCATACAAGTAAAGTAGGGTCCACAATACCAGTACACAAACTAAAATACTTTATCACTGACAATCATTTTATTGATCAGTTTGGTAACATAATTGGTGAAATTAATTTTCGTTCTGAGGAAGTCATTTATTTTGTTGTAGATGCTTCCCCTGGGGGAATGGCATTGTCCAAATTGCACCTGTAAAATTTGTGGACTAGCCAGTGGAACAATTGACAAAAATGACGATGCAACTGTATATGCCCTACATACCTGTGACTTATGCGAGAAAAAATGTACCTTACTTCTCCTTGTTTAGATTTGAAGTTCTTCCTATGTGCTCTGTGCTATTCCCTCTTCCCCCTTTTGATTTGATTTTATTTAATACACAACTTTCTGTTTTTTTAGATCATGACTGTTGTACTAAAGATACGGGTGCCCTTCCTACTGACTCCAATATGTCAGGGTCTTCCTTTTGTGGAAAAGGCTGCAAAGAGGTACCCTCTATACATTCTTGTGCACTAGTTTATACACTTCTCTTTAGAGTTGCAGAGATCTGATGTCTACAAAATGATGTATTTTAATGTTGCTTAACTGAAAATTGACAAAGGAAGCAGCAAAACCAAAGTGAACTCTTGTAGCACTGAGGCTTGATCGAATTTCTTCTTTTCTTTTTGCTTTTTCAGCTTTTTGAGGACTTGAAGAAGTACCTTGGTACCAAGCATGAACTTGATGCAGGCTTTACGTGGTCTCTTATTCGTAGAACAGATGATGATTCAGAGGCAGCTAGTAGGGGAATTACCCAGAGGGTGGAATGCAACTCTAAGCTGGCTGTTGCACTGACTGTGATGGATGAATGCTTTTTACCTGTTGTTGATCGGAGGAGTGGGATTAATTTAATCCATAATGTTTTATATAATAGTGGGTAAGAGCTAATAAGACATTATGGCTGAACTATATGCTGATTGGTACATGAGATGCCTAATGATAGTTGAATGCTTATGTCTTATTTGTATGTTATATTTTATTTTATAGCATTTGTTTGTAAAACTACAATTTCGTGGTTGCTTTCCTTTTTATTGTTTTTCTAGAGTGACACTGTTTGCTAATTTATGTAGGTAGAGAGGGGAAGGGATTGAAATATTTATAAAATTGGTTTTATTAAGTACCATTATTGTTGCTAAAAAAGTGAAAACAGAGCCATGAAGTCCAGCTTCATGCTTTCTATTCCATTTCAATCAATTTGAAATTTAAAATTATCAACCCTTGCCTTGTAACAAACAGCAGGCAAGTTATGCCTTCTTGTCTTTTATTCTGTCTGCAACATATTGTAGCTTGGTTGTCATAGAGATAGTATTTTTTTTTATTAAAATAGAGTAAAAGTAGAATCAGCCGGAGGATAGCATAATAAGATATTGTGTCTGCAACAGAAAAATGAAAAGAACAATTTAATACAGAAGGTTCAAGACAAGGATAGGATGGTGCATTTTTTTTTATGTTATAGTAGTAATAACTATCCTCCTCTCAACATTTCCAAATTGGGTTATCCAATTTCTGTTTTTATCTGTGTTTGTATTTTTGTAATACTTGCTCTTTATATTCTGAGGCTTAGTTCATCTTGCTATTATGCCTCCTTGTTTGTCTTGTTCTATTGAATGCATTTCATGGTGTAGATTGCATTAATTGAATACTTTTTCGGTATTATTGTTTGTTGCATGATGCATACTTCTAAACCTTTGAGTTTTTTTTTTGTTTTTTTTTCTTCTTATTTCTTATAGGTCAAACTTCAGTCGGTTGAGTTATACTGGGTTTTATACTGCTATTTTGGAGCGAGGGGATGAAATAGTTTCTGCGGCATCTATCAGGTACTATTTCTAAAACATAGTCACTTTAATATATTTTTTTTGGCAAAATTCACGGAGAGTCTCACTAAGCTAACTCATTGAATCTGTTTTGCTCTATATATGGCCGTGCAAAATGAGAAAAAACTTACTTGTATGTCTCGTCTTAGGTTCCATGGGACTAAGTTAGCAGAGATGCCATTCATTGGAACTCGCCACATATATAGGCATCAGGGAATGTGCCGCCGGCTTTTTTCTGCCATTGAACTGGTAAACCTTCACAGCTATTTTTTCTTTCCCCTTTCATCTGATTTGTTATCCAACTTCGGTAGGCATACATTTTTTTAAAGAAATTAACATGTTCTTGACCTAATCTTTACTTCCATTTTGTCAGGCTCTTCAGTCCTTGAAGGTTGAGAAACTGGTTATTCCTGCAATTTCTGAACTCGTTCATACGTGGACAACAGTTTTTGGCTTCACATGTCTTGAAGAATCACTTAGGCAAGAAATGAGGTCATTGAATATGTTGGTCTTCCCTGGTATTGATATGTTACAGAAGCTGCTAGGGGAGCAAGGAAAACTTGAGGGTAATACAACTGGCGAGGATGTTTATTTCTTCTTTATTTATCAAATTTCAGAAATTTATTTTTGAGCTTATGTTTCGCTTTTCAGTTCCAACAGGTGCCGAGAAAATTGAAAATGGAGAAGTGGCTTCTATTAATCCCACTACTGTCAACAGGTTAGATATGGATTCTTCAGCTCTGCACGATCCTCGTAAAGGCGAGGATGCGAGTTCAAATCCTGCCAATGAGATAAATGAATGTAGTGATGCTTCTCAAGCATTAAGCAATCAAGGTTTGATTGGCAGGACTGTATGCTCCAAATCTCATTCTAAGGAGAGATCATCTGATTCTGTTTCGGAAAATTGTGCTTCTCCTTCCAATACTAGTCACGGGGCAATTGAGAAGAAAACTAAAATAGCGATGGCCTCTCCTGTCAATGATAAATTACTTATTTCTACCACTGGTCTTCCATCGGATTACTCAGATTGCCATGAAACTCCAGCTTTGTGTCAGGAAACTGCTTGTTCTGACCTTGAAACTGTAAAAAACCTGGTGGGACCCATTTCTGACAGGAAATGTCATACTTTCAGTGATATGAATTGTGATTCATCAGAGCTTGATCAAAATCCTGTGTTGGATTCTCGAGTGGCGGATAATGCTTCCTCTTTAAACAAGGTTGATGTGAATGATCCCCATGTTGAGGTCCTTGAAGCTAGTCCTTTAGTGAATTTATCTCAAGAGAACTCGAACAAAAAGAATGATCAGAATGAAGATGTCTCTGGTTCCGTTCTTAACCCTCAATAATGTAGATAATTTTCGATGGAACCCATTAGTTGCACACCAAGTTTCGCAGGTTTTTACTCTACACTATTCCCCTCATAACCGTGTACATGTTTTTCATCAAAGTCATTTTTTTTCCCTTCATACCCTGGACAGAAAAATCTACTCTTTCACTTCTTTTCTTCAGTAGATTGGCGTTTTTAGAAAAACTGGGTTTCTCCATTGAGTTCTTTGAGTTAAATCATGTGCCTATAATCCATAATGTGCTTTGCATGTGTGGTTGCTTTCTTTGTGTTTTTATTGTGTGTTGACTGTGTTTTATATTTGCATTGTGTCTATAATGTATAATGTGTTCTTCATTTTGATCATAGATATTTTGTTCCCTTCATACTTTGGACAGCAAATTGTGGTTTTTTAGTTCCTTTCTTCAGTGGATTTATGTTTTTACTGGAACTGGGTTTCTCCTTTAAGTTTTTTGAGTTAAATAATGTGCCTATAATCCATAATGTGCTTTGCATGTGTAGTTTGCTTTATTTGTGTCTTAATCAAGAGATAAATAAGAAGCTTTTTCCCTGAATTCTTATGGGGTGTCTTACTTATATCTATCCTGCTCTATCTTTACTGAAGGCATCACGATCATATTATTATGGATGACATGAGATCAATATATTAGCATGGTCAGAGACTTTAATTAGATGAAAAGGTTGGAAGTAAGAACAGATTCTTAAACTATAGAGCAGCATATTTGAGGAAAATTTGATGAGCTAGGACATGTGTCTGTAATGTATACTGTCTTTGGTCTGTATTGTTGCATTTATTTGTGCATTTGAATCTGTTTTTTTTTTATAAGCGCATTTGAAGCTGTTTTATATATTTGTCTTCTTTCTCTTAAATTTGGTTGGAGTTCATGTTTTTTTCTGTACCTTCTTTTGTGGTTTAGTTTTGTCTGCTTTTCCTCATTGATAATTGCTTATGTTTTTCTTTTAGAATACTTTGAGTTAGATGGTTTCATTGGACAGTGGAATGAGGTTTGTAGTTGTATTTTTCAAGGACAATGGATTTGATTGGGTGTTTAAAAGGATGACTACTAAGTTCTTTACTTAAGTTTGGATTTGTTTATATTCCTATTATGTTAATGACGTTTTAGTTAACCTATAGTCCTTGAGATAACCATTTACTTTTTATCTTAAATACTTATTGTGTAAAATTTGTTACTTATAATTTTACCTACAATGCTTAGATGGATCTTGGGCCAGTTCTTGACAATCATAAGTATTTTGAAAATTCGGTGAATATTTTACAGATTTTCTGTCAAATCTTATTCTATGAACTGTAGGTTTCAAATGAAGAAGTTATAAAGCTTTCCAAAGGTTTGCTTTAATGGGATGATAATATCCAGGTATGCTAATTGCATTTTGAAGTAGAGGATTATGACAATGTAGTTCCAATTTGACAGTATTCATTGTGCAGCAACAAAGAATAAAAAAGATAAACAATACCTTTCAAAACCAAGGGTCATACGAAGCATGTCTATAAGCATTTGCTATTATCTCATTCCAATATTTGGATTCTGCCGTAAAGATCTCTCTTCTTTATATATAGGAGCATCAATTTTATGCTTAGAAACATCTCAGTTGGAAATGGCAAATATGCAGGCCATTTAATATTTGATTAGTTGTGCAATTAATATGTGGGTTTAAATATGTTTTTAGTCCCTGCAAATAGGGTCATTTGGTTTTAGTCCCTCCAATTTTTTTTTAAATAACTCCTTGCAAATATTTTTTGTTTGATATTAGTCCTTCTGTTAAGTCTCTGTTAGTGGCTTGCTAAGTTGGCTAACAGAAGTGACATGTGGCTTTACCAAATCATTACTTTTATTTTTTTTAATTTTAAAAATTGTGACTTGGAAAAAATTGAAGAATTCCCAAATCAGTAGGGTTTGTCTCTCCTCTCTCTTCCCTAATGCGCCGATAACCTTCTGCTCTCTCTTCCCATCGCCAGTTTCTCTCTCTCTGCAATTGGTTTATTTCTCTCGCCACTGCTCTCTCCCTCTCTGGCCGGTCTCTCTGCAAATGGGGTTTGAATAGAACCGTAAGAGAGGGAATCAAAGTTGTGAAACGGAGACAGATCTGGTAAAACGAACACTGAAGGCGGTGGTTCTGGTTCACAAAGATAAAACGAACACTGAAGGGAGAGAACCTCGGTGATCGAAGTTGCGAAACGGAGACACTGTTTCTCACCACTGTTTCTCTCTCTCTGCAAATGGGGTTTGAATAGAACCGCAAGAGAGGGAATCAAAGTTGCGAAACGGAGACAGATCTGGTAAAACGAACACTGAAGATAAAACGAACACTGAAGGCGGTGGTTCTGGTTCACAAAGATAAAACGAACACTGAAGGGAGAGAACCTCGGTGATCGAAGTTGCGAAACGGAGACAGATCTGGTGACGGTGCAGTTCTGAAGTTGCGAAAAGGAGGAATTTTGATGTAAAGTTGGTGGTGAAATTGGTACTGGGAAAACACATGTTTCCCATTACAATTACAATGATGGGTGGAAGCAGATGAACAACAATAATAATAGTGAAGGATCGGTTTTCAATTTCAAGAACAATCTTGGTACTGTAGCAGGTTTGAATCTGATTAATGGAGGTTTTAACAAAGGGATTTATTCAAAGCCTTCTTATGCTACAAATTTTCTTCTTATTTGTGTTGGGTGTTTGGGGGTTGTGGTGAATGTTTCGGGGTTGTGCTGATTGTTGTGTTGTTGTTGTTGTTGTTGTGTTGTGTTGGGTGTTTGGGGCTTTTTTTTTCTTCTTCTCAATAACTCTGTTGTGATGGTGCAGTGGTTTTGTTGCATTGACATAGAGGATTCTGGATAGAGTGAACTGGGTCTTTGATTTAATATGTGGAAATGGGATTGTACAGGAAATGGGTCTCTCGAATATCTCTCTCTACGTGTGGTAGTGGTGGTGTTGACGGCGTGACGACGGAGGTGATGAGAGGAGAGAGGGAGAATTCACAGTGATGGTTTGGTGGCGATGAAGGTTTTTTCTGTTGTGAGAGAGATGAAGCGCAGAGGAGTGAGAGAAGAGGGAGGATTGAGAGAGATGAAGCTGAGAGAGATGAAGCAACTGATAATTAAAGACTAAATAAAAATAAATAAAAAGTAATGACATGGCAGTCCCAGTCAACATAAGAATATTTAGAAAAGAAAAAATGACAACTCAGACATTTGTTAGCCAGCTTAGCGTTTTTTGTAACGGAGCACTGACAGAAGGAATAAAATCAAAAAGTGTCTTTTGTAAGGAGTTTTTTTAAAATCAATAAATTAGAGGGACTAAAGTCTAAAACCAAATGACCATGTATTTGCAGGCCTAATATGTGTTACCATATTATGGTTTTGTTCACACAACATATAATAATCATATACAAGTCAGTATAACTATTGTTAATTTTATCCTTTAATTGGTTAGTCAAGTACCTAACTAAAGTCAAGGTATCTTTATATTCTTTAGTATCATATATGGATGGGTCTATATCATGGTATATGGTATTATACCTTCAAATGTTGATTGATTGTGTTGTAAACTGTGTTCTTACTCTGGGTAGTCCATATTAAAATGATCAAGTTTCAATTGCAGGTGTGTTTCTAAAACTTAGTTATGAAAGTCACATAGAAATTCGTCTTGAAATCATGGAGGAGTATCAGACTGCATTCATGTTATTCCCCTTCATCTGGTGTTTGCCCAGAAGAACAGAAACTGGCCAGAGCAAGAAGAATTACACATTAGTTGATATCTGTTTCTTTTTTCGGTTACTTATCTCTAACAAATCACCTTTACTTTGTTTACTCTTTACTTTACACTTGCTTTATTTGTGTGGATTTATCTTCAATGTAAACCTTTATCTGTAATTTTTGATCCATATGAGCTATACGTATTACATTCCTACTAGACCATGAGTGCATCGCATGGGGATGAAGTTTTTGCGGACAATAAGTTCATTCATATATTCAAAAAAGTGTACAATACTTCCTATTTATTTATGTTTAAAACTCTGTTCTCATCGGTTACATGTTTTTTCATGTATACTAGATTAATATGTCCGGGTTTTACGTTCTTCGGTAGAATGTCCTCTCTTTTAATCACCCAACTTAAATGTTATACTCATTATATATTTATATTGGTGATTGCTCCCATACCCATTTTATAATGGAGGGGTATCATACCCATTTTAGTTTGTCTAAGAACAACTTCACTTCTAGGTAAGAAAAACAATGATTTTAATAATAATTGAACATCAAGCAGAATACCACTTCAAGCAGATTGAAAATAGAATGAAATAGAAGAGGAAGACGAACTCTTACCAAGAACAGCGAAACCTAGCAGAAGGCGACCAGAACACGGTGTGACGGCACGACGAACGAAAGTAGGAGGCGTACACGATGTGGTGGGCGGCGGCTCGGCGATGAGTCGACGCGGCGGTGGCGTGGCGGCGAACCTTAATAGCGGAGACGATGGCGGACTCTTTTTTTGAAAGAGAATACAGTTTGGTTTTGCGTGAGAAAATTTTTGCGTGAGAAAACTTGAACAGATAGAGTTTTTATGTAATTTGTATGAAACTTTAAAAAGACTTCTAACATAATTACTCTAAAATTTGGGTATATTTAAAAAAGTATATCTTAAAGATGATATTGAACACACCTGATACATGGACCAATTAAAATAGGACAAGTAATGAAGATATGATACCTTTCCAAATTAAAATGGGTATGGAAGAATTTACCATTTATATTTGTATTCATCATATTTGTTTTAGATGTAATTATTTAACTAATTTTCTTTTGCCTATAAAAAAACTATTTTTTTTCAAAGATGGATGACAAACACTTCAACTCAATCTTTTTCTATTTTTCTACTATAATAAAAAGAGGTGCTAGCAAAATGACTTCAATAGACATTTCTAGAGTTTCCCATATGTCTAAAATTGGGGGCAAGTTAATAACTTACATTAAAAAAAATCTCTTCTCTTTATACTATAACAAAAGAGGTGCTAGTACTTTACTAACATTAAGACTTACTGACAAAATCTACTAACTTTTGATTATTTTTGTCTTAAAAAATAAAACGTAACACTTTTTTCTATTTTTGCTAAAAAGATTAAAGAAACTTGGATCAAATAAAGGGCTTTTTGGGTTTTTTTTTATTAAAAAATGCGGGCTTGATTCCATTTCCTCTCATTTGTGCGAGGAATAGGGATGGAAATTTCACCCATACTCATTGGACACTTGCAAATTAAACCCATGATGGGCGGGTATTAAACCACCCAAATATTTCCGGGCTCGAGTAGGGGAACTATGATGCCCAGGCCACAATTTGGCCTGCTATCGTACACATGTGTTTGTGTGTGTATTTTTTTGGTCGAGACCAGGGTATCCAACGCCGAATGCAGTGACTATTCTCCTTGGTGGATTGGAGGCACCTCGATGGGTGAGACAGCTAATTCAGGGATTGAAAGTTGCTCCATATGTGTTTGTGTGTGTATATATATACATATATTATTTATTACTAAATATTACAATTCTAAGTACAGCCAAAAAATTTTCTAAAAAATCATTGAACATATTTAAATACTAATATTTTGGATGCTTTTAATTTCAATATTATTTGTAATAATATTTTAATATTTAGATTTGAAAAAATGCTTTTTAATTTAATTATGATATTTTTGTTATTTATTATTATTATTTTGCAGTGAAAGTGCAAGTATCAGGTGCGGTACGAGCATTTGGGTGCCCAAAAAGTATGTGGACGAGCACTAAAATTGTTGTCCATGCATATGCGCTTGAGTACGAGCACTATAGTACCCTGTCCAAAGGATACACATTGCGGACCATGCTTTTCCAACACCCCTCTTACTCACCACTAAACCATGCAAAATGACCAAAATACCATTATTGAACCTAGCGCCTCCGTATTTTTTTTTCAAAATTTGTGTTGGTTCGGCTATGGGAAACAGATATGGCTAGGCCCAAACGTACCTGTAACATGTTGACACACACCCCTTTTTTGAAATTTATTAGGTACGACTGGCCAAACCCGAACCCGTTCAGACTAGGGCACCTGAACCTTTGTAATATTTTTTGAAATTTTCAACGACAGAGATTCCACCGATATTCTTGATCAACGGCTTACAAACAGTCAAACATGTCAGAAAAAGGAGTGGATGATATTTCCTTTGGAAATTGTACCATAACGGATAGAATTTAAACGGCTCAGTTGAAGCAAAAGGCAGAGAAGAAGGTTTGCCAAGAGGGAGAGTGGCGTAAAGACGTAGGTCTTTTACATTATTGCAAGCACAGTTGTAGAGATGACAGAACTGGCCGTTATTCAGCTATGGAGATCCGAAGCGGCGATGACATTCGCAAAATGATGGAAACTCATGCTAATGTTTCAATGGGACGTAGTATCTTGGAGCTGTTTGTCGAAATAATGCGCACTCCGGAAGAGATCATTTATCTTTTCGAACAAGGACTTCCTAAATAATCGCTAGTTTCGTAGTTGTTTCATTATGTTTGTTTATTGTTTCGCTGTCTTTTCGTGTTTGATGTACGATTACACTTTGTAATATTAAACTTGTTGTTTAATTTAAGTACCATGGCAATATAAATTAATTAGTACTAAATCTGTTTAATATAAATGACCAAACAACTATCCATACAAATAAAAATCCACAAATTGTGGTACAAATAAACCATCCATACAATCAAACCCTACTGTGTGTTGCGGCCTCTCCTGCTATACACATAGCCGAACTTCCTAAACCTATGGAATGGCTTCACGAGGGTCTTCATGGCCTCCAGTATGGTTCATGCCCTCCTTCCCCAAGGCTCAGGATGTGACAGAGAATGCGCACCTCTCATCTTGGCCATATCTGAAGAAAATAAACAAACAAACAGATTAAAAAAAATTGAAAATTATAATTAAAATATTTAAAAACAATTAAAAACAAATAAAGGAAAAAACAAAATTAACGATGGTTCGGAGGCGCCTAATCGAACAGGTTCGGCCGACCTCAACCATACGGGTTGGGTATTTTTGACAATTTTAACTGGTTCGGCTGTGCATAGTCAAACGCGTTCGGGAGCCAATAGCCGTACGTGTCAGAACATCGTCGTTCCCAGAATGGTTCGGCTATGGGCAACCGAACCATTCGAATGTGCAGAAAAAAACGCAACAACCAGGCCATTAAAACGAATAAATGGAAGAAGAGGAGAGCGAGGGAAGGAGTACCTGGTGCGTAAAATGCGAGATGGATAGAGATTGTTTCTTCAAAAAAGTGGAGGTGAGATTGAGAGTGAGAATTCGAATTGGGGGTGGAAAGGGTTTAGGGTTCGGTTGAGTGTTCAGGAGGGGCTGCAAGAGTGTTTGGGAGGGAGAGTAAGAGATGAAATGTTTTTAATTGAAGGGTATTTTTGGGATTTAGGGGGTTTGCGGGTGTGTGGTGAGTAGGAGGGGGTTGGAAAAAGTCAAACCCCACATTGTTATCCATAGTGAGGAAAGCATTTTGTCATGGGTCCACCTAAGGCCAATGTTTTTCCCACACCACATGCTACTCACAAAACACCCCTTACCCCTGCGAAATGACCAAAAGGCCATTAATGAAACGCGCATTTTTGGAGTATTCGGATACGGGCAACCGAATAAATTCGGTTATGGGCAGCCGAATGTGTATTATTTGGCACACACCCCATTTTGCACTATTCAGTTGAGGTCAACCGAATGGTTTCGGTTGGCCTCAACCGAATCCATTCGATTGACCTCAACTGAATGTGTATTTTTTTGAAACACATCCTATTTTACACCCCATTTCACGATTCAGTTGACCTCAACCGAATCATCCGTTTTCCTTCGTTGGGGTGTTTTTGAGTTAAGGGTATTTTGGAAATTAAAGGAGTTAGGGGGTGTGGGGTGAGTAGCGTGGGGTGTGGGATAAGCCTAGGCCCCACCTAAAAGTTTCTTTCCTTCCATTTTTGAGGGTGATCTGAACAATAAAAAATCTATCTTTCCACTTTCTTTCTCTCCACTCACTTACTTACCCTCTTATTTCCTTAGAACCAAAGACAATGTAAAAGATACTCCAACTTGGTAATCTCAAGAAGTAAATTAACAAAAGAAAAATTCAACTTAGCAGCCATAAATCCTAACTCAACTGGCAAATGTCGAAATTAATAAACCGAATATCATCTCCCGAGTTCAAACCTGAGAGGCCTTATAACGTGTAAATGAGTTTCTAGTGGCAACTGACATTTCGTGTTAAAAAAAGTCAACTTAGCATAAACGTTAGTACTAGAGAACTAGTAGTTGCATAGATCTAGCGTGCCTCCTCCAACTTGAGCTACATTTCGCCGGCGAAGCCAAACGATCTTAATCTTACAGATCAGTGATCACAATGCTACATCATAGGCGACTCATCGTTTTCCTCTCTCTCACAACTCTCCTCCTCCTTTCCTCATTATCTCTCACTCTCTGCGACAAAACTTCCCAAAAGGACGCCGACGACGATGAAGATCTCAGCTTCCTCGAGGAACCCGAAGATGCCTCCAATTCACACCATGATCACGGAAACTACCCAGATCCCGGCCACTTTGGCGATGAAGACGACGAAGAAGACGACGGTGAAGATTTCGACGACTTTTCCGGCTTCGACTCTCACTCTCACTCGGAAGAAGCGTACAAGGAACCCGAAGTAGATGAGAAAGACGTCGTCGTTTTAAAGGAGCGGAACTTCACTACCGTCATCGAAAACAACCAATACGTAATGGTGGAGTTCTACGCCCCCTGGTGCGGTCACTGTCAAGCTCTGGCTCCGGAGTACGCTGCCGCCGCCACTGAGCTGACGGGAGACGGTGTCGTTTTGGCTAAGGTGGATGCCACACAGGAGAATGAATTGTCTCACGAATACGATGTCCAGGGTTTTCCAACTGTTTACTTCTTCATCGATGGTGTTCATAAACCTTACAATGGCCACAGAACCAAGTAACTTTCTCTCCTTGACTCTATGTTTCGAACTTGTTTCTTTCTCAATTGCGATAGGGGAAGTTACAATCATCAAATTTTGCTTTCAATTGGCGAGTTATTGTTTTTATTTTGAAAAAAAATGGAATTGGAGCTGATTTCTTTGTTGCAATTTTGCTTTATTCAGAGATGCTATAGTGACATGGATTAGAAAGAAGATAGGACCTGGTGTGTACAATATAACTACATTGGACGATGCTGAGCGCATATTGACCTCTGAAACTAAAGTCGTTCTGGGCTTCCTTGACTCTTTAGTTGTAAGTTTTTGGATTCTTGTCTAACCGACTTGCTCATATGCTTAGATTAATCATATCCGTTTCCCATATTTTGTTGTGGTTACATTTTTGCGTCACGTTTAAGAGTGTGATTGATTGGTTTGGGTTACCTGGACCAGTTATCAAATTCAATTTGGGAGTAGAATTCATGGTCTTATGTTTGTCTGGACTCTGGATCATTCTATGGCAGCTGTGTAGTAAGAAATAGACACACTGTTTAGTTAACCAATCAATCCATGTTATTATACAAGGATCATTTGCCACGTTGATTAGCTAGATTGGATTAATGAATTTGAACTTTGATGATTTTGTTTTATCTATGAAGCTGTTGGCTGTCAGGTCTGATGCCTCATATGTTCTGTCATAATGTACAGGGTGCTGAGAGTGACGAACTAGCTGCAGCATCAAAGCAAGAGGATGATGTCAATTTTTATCAAACTGTGGTTCCTGATGTGGCCAAACTTTTCCATATTGACTCAGATGTTAAGCGCCCTGCTTTGGTCTTGCTCAAGAAAGAGGAGGAAAAACTGAACCATTTTGGTATGTTTTCTTGTTTCACCTCTCTCATGCCTCTCCAAAAACAAAAAGACACCGAGAAGTTTTTGATGGAAACTTGATATATTTCATCTTCTTTGCAGATGGCCAATTTGTAAAAGCTGCAATAGCCAACTTTGTATCCTCCAACAAGCTTCCATTGGTTACAACTTTTACTAGGGAGAGTGCCCCAACAATTTTTGAAAGTCAAATCAAGAAACAGGTAATTGCTTATGTGTCTTATCTTTTTATATTGTTGATCTAGGAAGAAACTTTCTTTGAAAATTGGATCATAACAAACCTCTAACTTTGTTATGTGTTTAAAAATCCACTTTAGGTATTGCTGTTTGTGACTTCAAATGATACAGAGAAGTTCATTCCAGTATTTCAAGAAGCGGCAAAGTTTTTCAAGGGAAAGGTATGTTTCACCACAGGCTATTGTTTAATACTCTCTGTTGTTACAATCATTCTCTAGAATCTAAACAAATTTGCATGTGCCTTTTATTTCACAAAAACTGCAAATAAAGTGGAACACTTTACTGTTTATAATAATTCTGGTGCAGTGTGCGGTGGAGTGGATCATGAAAGTAAATGGGGGAAAGTAAGGGTAGATGAAGTTTAGTTTAGAAGCATAGAGCTGACTAGATGAAAATTGAATGTAGTTTTCTATGGTGGTGTTTGACAAACAAAAAAGTCCAGATAGGTCCAGTGAAGTAGGTTGAACGTTATAGTGTCATTTACTTCTTCTAGCTAGCGGACTCCATTTGTTAAAAAAAGACACAGGTTTTTGTCATAAGTAGGTTCAATGGAGTAAGTTGAAATCTCATGTTTGTAGTAACTGGGGTTTTGAGAAAACTAGTTCCGAGTTTATTAGCTTTGAAGTCCTGATGAGTTCTTTAAACTAACCACTTTTTATTTTAATATCAAGTTTTCTGTTACCCTATTTCTCCGTCTCTCTGTCTCTTTCTACTCTGTTCAAACATAGAATACACTATTTGGTACAAAGGTGGTTCAAAACCATTTCTTTTTAGCAAACCCACGTAATTTGAAACCAGCTCAAAGTTATATAGATTTGTTTGAGGAATTGCTTAGAACCTAAATAGTTGTGACTTATGAAATATTTGTGTTTTACCAAAGTTTACCTTGTTTTACCAAAGACACCTCACTATGATCAATAACTCCGTCCTTAATTAGAAATCATCAGAATCAGAATTTAGCATCTGATATTGCCAATGCCGAGTGAATCTTTGGATATTTCAAATTTGAACTATACTGTTGGTAGTTGGTACATTTTGCTCATAATAATTTCATGCATCATTTAAAATTTAAGAAATAATAAATCTTAGTTTCCACAATTCCCCCAAAGAATCTTTATTTCTGGACAATAACATATTTCAACCGCACAATGATCCTTTGCAGCTGATCTTTGTTCACGTGGAAATGGATAATGAAGAAGTTGGAAAGCCTGTTGCAGATTATTTTGGTATCACTGGGAGTACTCCCAAAGTAATAATTACCCCCCTTTTCTTAATTACTTTTTTGTGGATGAGTCATGAGATTCTTGATGTATCAAACATTTAAATTCAATTCAAAGTAAATCAAGTAACAGATGAAATTTTGTATCTAGGTACTTGCATTCACAGGAAATGATGATGGCAGAAAATTTTTGTTTGATGGAGAGGTGACCCTTGACAAAATTAAGGTACTCTTTTCCCTCTTTCTGGCGAGGGTTCTGTTCATTTTGTTACCATGTTATGATTGTGCATGAATACTGTCTTCAATATTTTAGTAAAGCTTTAAAGAGATTGTTGCTAAAAATTTCAAGTCTTCATCTGCTTTCAGGCATTTGGTGAAGATTTCCTTGCAGACAAGCTAAAACCTTTCCTCAAGTCGGATCCAGTTCCTGAAAGTGTAAGTCATTTATTTGCCACCTATATTCTGCTGGAAGGTTTTTCATCTCTTAACATGTTTTCTAAGTTGATGACAGAATGATGGCGATGTGAAAATAGTTGTGGGCAATAACTTCGACGAAATTGTCTTGGATGAGTCAAAGGATGTTCTGCTGGAGGTATAATTCTAGCCCAGTAGTTTCAAGTCATATTTGCTTTTGTAGCTTGTTCAGTTGTTTGTGGTAATCTAATGGTTGTTGTAATTATTAGGTTTATGCTCCCTGGTGTGGTCACTGCCAAGCCCTGGAACCAACATACAACAAGCTTGCAAAACATCTTCGTGGCATTGAGTCTATTGTAATAGCCAAGATGGATGGAACAACAAATGAGCATCCCAGGGCAAAGGTAAACCCAATTTAAACTAGATGATAGCATATAATGTGCTTTTGTTATTATAACTAAAGAATTTGGCATTGGGTCCTAACTCATGGTATGTTTTATATTTTGTATTAAGCATCACATCAGAAGCCATTATGCCTTTTGGCCGAATGCATGTGTACTCACCTGAGTTGTGTTCACTTTGCAGTCTGACGGGTTCCCCACTCTTCTCTTCTACCCAGCAGACAAAAAGAGTTCCGACCCTGTACGTCGATATCTTCCATTCTATCCTGGATCTGCGTTTACTATATATCATTGGATGATCTAATATGTGTGCGGTTCATTGTGTATGCAGATTACTGTTGATGTAGATCGCACAGTGGTGGCCTTTTATAAGTTCCTCAAGAAACATGCGTCAATCCCGTTCCAGCTCCAGAAACCAACCCCAACTTCTAAAACCGAGAGTGGTTCTAATACGGAGAGCGGGAGTACTGATGCCAAGGAGAGGCAGAGTAGCAGCACTGACACGAAGGATGAATTATGAGAGTTAAATGTCGCTTCTATTTATGAAGAGGTGTGATTTAGACAGATCAGAAAAGAGTTACCAGGTACTAGCAAAGAAAATAGCGCTATGATTGAGTGAGAAAACCCGTCTATTTCCCCTCACCCTGGCCAAAAAAACAAATAGCAAAGAGAAGCGAGGTGTATAAATGAGATTAGCTTATGAATTAGCTAATGTAACTTTGCATGTTTGTGTAATAGAATTTTGTGAGACTCAAATAAAAAAAAATCCCATAAAGTGGTACTTTATTAGCAATTAGCAGTCAAATTTTTTTAGTATTTGAATGTTGGTTATTTTCGTCCTTAGGGTAAATATTAACATGGGCTATAATGGTGGTGTTAAAAATTTGGAGGCTGCTTCCCTCTTTTCCAATAGCACCCCCTTCCTCCCCGTGTTTTTTCCAAAACACACCTACGGTTAAAAACAAACCTCTACAACGCGGATTGCAAGTGGTGAGATCAGATGCACGGATTACGAATATATTCGATAGTATCCGTATCAGATACTTCCTGATACATCACGAGTATGTGTTGAGCATATGTTGGTGGATAATTGAAATGTTTTTTTCTTCGAAAAATAAAAGTAAATATACCTTGTGAAAATGTCTTCCATATGTCGTATGAACTCGAGAACAAAAGTAACATATGTCATGCAAATACAAGAGAGAAAGCAACTATCACCTATATTTTTTAAG
Source organism: Astragalus glycyphyllos (assembly GCA_963573325.1). NCBI lineage: Eukaryota > Viridiplantae > Streptophyta > Magnoliopsida > Fabales > Fabaceae > Astragalus > Astragalus glycyphyllos. The sequence continues at coordinate 55,870,554 of OY754310.1, read as the reverse complement.
TACAACTAAGCATACACTAAACTCTTTTCCTTCTTTTTAATGTCTTGTAATGGGGATTCTTTTGGTTGATACGTTCCATTTGATCTAGAACCGCAACAAATCATATACTACTCTTTAAGGAGGATGTATTTGATTAAGAAACTTGTAATTTGCGTGCACGAGGACCACAAGGAGACACAAGTATAGAGATAAGGGTAAGAGAATGCTTGAGTTGGAAGAAAGAGTAATGTGTTTCCATATTTATCCCTATGTTTACCGGTATCTTGCAAACTTAACATAACGCATGTTCATGTGACAATGTGACAAACAATTGGAGATGAGAAAGATACATTTTCCTTCTAACTCCCATATTCTACCAATATAGATAAATGACAATTTATTATAGCTGTATCAAGCTGCACAAGTGCTTTCCTCTTTCACGTTCACTTCCGCACGAAGCTTCTTCCAACTTTACACTATATCACGCTCACGCACTGCATTTCCAATATTTTACTGTCCACGTGTCTTACATCAGTTGACCCTCATCAAAAATTCCCCCTTCGTTGCTTCCGCGTATCGAGTTCTCACCCTTTAAATAAACCGCACTCATTCTGTGCTCCCACTTTCTCAGATCCACTTCTTTTCCGTTCCGTTCAAACGGTTTCTCACGCAATCTCTTCCTTCGTCGCTGCCATTTCAATTCCAGATCCAAAACTCTTCAATTCAAATTCACTCTTCCCAGTTTCTTCAACTTAATTCAATCAATGGCGAATCCTGCAGTTGCAAGATTCTCCGTCCTTCTTCTTCATCTGTTCTTCCTTTCTTTGTTAGTCAACATCGTTTCCTCCACCGATTCGCCGGCTCCGGCGCCAAATTCATCCCCCGACTCTCCTACTCCTTCTCCTACTCACGTCTCTCCTACTCCGAACCCTTCCCCGGCCAATTCACCACAAGCACCAACTCCGGCGACATCTCCTCATCCTGATTCGCCTCCAGCACCTTCGCCCGAGACCTCTCCTTCTCCTTCTCCGTCTCCATCGCCGGCGGAGGCAGATAATAGTAGAGTAAACCACGCCGGCATCGGCGATATTGAAAGCAAATCATCCAGCGGAGGAGAAATGAGTTCCGGAAAGAAAGCGGGGATAGCGGTGGGAGTGATCGTAGCTGTTGGTGTGTTTGCATTGGGAGCGTTGGTGTACAAGAAGCGCCGGCAAAACATACAGAGGACTGAGTACGGATACGCAGCGAGGAGAGAACTTCTGTAGAAGCTTCGATTTGAATTGCATCTCCGACAGGTTGTACTATTTTTGAGTATTCATTATCCATTTTTCATTCACTATATTCTACTTATTCGCATTCTATTATTATTATTATCATTGATTTTTTGTAAACTCTGAAATAACTGCGACGGTATTTTTTATTTAGATATGGAACTGTCATCATTTTACGGAATACGGATTGCATAATTATCGATTCATCTCTTGAATTTTAATACTTGGAATCCATATCGTTGTATTTTAATTTCTCAATTGTAACCGTAAAAAATAAAAGAAAATTGTAATTGCTTTAAATTGGTTCAATTTAGGTTAAAATGTTTTTTTGATTTCCATGCGTCGTAGCCATTTTCTTTTATTTAATTTAGTTTCAACTGTCTGTTTATATTATAGTGACACTTGGTATATAAATCACACATAATATTAATCATACCTATTCTTCTAGAAAAATTGATGTTACCAATCCGAATTATAAATTTTATATTATTTTCTTTTTTGAGTAATATTATTATTATTTTTTAATTGCATGCAGAATTCCCGCCAATAATATAATGATAGGAATAAAATTGAAAACAATTAAAGGTGAAAACACCAAATAATAAAAAGCTTTTATATTAAAACAAATTAAAATATATGATATAAGAAATGAATGCATAAAGGTTTAAATATATTTTTTGTCCCTACAAATATAATAATTTTTTAAATAAGTCACTGTAAATTTTTTTTTAAAAAATTTCTTGCAAAATCAATTTTTTTTAAATAGTCTTTATGTTAGTAACTGCTTATGTGGCCAACAGATCTGTGATCTGTCATTTTATTTTATTTTTTAATTTTTTTTAAAGGTGAGTTGGCATATGAGATTGGATCCCAAATTATTTTAGGGTTTTTTTTCTTCTATTTCTTCCTCTTTCTCTCTCTCTTTCTCTTTCTCTTCCTCTGTTACCTATTTTTTACAGCAACAACAACGACACACCATCCTCCACCATATCAAGTGACATCCATCTTCTATGTTTTTTTGATATCACTGTTCTCATGCCGTCTATCTACCTCCACTTCTTCAATTTTTCCTTTTTATGCTTACAATAAAATAACCACAAAAATGGTGTGGTAAGGGGAAAATATGAACATTCACGGCAAGTCAACATCAAAAGCTTGTCATGTTTAAGGTTTCATCTTAGTGATTTTCTTAACGAACCTCAACTGATTAATTTCTGAATTTAATTTCTGGGTATTTCTGAGTTTGAGAAAAAGAAATTTCTGGGTATTTCTGAGTTTGAGAAATTTCTGGGTATCTTCTCCTCCACCGATGTCGAAGTCTTCTTTGAAATTTTCGGTTACCACAAAGCTCTCTCTGAAATCTTCTCCTCATGGTGTGTGGGTGCCCAATATCTCTATTACAGCAACTGAATGAAGATTGAAGGGGGTCGATACCAATTTCTCTCCCGCCGCAAATGTATGAAGCTGCACATTAGGTTTTTTAAATCTAGGTTAATCTTTGGTTCACCTGTGATAAATTTTGGTGAAGATTTCATCTTCTATTAACATCTTCTCTGTTTGATTCGAGTAGTGTTTTCTTTGTTTGTGAGTGGAAAGTGAAGAGAAGATGCAGGTGAGGAAAAATTGAAGAAGATTCAGAAGAAGAAGAAGAAGAAACACAATTGACAATTAGGAATTAGGCTTAAAATAAATAAGAAAGATAAAAAAAAAATGTGGTAATCCTAGTAGGATTATTTTTGATAGATCAGCATCTCACTAATAGAGACTAACGGAAAGAATAACAGAAGGACATATTTAAAACAAATTTTTTTGCAGGGATCTATTTAAAAATAATAATTTTGTAGGAACTTATTTGAAAAACAGTTATATTTACGGAGACGAAAAACATAATTTAGACGAAAAACATAATTTAGCTTTAACGGAAAAAAAAATCGACTGTTTTCTAAATTTAAGAAATTTGGGAAAAAATAATAATATTTTTTTGACATTTTAGATTTATTACATCATAAAAATAAATATTCAGTTAATATTCTAAAAAAAATGATAACTAAAAAATGATTCGAGCAATCGTTTTTTTTATCAACACGGGCAACCGTTTATGAATGTCTAGAATGGATAAAATACCAAAATCAACAGAGATTAAATTTGTTTGGTTTGATTCAATTTAGATTTGATTGGTGGAAGTCTAAATTGTTAGCACATAACCTAACAAATGTCTTTTTACTGTACCTAACAAATGCTTTTTTTTGGGTGAGACTGTACCTAACAAATGTTTAGACATTGGTGAGACACATTTTTTATGTTTCATTTAAGAATTTGGCCGCTTCAAAAGTTTCTGCCAAAATCCGTCATTACGATTATAGTTTTGTTTGGTAAGGTGGATCTCATTTTTTCTTCATTAGATGAATAGTCTCTCATTTTTAAGTATTAATTACAAATGCCTATTTATATTATTTTGTATTAATAATTTAGTTTAACCGCTAATTTAACTAAATATTTTAAAATTTAAATTTGCTAGTTTATCGGCTATTAGCTTATCTGCTATAAAATAGTTTATCCGTAATTTATTTGCTATTTGTTATTTTTTATACGTTAATCTAATTTTATTATTTTACACATGTTAATAAATTTAAAAGTGCACAGATAAATTATTTGCTTCAAAAGTATATAAAGAACAAAACGGAAATCATATTTTACACGGATTTTCTTTCTACCTACATTTCCATTAATCCAATCCAAATAAGTAGAATTCGAAAATTTCCTTTTCTTTCCTCTTTTTAACTTTATTCAAACAACTCAAAATTTCACTCATTTTCTTTATTTTCATCTTATATCAATTTTCTTTGTTTAGTTTTCTTTTTGTACTCGAACACTTTAACCCTGTGTTTGGTTGGCATGAAAGTAGAAGGAAAGAAAGCTCAAAGGATGGAAAGTTTCTTGAAATTTGGGTTTCCATTGTTTGGTTCACTAATGATGGAGGAAGGAAAGATCACTTTTTGTGGGACCCATCCTTAAATTTGTTTCCTCTAAAAATGGCAAAAAAGTGTAGGGAAAAGTATCTTTGAAGTAAAATGATAAATATATCCTTATTTTAGGTGATAGTTTTTATTGGCAACTAACATACATATTTTTACCCTAAAAAAACAATAGATTAATTTTATATTAGTACCGTACTACTACTGAACAATTTAGTTCAGCGTCTTATATTAATATAATATAATATAAGTTCAACGAATTATTTAATTATAATTATATATACATATAACTATTTTTTTGACAGCATATACATATAACTATTATATAAGGATATTTTTGCCATTTTCTAAATATATATCTTTCTTTTCCCTCACTTTCCTTTCACTTTCATTCAAACCAAACAATTATAAAATCATCTCACTTTCATCTCATTTTCTACTCTCTTTCTTTCCTATCACTTTCCTTTCCCTTACCTTTCTTTCCTCTCACTTTCCTTTGTGAACCAAACAAACCCTAAAAGTTTGTGAGGTGAGTTGACAAGTTAACAAATGCCAAAGGAGTTTAAATTTTAAGCATTGGTATAGGGTTCAAATTATGAAAACAAACAATTTTCTCTCCTCCTAACTAATTAACCACTAACAATTACCTATAAAAAAAGAATACTGCTATTCATCCTGGGAGAATTTATCTCAAACCTTCTTGAATAGTGACATGTCAAATTGTTAAAGAAAGTTGAAATACACGACCCTTCTTTTCGTAGAATTCATTCACCCATGACCAATCAGATTACTTCGAGATGAATCACGAGACAAGTTCTCTTGATGTTTAGCATTTCTGGACGTAGAAATTTGTGTTGAAAGGCAGTATAAACATCAAAATACAATGTTATGTAGAAAGTCAGGAAAGACCTAGAACAATGTATTTCTTTTAACATTTTCTACCATCTATGAAAGGACTGTGTTAGTTTAGTACATTTGAAAACTCTCTAATGTAACATGAGATATCTATTAACGAAGTTAAACTATTTCTCTCTCTTGACCTGAAGGGCGATGGCCCTGCAAGGGATCTAAATTATGTTGGCACAAGACTTACAGGACAAGGACCAAAATAAATCTTCATTTGACAAATGTTAAATCAAAGAAAGAAGCTGCAGTAGTTCAAAAGGAGCTGGGCAATAAGCACGAGTTGCCGGCTTCGCTGTCAATCAGATCTCAATAATCTATTGTTTTGACTATAAAGGCAGATTCTTGGGAGTTTCTTTTAATAAAAAAAGTAATTGAAAAATGTTAAATATACTTAAAAGTATAAACTGCCTTTTCAAAAAAAAAATCAGAAATTGAAAATAGCAACTAATTGCAACCAGAGTGGGAAATAGACATACTTCAATCATTTCGAGATGAATTCCATTACAAAAGCAACACTCCTTGATGCATGAGACAACATGGTTAAGCATCCATGCCCAATGTTTGCCTTATGTTTATGAGATGTTACAAATAAATAAGCAGTCCCTCAATTCATAATCTGGAAAGGTCATAATGTCTCTTATCGAGTGTGAAGAACAAGTACACAATGAGCTTAGTGAGCCTGAACAGCTTTCTAGTTCTATTATTTTCACTAACCAAGATGTTCACCATTTTTTGTCAAAAAAAAAAAAGATGTTCACCATTATAACCTTGTAACATATAATGTTCTCAAAACCCAATTTCATTACTAAAGAATCTAACAAGCTTTTAAATCACGAGACAGCCTTGTGCAACTCAGACAACATATCCAACAACGTTACATAGATGTTCATGAACCAGAGATCCTGTGGCAGTGACGTATAGACAATTAAAAGATGACTTGGAAACTGTTCTTCATATGTCCACGCAAAAGAATTGATTTTTGCAAGGGATCACAACTCATTTAAGTGATTACAGTTACACTGCCTCAGCTAAAGAATGCTTCTCCAAGATGGCAACTGTTTCTTCCTTTGCACTACAAATAGCAGGTGAACGAGAACACAATCAATGCACCAGGCAAAAAAGAACACGATCAATGAATTTTTATGCAACACACCATTTTTTGTTTGTAAAATATCAAATATACATAGTATACCAAGAACTGGTTTATTTATTCAAGACGGCTCACAAAATGTGTAGTTTTGAGCCATTTTTTATTACTTCAAGGGATTCAAATGGAAATTATCTCGACTGTTTTCAAACATATTTTGCAGCGGATCACCCATTGTCCAAAAGCAAGTCTTAGTATCATTCATTTTAGATATCCGAGGTGAAATTTTTGAACATAAAAATCTGACAACTTTCATCCTATATTAGAGAAAAGAAGATTGTACAACAGAGATAGTTCTTGGCATCCGCATGAGATAATCCATGTTTTAAACAACAAAAATAAAAGAGTTTAGCTGAACTACCTTCCAGGTCTAAGTATCTTGTATTTGTGTGGGGTAGTGAGGTCCACAACTGTTGAACCTGCACGACCTGATGGAAGCAAACCACCATCATAAACAAAAGCACAATGTTCCCATAGCTTCTCAAAATCTTTGATTGAAACACTACTTGGTTGTCCACTTAGGTTTGCACTGGTAAGGGCCAGGGCAGTTCCTGAATCACGAGCAATGATCCTGATAAAATTGCAATCAGGCACTCTAACTCCTATACTCTCGAATCCTGGATTCAAAGATCGTTCTAGAGCACTTGACTCTCCTGTAATATCAAAATATATACTAAGACATTACATAGGATCTTTACAATAAAATCTGAGGTTCACAGAAAAATGTTGAACAAATACAAAATTTTTGAATTAATTGATTCAAGCATATATTGTCGACATAGTTCCATAAATTTTATTTTCAATTATACACACACACACACACACACATATATATATATATATATATATTTATATATGACATACAAACCTCGTCTTAGTATAACTGTAACAGGCCCAGGTAGGAGGGAAGCAAGCAGACCATGAGGTAAATGGTCAGTGACAGCAAATCGGTCTATGTCTGATACGTCACCAACACAAATAGCTAGTGGGCTTGTATGCTTACGACCTTTAATCTCATAAATTCGGTTAACTGCCTCCACCGAGCTGCCAACATCCCCCAATAAAAGGCAACAGGTAATTATTAATTTTCAGAAAGCAATTGAATAATTGGTCTGAATAAACGGAAACTGTGCAGTGGAAATGGGAATTTAAACATACTGGTGAAGCACATGAAAAATATTAAAGGCATCCAAAAATATGGGTAAGTAGAAAATTTATATTTTATCAAACCATGTATTAGCTTAAAGCAATTATTCATATTTTTCCCTTCCCTGGAGTCTGCCATGGCAGGAGATTTATAGTACCACGTTACCCTTTAACTGAATATTGTGCTAAAAATATTAAACAGAAATGTTATAGGATTATAATAGACCATAGTATTATAGACCATTTGGAAATGAGTAGAACCAACAGCTAAGTGCTAAGTGCCTGCGTGATACTTTGTGCAAAAGAGACCCACTACTCTTTAAGTTTATATTCAATATCTCAATTGCTCAATCCTATACTATGAAGTTTTAATTTGACCTACGGAAGGTTCAAGGAAAAAGATTATGTTGATCTCTGTCGCCTTTCTTTCCTTCAACATGGTCTCGTATTTTGGTTACTGCCAAGCTCGAATTTTAGACCTAGTGCAGCTGATATTCAAGCAAGCAAAAAAACAGCAATAACTTTCTTCTTAAATTAACCAAGGTAAAAATTAAAAATATAAGATACGGCATTTATGAAAAACTAGAGGCCAGACACAAAAATGAAGCATGAAGGATTCCAAGGCTATAAAGGTAATATATTTTAAACAGAGATATCAAATAGCATACCAAGCATCACAAGCAAATCCATATAGTGTATCAGTGGGTACTGCAATGACCTTCCCAGCTTTCAAAGCTACAACTGCCTCTGCAGCATAAGCATCTGTTGCAGGATGAACTACCTCAACCTTGACTTCAAGGCCCAACTCGCCACTATCCATCCTCGAAGCCACGTGCCCTGTGAAGCCCCTTCTAATCCCTTGACTGTATTGCAAACGTGGAACAAGCGCCAAGGTGCGGACCCCTGAAATACTAGTGCCATTGGTTCAGTCAGTGCTATTTATAACAACCAATAATAATGAGAAATAACCACAAAATTGGTTAATTTATTGACCCAGAAAATGATTATTTTATGTTGAAAAGAAGAGGCAGAGGAAGAGACTGACAGCGGTTGTGTGACTAAGTCTAAAGGGCACCTCGAAAGGAGCAAGAAGGGAAGAGAGCAGCGTTGAGAAGAAGCCGTCCTTGTATGGATATGTTCATCATATGCTCAATCTCTATTGACCAATACGCTTCTCCCAGTGGTGTATCTAGAGCCCTGTGTCAGCAGGGGCAAACTAATGAGTTGTAAACTAATATGTAAACTAATGAGAAAACTAAATTAAACTCCTGTGTAGCATGCGATTTCTCTTTTCTAGCATGGAAAACTAACTAACTTCAAACAAATATTCTAATTTCTAAACATAACTCGCAAATGAGAAAACTAAACTCTAAACTCCTTTGTAGCATGCAATTTCTCTTTAATTAACAAAAGGGAGAGATGTAGACAGCAAACTAAAAAAAACAGAGAAATTAATAAGTGTCTTCTATGACATTTCTGCAATAAAGCAAAAACATCAAACTTCTAGCCTACTGCAACTTAGAAGTTTCAAGAATTTGAAATATAGTTACGTACACTTAGATGTAAGATTTGATGACAACATAACTCAAGAAGAAAGACAACTTTCCCAGTGTTCAAGTTGCAGCCAACCAAAGAGAGATTTAATATGTATGCAGAATCTAGTAAATTCAGTGCTTGATTGTAAAATTGAAGGAGCATTATAAGCTTTATCTATTGCTTACACATCAGAAAACTACCGACCTTGCATAACTAACCGTTAACAATAATGTGTTTGTCTATTTTCTACCATTAATAGGAAATTTCTTGCAACTCTAAATTTCGTAACAATTAACGACGCAGGAAAAAAATATCAAAATTTTGTTTGAGAGTTTAAACTCATCTTCCAACTCTGCTTGAACAAATAGTCAGTCATACAGCACTTGAAAATTCAAATTGGGAAACATTTGAAAAGCAAAATGGGAAGAAGAGAACAAACCAACAGATAAAGAAGCGATGGCAGCCTTTCTTCCTCACCAATAAATTTTAGGCATTTCAACTTTAACCAATAAAATAATTTAATATAATTAGAACTATATAAAAAAATCGCAAATCCGAGGTCTCACAAAAACCCTAATAATATAGTTTCCTAACCAAATAATTAGAACGATGAAGATAGCTGTACTACCGGAGGGATTGGCAGCGAACTGGTAGCGTGGTGGTTGGCGACTGCACGGTAAGCTTTGGTGGCTGCTGGTCGCACGCCACTAGCTAGCTTGGTGGAGGCGTGGGTGGCTGACGGTGGCACGACCTGGTTGGAGGCGTGGAGATGGATGCGGAGCGGTGGTGGACTGGGTCTGGGGCGGCGCAGTGGCGGCGAGGCTGGAAGGCTGCCGGCCGGATTTTGAACGAGGGAAAAAAGATAAGCGTGTGGAGAGTGGGAGTGGTTGTGCGGCGCGAGATACTGTAACTGCTGAGTGTGAGCGGGAAAAGAGTAAGTGGGTCAGGTTTGTAAAATTAATTAGTTGAGATGGTCGAAATGAAGAAAAGAAGGATCGTATGTGCAATTTTTAAAAGTTAGCTGATTGGCTAACTCATGTTCCAGACACACGGAGAGCACCAATGAAGGAATCTTGAAGTGTAAGGATCTTGATTCACTCCGGTCAATAATGATTGCAGTCACAGCAGTTACAACCAGCAGAACAATTAGATTAAAGAAACTTTCAATCATGGTTGTTAGTTACTTTTAGTAATAAAAAATACATAGTGGAGAGAGATAGACTCTGCTGAATGCAGAGAATCCCAATCTGAAGTGTAAACTAACAGGTACGCTGCTTTGTTTACTCAAGCTAAACAACTTGGAATTGGGATGTGCATTAGGAATGAAAGAGGTGAGTTTGTTAAGGTAAAAACAATATATTTCAATGTAGTCCCTCTCCCTCAAGAAGTAGAAGCCATGGGCTTAAATATGCAATTAAATAAATGGTTGGGTGAATTAGCACTTACCTTAGTAACAGTTGAGCTAGATTGCTTACCAGTTACCACTGGTTGATGGGGTGAATGTTTCTAGTAAAACCAACTCTGATGTAGGCTCCATTTTATCCTCTTGTAAAAATCTACTCTCATTATTTCAAAATTATAAGATAGCTACATTAGGAGACAAACAAATCTAGTTGCTTGCCCACACCTTTATAAGGGCATCAAGGTTGTATAGTTCTCAAAATTTTGATTTCAGTCCAACTTGTATGGAAACTATCGATATGAACGTAATGCACTAAGTACTTTTGTGTCAAAAAAAATTCAGGTAGCATAGAATGGATCCGTCCATAACACATTATAAAACACGCTTTGTAAGTGTTTCACCGATGTATCATTTTTATTGACTGTCAAATATAATATAAAATATTATGAGTGATTGAGATTGGATCAACCATCAAGAAATTTCAACCATTTATAATATTTTTATTCTATAACCTAGGGTAAATCTGGATGACACCAAAGATTGGTTGTGCATGGATGTACAACACCAAAAATAACTGCAACTCGGTCCTTATACTTTATCAGCTTTCCTTTGCTTTTTATCTCCCATAGAGACCACCACCACCAAAAGTTGAAACAAATATCATTCTTACAAACATTGTCTTTAATTACCATGTTATGAGATTATGTTTTCACTCACCAAAGTGGAATCATTTTTTAAGTTCAAACTGTCTGAGGAAATGAGGAGAGGAAAATGGAGGCTTGTGGATTCGAACACGCAATCTCAACTTCTACACAACACTTAACCTATAGGCTTTAAATCCTTGAGCCAGTTGTCCCGCCCTTCGAAGTACCTCCAATCCAACGAGAGGATTAATCACTGCGTTCGGCAATGGATACCCTGGTCTCAACTAAAAAAGATTATGTTTTTCCTATCCACATTTACTCATATAGCTAATTTCTAAAGTGATGAAACCAAGTTGTCCGGGTGGTGCTTGGTGCAGCTGACACGATTTTTTATTCTTCCAAAAATAAAAAGGGAAAGCATTGTAGATTTAGATTGTATAGATAAAGTTTAAAACTCAATTCAGTGTCAGCTTGAATAGAATAAAGCAAACTTCTTTATCTAGGTGATAAATATGGCAAACTTTACATTGTTGGACCCAAATTGGGCTCAATTGTCTTGTTTCTGCACTTAGTGATGTATGGGCCAGGCCCACTTTATTTCTGCTTTGTTAGTTAAGTTTGGTTGTTTTAGACTTTAAGCTCAAGCAGTGAACTATATGCAAGAGTATATAAACTGACTTGTACACAATTATGAATAATATGGATTTATTGCTCAATATCACGTTGCTAGTTTAACAAATGGTATCCAGAGCTTGGTAACTAAATCCAAAACAGAACTCTCACAATAACCGCAGTTAGTTACAGAGAACGGAAGAACTGAAACCTTCATTCACGACCAATGACGACGGGAACAACGGCGGAGGAAAAGAATTTCGTGCAACCGGCGATTCCCAAGTTCGACGGGCACTACGAGCACTGGGCGATGCTCATGGAGAATCTTCTGCACTCCAAGGAATACTGGAGTCTCATAGAAACTGGAATCCCAACGCTTCCTACCGGAGCTTCACAAGAACAGATCAAATTGATCGACGAAGCCAAACTGAAGGACCTTAAGGTCAAAAACTACCTATTTCAGGCGATAGATCGTGGAATCATCGAAACGATCATGAACAAGGACACCGGTAAGGAAATTTGGGAATCAATGAAGAAAAAGTACCAGGGAACGACGAAAGTCAAGAAAGCGCAATTGCAAGCCTTGCGAAGAGAATTCGAATTGCTGGGAATGAAAGAAGAGGAAAGCGTGAATGAATACATCGCAAGAACGTTAGCAGTGGTTAACAAGATGAAAGCGAGTGGTGAGAACAAAGTGGACGAGACGGCGGTGGTAGAAAAGATCTTGCGATCTATGCCAAAGAAGTTTCAATATGTTGTGTGTGCGATTATGGAAGCCAATGGCACTGATCTTTCTGTTGATGAATTGCAAGCAAGCCTGCTGGTTCATGAACAATTGATGAACGAATATAAGGGAGAGGAAGAACAAGCATTGAAGGCTACTGTTGCATCCAAAGGTGGCTTCAGAGGAAGAGGCAGAAATACCAGAGGTGGACGAGGCAGGGGAAGAAATATAAATAAAGATTCAATTCAATGTTACAAGTGTAAAAAATATGGACATTATCAAAATGAATGTCCAAGTTGGGAGGAGAATGCCAACTATGCAGAATGCGAGGAAGATGAAGAATTACTCTTGATGGCCACTACTGATCTGAAGAACATTCCTATAGAAAAGGTATGGCAGTGGTTTTTAGATTCTGGTTGTAGTAATCACATGACTGGTGTTAAAGAATGGTTTTGTAGTCTAGATGAATCCTTTAGAGTATCTGTAAGGCTAGGAAATGGTTCCACTATAATGGCTGCAGGGAAGGGCAATATTAAAATCAAAGTTAGAGGAATGATTCAAGTCATAACTGATGTCCTATATATACCAGAATTGTCTAGCAACTTGTTGAGTGTTGGACAGTTGCAAGAGAAGGGATTGGGAGTATATTTTGAAGACAATGTATGTGAGGTATACCATAAAAGAAAGGGGCTGATAATGAGATCTAATATGACTGAAAAGAAGGTGTTTCCTGTGTCTGCATTAATGATTGATTCTAGTTGTTACAAGGCAGAATGTGAAGACATAGCTAAGCTATGGCATTGCAGATATGGTCACCTAGGTATGAGTGGCTTGAAGCTCCTTGCACAGAAAGAAATGGTAAAAGACTTGCCTCTGCTAAATGATGAAAACAAAGTATGTGATAGTTGTGTGATTGGTAAGCATCACAGAGAAAGCTTTCCCAAGAGTACAGCATGGAGAGCTACTAGGAAGCTTGAATTAGTCCACTCTGACATCTGTGGACCTCTAACACCCGAGTCAAATAGTAGAAAGAGATACTTCATCACATTCATTGATGACTATTCAAGGAAAACATGGGTTTATTTCCTATCTGCAAAGTCTGAAGCACTTGATACCTTCAAGAAATTTAAAGCCTCTGTTGAGACAGAGAGTGGAGAAAAAATTGCATGTCTAAGGACTGATAGGGGAGGGGAGTTCACATCAGCTGAGTTTGTCAAATACTGTGAAGAGTGTGGAGTCAAAAGACAACTCACAACTGCATACAGTCCTCAGCAGAATGGTGTCTCAGAAAGGAAGAACAGAACCATCTTAAATATGGTAAGAAGCATATTGAATGACAAGGATGTACCAAAAACATTTTGGCCAGAAGCAGTGAATTGGAGTGTATTTCTCCAAAATAGATCCCCAACAGTGGCTGTCAAAGATAGAACACCTCAAGAAGCATGGTCAGACAAGAAACCATCAGCCAAGTTCTTCAGAATCTTTGGTTGTGTGGGATATGTGCATGTACCAGAAGCACAGAGAAAAAAACTTGATGACAGAAGTGTTAAATGTGTGTTGCTGGGCATTAGTGAAGAATCAAAGGCTTACAGATTGTACAATCCAGTCACTCAAAAAATCATTATTAGCAGAGATGTGATTTTTAATGAAGAAGAAAAATGGAACTGGAAAGGCAAGGAAAAATCGAGTGAGTTAGAACTTGATGAAGAAAATGAAGAGACTGAGAGAGACACTGCTGTAGAAGAGAATAACACAGGTGAACAAAATGAAACAATTACCACTGACACTACAATTGAGAACCAGGTGAACAATGATGATGAAACAAACCAGTCACAAGAGCAAGGAAGGATTAGAAGGAGACCTGCATACTTGGATGCATATGAGACAGACTTACACTTCTCAATGGAGTGTGGAAATGAAGAACAAAGTCTAGCAGCATTTATAAATACTGAAGATCCTACCACATTTGAAGATGCAGTAAAAGACACTAAGTGGAAAGTTGCTATGGACCAAGAAATGGAAGCAATTATTAAAAATGACACCTGGGAACTTGTCTCTCTGCCTGCACATGCCAAAGTAATTGGTGTGAAGTGGATTTACAAAACCAAGTACAATGAGAAGGGTGAAGTGGATAAGCACAAGGCAAGACTAGTTGCCAAAGGCTATGCTCAAGAGTATGGCATAGATTACACTGAAGTATATGCTCCAGTAGCAAAATGGGACACGATTAGGACCATGCTAGCCATTGCTGCAACTGAAGGATGGGGAGTATTCCAGTTAGATGTCAAGAGTGCTTTCTTGCATGGGGAAATCAGGGAGAATGTATATGTAGAACAACCACTAGGGTATCAACAGAAGGATGCCAGGGACAAGGTGTACAAACTCAAAAAGGCCCTGTATGGACTCAAACAGGCTCCAAGAGCCTGGTACAGTCGTATTGAAGCATATTTCCACAGGGAAGGATTTGAGAAATGTGACTCAGAGTATACTCTGTTTGTCAAAGGCAAGGTCAGTGACAATTTCTTAGCAGTTAGCTTGTATGTGGATGATTTGATATTCACAGGAAACTGCAGCAACATGATGAGTAAGTTTAAGGAATCTATGATGAATGAATTCTCCATGACTGACCTTGGTAAGATGACATACTTCTTAGGAGTTGAAGTAATACAGAATACTCAAGGAATATTCATATACCAAACCAAATATGCAAATGAAGTGCTAAGCAGATTTGGTATGAACAACTGCAAGCCTGTCACTGTGCCTGTTGTGCCAGGCTTTAAACTCACAAAGCAAGGAGATGGTGCTAAGGTTGATGCAACCTATTACAAGCAAATTGTGGGTAGCCTAATGTACCTCACAGCAACAAGACCAGACATCATGTACTCTGTTGCTCTCATAAGCAGATTCATGGAATGTCCTACTGAGTTACACATGCAAGCAGCAAAAAGAGTGATGAGATACCTAAAGGGAACTGTAGATTTGGGCATACTGTACACTAGGCCAGAAGTGAATGAATTGTTGTGTTATACTGACAGTGATTTTGCAGGTGACATGGATGACAGAAGAAGCACTTCAGGATATGCTTTTATCCTAGGAAATGGAGCTACTGCATGGGCTTCCAAGAAGCAACCCATTGTAACTCTGTCTACTACTGAAGCAGAGTTCGTTGCTGCTGCTATGTGTGCCTGTCAAGCCATTTGGCTTAGAAGAATCATGGAGAAACTAGGACACTCTCAAGTAGGAAAAACTGTGATACTATGTGACAATAACTCCACCATAAAGTTGTCAAAGAATCCCATTTTACATGGGAGGAGCAAGCATATAGATATTAGATTCCACTTCCTGCGTGAGTTGGCTAAGAGGGAAGAAATTGAATTGCTGCATTGCTGTACACAGGATCAAGTCGCAGACATTATGACAAAGCCTCTAAAGTTTGAAAGTTTTCAGAAACTCAGGGGAATGCTAGGAGTGCAGAGTGTGAACAACATCATATCAAACTGAATTTGATGCAGCGCGAAGTGATGAACAGAACCTGCTTCTGATGCAACACTGGTTCACTGAACAAATTCAGTTTGAGGGAGGATATGTTGGACCCAAATTGGGCTCAATTGTCTTGTTTCTGCACTTAGTGATGTATGGGCCAGGCCCACTTTATTTCTGCTTTGTTAGTTAAGTTTGGTTGTTTTAGACTTTAAGCTCAAGCAGTGAACTATATGCAAGAGTATATAAACTGACTTGTACACAATTATGAATAATATGGATTTATTGCTCAATATCACGTTGCTAGTTTAACATACATGTCACATAAGTTAGGCAATGATCTTGTCATCGAAAAGTGATTAGACAATTTATTATATTGGAAGAAAGGTCCACATTTCAAACGGGATAATCTTCAATAGGGGGGAGCATATGGCAAAACAAAAAAAACAAAGATATGCTACATGGGAATAATGCAAGTGTAACGTGTTATAGTTTTCATTGTTTCTTCCATAAGTAGCATTGAACATTGGAGATGTGAAAAATCTGCTGGTGACCTTCCTTGAATGGAAGGAAATACAGCTCCATGTAACTACCGCATTATATTTGGGATAAGCTCACCATTGCTCAAACTCTAAGACAGACTTACAAACATTTCCTAAATTCTTCTTCTCACTTTTAACTAAAATCAAAATCATTGACCCTCACCCGAGGATACAAATAAACAAACATAAACTCCGTAGCAAAAGAAGCTATATTCATAAGCTGTACAATGAAGTCGTTTTAGACTCTGGGTTAGACTAAACTCAACCCTACAAAACCGATTTGTAGAGTGAGAGACGCCTCCCACTTATAAACTCACTTTCAAGTCATATCTCACCCGAAGAGGGACTCTTAACAAGTCTCAAGTAGCTAGCTGCGTAGCAATAAAGTTAAATTCCCCAATTCCTATTCACAATAATTCTTCCAACTCTGGAATGAAAATCAACCAGCGGAAGACCCTAGCTTGTCAAGAGAATCCACACACAAAAAAAAACAATTCAGCTTTGATTTGAGTCTTGTTGATTTTGCACCACAGGTTGACTGTGATTGGATGTGGTTGAGCGTGGCATGTTTACTGTTCGAGGTTGTTGCACAGCTTGTGTCATCAATTGCTGCTCTAATGAAGCCTGCATTCTCCTTCTCCATCTAAGAATCTCCACAAGGATAGAACTCCCACTCATTACCACCCCAAAACCAGTAAATGTTGCAAGAAGGATTGACAGAACTGCTTGCACATGAACCTGCAGGTGACAGATAAGAAGTCAGAATGCTATTGCTTCTTCATGTAGGGATATGCATAAACCAGAACTTAGCTAGACCCAGGTTAGAAACATATTGTTTCACTGAAATGGATCCTTTCATGTTGAAATTTTACATAACCTTATCATGTTATAATTTTGCATCAGTCTTTCTCTTCACAGATGTTAGGTAGGTGAGACCCTCTCAAAACTTAAGAATATTTGTACGATGATAAACACAAAACTGTAACATGACAAAATTATGTGAAATTTCAACATGAGAGTCCTATCGATTGATTAATTTGACTGTATATTTCTAGTATAATAGTCTTTGTCTTAAGCAAAAAATACAGGTAACAAGGATTTAGTTCACACAAAAATCCATTACCAAGGAGTAAAATATATGTGCGAAGAGAACCACCAGAGCAAACTGGACAGATGCATAAATCCATATGAACCTGCTATTCACTGGACACAAATTAATGTTAAGGTTGGGCATAAATAAGTAAAACCTAGTTTAGCATCATGTAAATATTGAAATTAGCAAGAAATAAAAATAAGTATCATCACAGATTGAAAACCTAAAATATAACTTCATTGGCATAAATCTATCAGCACTTGCTACATCATTTTATATTAACCCAACCTCTATAAATTATGTTACTTGATTATATACACATTTGCAAGTTTCAATATCTATGAATGTTTTGCAAACTTACCCATGGTTGATGATGTCATGGAGGAGAGCAGACCCAATACACAGGAAAATGGAAGAGATATGGCAATTGCGCCGGTTCCCATTTTTGTAACCTGCAAAGAGGTGAATAATTGAGCCTATACATAAAATTGCAACTTTGAAAGTTCATAGAGGATAGTTATTCTTACCAACAGTTGCTCAAGAAAACAAAAATAGGCCAGCATGCTGACAATGACGAGCACCGGGACTTCCTGCCAAACCCTATAAAATTGAGCAGACAAATTAAAAGTGTGGCCCTGTAGTAATAACCCTAGCATAGAAGTTATCAGAAAGATATAATGATAACGCTGGTAAGAGCACACTTGTAGTGGCTGCTGAACTCCAAGAAAAATATTGACTTCATAAATATCATAGATGACTTGTATCACAAACTATATTTTGATCTTGAAATAAAATGAGTCCTTTACTTATGTTTCAAGGCATGATGCTAAGCTAGTTGGTCCAATAATCTAGATAGTGTTTTAGCAATTATTTTTATTACATACTCAAACTTAAAAACCAATGTCAACTAGGGTTAAGTAAAGCAAATTTTAGTTAAACAATGAATGAATTGAGGGATGGTGGTGGTTCATGATTCTTGAAGATTTCAATGATATCCATTAAGCTGGTACCTGTTTCATCTTCCAACTGAGATCAGTAAAGATCTTTATCAAACAAAAGTAGACATGCTGGTACCTGTTTACATCTTCCAACTGAGATCTATTTGCTCCAGTAATCCGATTTCGAACACTTTGGATCCGTAATAGAGTAACAGGAAGGTTTCGAACCTCCTCCTTGCACACATCGCAGGTCTTGTTACCCTTAATACTAAACCATTTAATAGCACATTCTTGGTGAGCCAGAGCTAGTTCACCTTTGCAGCTGCATTCCAACTTGAAGGTCTCACCTCCTTCACATAAGTCAACCAAACATATTCTACACACAGCCTCTTCTTCAGGTATATCTTCACCATCATTATCTTCGTTTTCTGAACCCAAGAAAGCATTCAACACAAGTTACTGACCACATACAAGATAAGAAACATTACATGATTTTCATGATTGCAAATGCATGTTTTAATAACGACATACCAGTATCCTTTGCTGGAGACGTGCTCAACGATTCAATTCCTTCCTTTACTCGAGGAGTAGAAGGAACAACGCGAAAAAATGAGTCCATCCTCCTTAAACTTTTGTCCTTGCTGTTGTTGGCAGGCATTGAAAGAGAGCGAGCTATCTTTAGCCGGGTCTCTCTTTTCTGCAAAAGAAACCAATAGTTCAATTTTTAAAATGGTGGTAACATTATGTCTATAATAGAATGTAATATTCAGAAACAATGAAAACAGCAGACAACACTAGAAAAGGGAAGTTCAAAGCATTGCTAGAAATCTCACATTCAGAGAACTACCAACACTTCCACCATGAGCTGATGCACTTCCACCATGAGCTGATTCTGTGTTTGAATTTCCAACTTCATCTACTGGCAACGATGATGTTCTTTTCATCCTAGGAGTAAATATCTTACTAAGGGACAATGACCTTGGGATTGAAGGCTTTTCTCTAAGGCTTGAAGAAGAAACTTCAGGAGTTGGTGTGGTCGCCTTTTCATTATCTGCTGGTGTCCGATACCTGAAGCTTAATCTTGGTAGGATACTTCTTAAGGATGATTTTCCTTTGGTTGTTGAAGATCCAGGAGAATTGTTTATTGGAGTATCGACAGAGCGAGAAGTGACGAGAAAATTCACTCTCTTGGGAGTTGGAGTGGGACTTGGTGTGGGTGGCATTTTGATTGCAACAAAATCTTGAGAACATTCTTCTGGTGTTCTTGAGGGTATTTCTAAGAGAAGATTCTGTCTCTTCCGGGGAGGAACATGTGTTGTTTCTTCAGTTATCCCAATTGGATCGTCATCCTATAAATACAATATGGAATTGAATTGACAAAATAAGTGATGCAGGTACAGGAACAAAACTCAGCTAGATTACAAAATTGTCCAATACTTTGCTTAGTATCTATGCAAAGTATGAAAATAATGCAGCAATATATTCTCTTAAATTAGTTTTTTTTCATGATGGGACATTTTTCAAACGATATGAGTGTAATAGATGCCATAAGAACCTTTGGAGCCATAGCTTAGCATATTTGCAGAACTTTGAAGTCCCACTGCTACTTTGTTGAACAGGTTTTCAAGAACAAAATTCGAATTAAAGGAAACAAAATCCCGAAAAGCAAACTTTACCATCATAACCATTACCTAGAGTGTTGGTGGAACATGTCTAGCTAGCATAACAACAATAAAAGTAAAAAATTTGAATATCTTATTCTGAAGAAGAAACATGATCCCCAACAGAACCAAAACAAAGAGAAGGTGAAAAAACCAAAGAGTTCAATTCAAAATACAAACTAGTCCTTGAAACAAAAAAACACAGGTTAAAGCAACATAAGATGAAAACAAAAAGTACCTTGACAACAGGAAGAGAAACTGTTCTTCTGCAAGAAGCTACATCATGTTCCTCAGTCTCACTCACAACCATTTTTTCTTCAGAACTCATTATTTTTTCTATTTTGTAAAAAGAGAAAATTACCAAATAAAATTCACTCCTTGAAGATACAAATCATTGCCATACCGCCTAGTTATTAGTGACAACCTAGTTGTTGGCTGGTGAAGAGTGATGAAATGAAAGAGACAAGGAATGGGAAAGAAGTTAATAATGGGTTACACTTACACACAGATAAGAAGAAGTGGTTAGTAGGATTATGCACAAAGAAGAAGCTTTTGTATTAATGACACTGTCACAATTCAATTTGATCACTTCACTAATGGTGGGGTACCTTCCTTTTGGTTCGTCTTCCCACTCTTTTGAGTCTCCGGTACGCCCGGACTTTGTTTCTACCTTATGCTATGGGGCTATAATGTTTAGGCTCTGTTTCGCAAAGTAAATCAACTAGTTTACATCGATAAGCTAATTGTTAGTGTTTGGCATGATTAGCTTATACTCCCTCCATCCCATATTACATGTTAGCTTATCTGCTATCCACTCTGTTTTGCCAAACATAGCCTTAATATCAAAAATTATCATATGCTTTTATATTATGTCACTTTATTATTATAAAGTTTAATGCAACATAATGGTACTTACTAATACAGCAGTAATCAAGTTATTATATTTATTCTCGTCAAAAAAAAAAGTTATTATACTTATTAATATA
The DNA here is from genome assembly GCA_963573325.1 of Astragalus glycyphyllos. Lineage (NCBI taxonomy): Eukaryota > Viridiplantae > Streptophyta > Magnoliopsida > Fabales > Fabaceae > Astragalus > Astragalus glycyphyllos. The sequence goes on along the minus strand of OY754310.1, from coordinate 55,849,512 downwards.
ATATTACCAATCCATTTAACGTCGCAATTTCTTATAGGAAGGAAGAACCAAAAAAGGAATGGAAGATAAAGAAAGTTAGGAGGAAAAAGTAAAAAAAAGGGTACAAAAGGTCAAAAGAATGATGCAGCTCTCAATCGTATTCACATTAGTGCTGTATCTGTCTCCCAACCTCCCGTGATGAACCAGACTGATTATCTTTCGGGTGAGTTCATCTTTTTTAAAAAAATAATAAAGATTTTATATTTCTAAATATTTTTTTAAAGAATACTCATAGTGCTTATACGATAAAAATACTTATTATATGTTAAATTAAAAATATTTATTATAACTTAAAATTAAACAAAAAATTATGATAAATTTTTGTGTGAAGTTAAGTTGTATATTAATTTTTAATGGAATCTTATATGTTAAATCAATTAATTACATAATTAACGCATAATCATTTTAATTTGAAAATAAATTAATATCAATATCAAATAATAATTTGATTTTCCATTCAAAAAACATTATTCAATTTTAGGATATTGACGTTGAAATTTTTGTAGTTAGGTTGGTGCCTATGACTTTTCTTTCATATAAGACGAGTACTATGATAAATATGACCTATATGACCAGTATTATGATTTGTAAACCTTATATTTCCCTTCCCATACCCACTACTTTTGGATAAAATTAGTGTAAGTCACGCAACTTCACATATTTGTAACCGTTTTCGGGATTTTCTTGAAAACACTTGAGTTCACGCAATTATTTTGAGACACGTACAAACAGATAAATATGTGTTCATCCACAGTTCGTGACAGGAAGGAGAGTTTTTTTTTTTACAGTTTTATTTGTATATAGTAAGTACTAGTTTTAATGGTAACTAACCTACGACGACGAACTTAGTTGAATATTTACGTGGACTCAGCTTTATATACCATATGCACATTAATTATTACAATAAGGAATATTTCCCTTCCCATGCACATTAATTCTTCCGATATGCACATTTGTGTAGGCTAGAGATTGTATTGCATGTACAAGGAATAAATTCTTGGTATATATAAGGAAAAAATAGAAAAACATGAAGGGGGATTATTTATTTAGACGAAATTGTATGCATGCAAATTATGATTAAGGTGACCCATCGATGTTGGGTCACTAAAGTGGAGATAAACTTGACTTGACGGTAATGCTAGGGCACGGCACTGGTTTAGAATACTAAGCCAAATGCTTAGTTTTGCTTACTAAATCTGTTGCTGCCGTTGGACTCTTTTTAATAAATTTTAATCTAACGGACAGTGTTTAACGAGGACATATGTGTCATTTTACTCTTCAACTTTTGGTTCTCACGCATTAGAGTCTTCCTTCCTTCTCACGCATCCCGTTTCGCGCTTTCTTCTTCCTTCTCACGTTCTGCAAAAGTAACAAAATCAACTCTCACAAATTCTCCATTATCATTATTATCATTATAATCATTATTCTATGATCTGTTACTTTAACTTTCTATTTTTTTTTGGATCTTTTAGGATTTCGATGAGCTTTGGCCGATTTTTGATTCTGTGCAATCGCGTGATTTTCATAAGGTATATTGATGTTTGATTTTTTTTTTCTCAATTGTTGTTGCTTGTTGCTATTTGTGTAGAATGCATACTAAGTGTTTGTAAAAATGCTAAAACTGAAATTTTGACTTATAATTAAATGAATTCTGTGGTAAGTCGTTTTTCCTGTAGATTTCAATATGCTCCGAGTTGATGAACATGGTGAAGCAATCAGCTTTTCACGTTTACTTGCTCGTAAGTCGTCTTTCTCTATTGCTTGTTGCATTGTTTTAACCATTTTGGTACTAATATGTGGTTAGTGTCCACTAACCAGTGTTGTACATATCTGTGGTTAGTGGCCACTAACCAGTGTTGTACTAATTTGTGGTTATTGCCACTAACCAGTGTTGTACATATCTGTGGTTAGTGACCACTTACTACATTGTATTTCTTTATTGCAGTTCAGAATTGTCATGGTCAGGATAAAAATCTCACTGATATGGTTGTTTCAGGTTGTTAACTTATAATTGTTTCAGGTTAGTAGTTACCCATTTCTTTTTTTTGTTAATAATTCTTGTTAATTAGGGCAATAGCCACAAATTAGTACCACAGTGGTTAGTGACAACTAACCACAGGTATGCACAACACTGGTTAGTGGCCACTAACCATGGGTTAGTACAATAGTGGTTAATACTTGTTAGACGCCACAGATTGCCATTACTATTACTTGTTACTAACAATATGTTATAACGAGGTTGCCTTTAACGCATTTCTTCGTCATGTTCTTGATGGAGTTAAAGAGGCTGAGCAATTGCTACATTCGATGTCTGTTACCACTGAACCTTTGCATGCTGAGTGTTCAACCTTGCCAGGTATTTGCTATTTTATTTCCATTGCTCTTTATCTTGCATTTATTTTTTGTTCAAGATTTTGCAATTCTTATATATGTTTGTGGTTGTTAATCGCTACAGTTGAAGAAGATGAAGTAGAATTTCCAGCTAAAAAGATAAAGCAACGTCAAAATCCATGCAAGAGCAAGATCAGGTTGATGTCCCAATCAGAGAAAAGACATTTGATTTGGAAACAGCAATGCAAGCGGGCAATTAAACTTCAGAAGCTGTCCGAGATTAAGAACTTGTATAAAAATTTAGGAGAAAACAATTGTTCTTATAGTTTTTATGCATTTATACTTAAGAATGTAATGTCCGTTATACAATGGCATGTAAACATATGATTTCTGACATACCATTGCCACATTGTATGCATAGAAGTTTGATAATGTGATTCTGATTTAGTTTGATAATGTGATTTTGATTAAGTTTGATAATGTTAATTTATGGACATAGCAATTAATAATCACTATTGTACAATCTGTGGTTAGTGGCCACTAACCACAGTTGTTCACAAATCTGGTTAGTAGTATGAGTAAGAACAAGCTAGTAGCTTCAATAAATTCCAGACAGGATCCCTACCAGAAAACTACTAGAAATCATAATCCTTAACACAAAATGTAAAAGAACGAGCATGAAAATTAAATAAACAAATTATGATTAAGAGCAAATTATAATTCTAACCAATGTTATGCACATTTGTGGTAAGTGGCAATAACCACAAATTAGTACTCCAATGGTTAGTGGCCACTAACCACATAATAGTGCAACAGTGGTTAATACCATAAATCTCAATGTCTTCATTAGGATAGTACATTAGAAATTCAATTTCTTCAGTAGTAGCTTAAATAAATTATGCACATTATGATTAAGAGCAAATTATAATCCTAACCAATGTTATGCACATTTTTGGTAAGTGGCAATAACCACAAATTAGTACCCCAACGGTTAGTGGCCACTAACCGCAGAATAGTGCAACAGTGGTTAATACCACAGAATAACAGAATAGTACATTAGAAATTCAATAAACTCCATACACTAGCCAAAGCAATTACATAGAAGTTCAATTTCTTCATCCATCTACAATTTCAATTACATAAAGTTCTAATTTTCCTATCTTTTCCTTCTTTTTCCTAGAGCCTTTTCCCCCCTTCATTATTCAGTATTTCAGCTTTCAATTGGTCACAAAAAGTGTTTGCTTCCTCTTGTATTGATTCCCTTAGCAAGTTGGTTTGGTGTTTTATGATTGAGCAACAGAGATCAATCTGAAATTGATTAGTTGCCGACACTTTTTCCATCTTTTCCAATGTATCCCAATTGCGAAGAAAGGCTCCAAAACTAGTTGATTGTAACAGTTGTCTCTGTCTTTCATTAATGTCATTCAGCAATTTGTAAACCTTTAGTGGTTTACACATATGTCTGTATCATATATTTTCCTGTTCCGGTTCTCTTGCTCTCTTTTTCTTTGCCATCCTTGTTTATCTAAAAAAACACAAACTAGTAAGGATTAGTAGTGACAATGCAAGGAGAGGGAGACAAACAATGGCGCAGATGCAAGGATTAGCAGTGACTATATCCTTATTACCAACTCCATATTTGAGCATTAAAACTCACTAACCACAAACTAGTAACACAATGGTTAGAGTCTACTAACCACTAGTTTGTGGTTAGTACTAACCATTGTATTACTAGTTTGTGGTTAGTGACTTTTAGAAAGTGCAATCTTTGTTTAAATCACAGTATAGGGGCATCAATAAGATACTTACAGCTACAAAGTATCATAATATGTTTAAAATATGTGTTTTATTTGCAACCTTCAATGTGCACCAATAAGAGAATAGCATAAAGGAAATAGGTGTGTTTGTTTCATTTTCTATATTGAACCAACAGGTGCAAGAGGTGTGATATTATTCTTTGAAAAGCTATCATATGGAGATATATATATATATATATATATATATATATATATATATATATATATATATATAATATTTCAAACATGAGAAATCATTTGAATTGGTGAAATAATTGAGCCATAATGAGAATATTGGAATAGTACTTAATCAGAAAATCCTAATCCATTTCACGAACACTGCATAACATTTGACACTGACATCACTACTCACTAACCACAAACTAGTAACACAATGGTTAGTAGCCACTAACCATTTTGTTACTAATTTGTGGTTAGTGGCTCTTAAAAGCAAAGAGGCTTCAATTACAAAATTTTAAACACAAACCATCAAATTACAATGCCTTAACAATACTATTCAAATTACAATGCCTTAACAATACTAAAAAACCTACTATTAGTTGACATAACTGAGATTCCAGAAATCTTTGACCCAAATAGGGTTTCAATATTTTGTTTTGTGCCATTAGAGCAAAAATCAGACACCAAATTCACTAACCACTAACCATTGTGTTACTATTAGTTGACATCAGGCTTACCACATTTGAGCATTAAAACTCACTAACCACAAACTAGTAACACAATGGTTAGTAGCAACTAACCATTGTGTTACTAATTTGTGGTTAGTGGTCACATATACCAAATTCTCAGTTCATTTGATTTCATTTTGCTCAATGCCTTAATTTGCACAGCCACTATTGCATGCAGCAAACGAGGGAACTTGAAGTTTAGACCTAAACCCCATACATAAACTACTCCACAAGAAATGGAAATTGAAAATCGATCAAACCCCAAAAGAGGGAATCCATCTTTCCAATAGCAATAATTCAACCTAACGAAATGAATGTGAAAAGACAAACTACGTTAACGGTGAAAACAAAATGCAAGGTGGGATTAGAGAAAGAGGGAGCATGAAGATGAAGATTTTGAAATTTAACATAAGCTACTTCACACGAAATGGAAATTGCAAATAAAACCCCAAAAGGGGGTGTCGATTGTCATCAACTATCAACTAATAGAAATGAAAGATAGGGGACAAACCTCGTCGACAGTGGAAACGAGATGCAAAGTTGGAGTTGAGAACGCAACGGCGAACGGTGATGAACTACGATGACGGTGACGAACTGCGGTGACGGTTAACTGGACGCGCGAAGGTGACGAACTTATTTTCGCCGAAGAAGAACTGGAAATTTCGCCGGTGACGAACTGGAAATTTCGCTAGAGAAGAAGGATTTGGGGGAAAAAAGGCGTTATGTGAGAGTGGGTGCCGTTGAGTTGATTTTTTGAAGTTGCAGAATTTTTGGGCGCATTTTGGTTACTGAATGGGTTTTATTTTTATTTTTTAGGCAAATTACGCCTATACGGTTTTAGTAATAGTTAATTTCATTAAGAGAAGATAATAGATCTTATTGTTAAATTTATTGAAGGAGAATTTTGCAGCTTATTGTAGTTCTATCCAATTTGAGGGATTTATCTCTCCAATTACTTGCAGATGATAGTTGATTGATAAAAAAAAAAAGAGAGAGAATTAGACACCCCCCGGGGCCGCCGCCTCCTCCTCCGCCTCGATCTTTGCTTTGGGAGTTTATTTTTCCTTTTAATGCATTATCATTGCATTATATCAAAAGAATCAAGTGCCAACTGCTTCCAGCTGAAGGAACAAGAAAATAAATCCATTTCATATCTTTAACAATATTAAAGGGAAAGCGGTGTCCCAACGTCCCCACATATTATACATTACCTTAGTACACAGTTAACCTTTTATTATCAACCATATGATTTAGCATCAATATTTAATTTCAACCGCATTACTATTTATCAGTAAAGTTGGTTGCCTTTCTCTTTTTATATTTAAATATATTCTCATATCAACTTCAAGTAGATTTCCAGTCAATTCTTTTACACTAACCATAATAAAGATGATAAACAGATCATATTAATATGGATCATTATAAATGACTATACTCCCATCATCAATAATTTACGTTCAACCAATAAAAATATGGTCTCTATTATAAGAAAATTTTGTTCAATAACTAATACTAATATGTATCTGACCTATATAAATAACCTATATAGTACTAGCTAAAAGAGAGATCAAGTTTTCTTCTCTTATGTTTTCTCCATGCATTTTATTATTATTATTATTATTATTATTATTATTAAGACAGAATATTCCCCTTTTTACCTTTCTCTCAAATTTCTTAGCTTGTCCCATAGTTTTGAATTAAAGTATCAAACAAGAGGCTCGACAGAAGCATTTTGAGTAGCTGCCCATATGATTATTTAGAAAGTATAATCCAAACTTTTACTTTTGCTTTTGCCACGAAAAATCCTCATCAGATGGTTGTTTTGATGCGACGAGAGTATCCTGCTAAGCTTTCTCCTCTTGCAAAAAGTTTCTCAAAACTAATACTATAACAAACAATTACTCAAGAACACACACAACATTCTATGATCCCAATTTGAAGTTTAGGAGTGCAACAACTTTAAATTTGAAATTCACACTTTATCATTCTATAATAAATTTTATTTTAACTCTCATAATTATATTATTTTGCAGTTTTACCTTGCACTCTCTCACTCAAATGCTAGTTGGCAATAGGTTTTTCTTTTCTCTCATCAAAGAACATGCGGTGTAGAGGCTCCCTCACTTCTTTTTTAGATAAGTCAAAATTGTATTAAGGAGGTACAAGGGGTACCCCAACCCTCTTACAATTCATGAGTAAGCAACCATACAATCAATAGGGTTGATACACCAGCTATTAAAATAGAGGCTCTCTCACTGCTTCGACTGGTCTAGTAATTAAAATTATTTGAATAGTTTTACACTTAAACTCATATATATGTGAATTAACTGGTCTTAGTAATCCTCAAGCAAGAGGAGATTCTTTGGTTCCAGAAATCAAGGGAGAAATGGGTTAAACTTGCTGACCGGAACACAACTTTCTTCCACACTCAAACAGTGGTGAGACGCAAACGAAACAAGATACAAGGCCTCTTTCTCGCCAATGATCAGTGGAGTACAGATGATACCACCCTTCAACATGAAGCCATCAATTATTTCCATAATCTCTTCGAGGCAGACCCTACTACTATAGCAGATTCTCTCACTGTACCCCTTGTTCCTTTTTTGTGTGATATTGGCAGGAATACTCTCACGGCACCGGTCCTGAAAGAGGAAGTTAGACAAGCTGTGTTCTCCATGAAGTCCTACAAAGCACCTGGGCCTGATGGCTTCCAACCTATTTTCTTTAAGCACTTCTGGGATATTATTGGTGATGATCTATGGAAGCTTGTACAATCATCCTTCTCCTCAGGAGAAGTGAATGACACTCTAGCTGAGACCCTACTTGTTCTCATACCCAAAGAGAACAACCCTCAAAGATTGAAGAACTTCAGACCCATCAGCCTTTGTAATGTCACCTTCAAAGTCATAACCAAGGTTTTGGTCAATCGCCTCAGACCCTTCCTTGATGATCTTATCAGCCCCCTCCAAGGTAGCTTCCTTCCTCAGAGAGGCACTACTGACAATGCTATTGTGGCCCAAGAAGTTGTTCACTATCTCCATAATTCTCGATCTAAGAAGGGGTCAATTGCTTTCAAGATTGACCTTGAAAAGGCATATGATAGAGTTAACTGGCAATTCCTGGAGCTCACTCTCAATGACTTCGGCTTCCCTACTGCCACCATTAAGCTCATCATGAATTGTGTCCGTGCAAGTCAACTGGCAGTTCTTTGGAATGGTGCTAAAACGGATTATTTCAAGCCTTCTAGAGGCCTCCGTCAAGGCGACCCATTGTCACCGTATCTTTTCGTTCTATGCATGGAGAAATTGTCCTTGAGCATCCAAAATAAAGTGAACGCTGGGGTTTGGAGACCGATCCAGGTATCAAAAGGAGGACCCAAACTCTCGCACATTTTATTTGCTGATGATGTCTTGTTGTTTTGTGAAGCTAATGTTACGCAGGTGCAAGTTGTTATGGACACCCTAGAGGACTTTTGCAGTGCTTCAGGCTTGAAAGTAAACACCCTTAAATCCAAAGCAATGTGCTCGAAAATGGTCCAAGGTGAAAGGAAGAGAGATCTGAAAGAAACTTCCTCCATCAAGTTTGTGGCTGATCTTGGACATTACTTAGGTTTCCCCATGGTCAAAGGGAGAATCTCTAGAAATGTCTATAATGAAATCCTTGACAAAGTGCAACAAAAACTTGCCTCTTGGAAGGGCAATCTTCTCAACAAAGCTGGAAGAGCTTGTCTTGTTCGATCTGTAACCACAGCTATCCCTGTGTACACTATGCAACTCCACTACCTTCCTACCTATGTGTGCAACCGCCTTGACCAGATGGCAAGAAGTTTTCTTTGGGGGGGTGATGGCAATACTAGAACCTGGAACCATGTCAACTGGGCCACAGTTACATTACCTAGGCGCCATGGAGGCTTGGGAGTTAGAGATACTCGGCTCACCAACGTCTCGCTTCTTGGCAAGCTCTTGTGGAGTATGATGCATGATGGTGAGAAGCTTTGGGTCCAGCTCCTATCTCATAAATACTTGAAGAACTCCTCCATTTGGCTTTCAGGAGGGAAAAGCACGTCCTCTATCACTTGGAGAGGCATAAAAAAGGCTCTCGCCTATCTCTCTGATGGGTTTTATTTCCGCATTGGGGATGGAAACACCAATTTCTGGTATATGGATTGGACTAAGCTTGGCCCCCTTAGTTGCCTCGTCCCGTACGTACACATCAGCGACACCGCACTTTGTCTCAAGGATGTTTGTGCTAATGGATCATGGGATCTTCGAGACCTTTACACCAGCTTTTCTTTTGAGATTTCCGATGTGGTTTATCACACTCCTATTCCTGCTAGTTTGGACCATAGGTTGCATGACACTTGGGTTTGGGGGCATGGCAAGCAAGGCAACTACACATGCGCCAGTGGGTACCATTGGCTCTTGATGCAACACCGTGTTTGGGACCCTGACGCTAACTTGTCTTGGATTTGGCGTCTTAAGGTACCTGCCAAAGTCCAACATTTTGTATGGTTATGTGTCCACAATGCCCTCCCTACCAATGCCCGTCGGCATCACTGCAACATGGCAGCCACTCCTAGCTGCACCCGTTGCTCATCCAATATTGAAGATATTCTTCACTGCGTACGAGATTGTCCCCACTCCAAAGAGCTTTGGCTTCGCTTGGGAATGGGAACTCATAGTGACTTTTTTGACGCCACAGATGCTTCCACTTGGATTCAGAGTTTTGCGCAAGGCCCACCCTCCGCCCTCTTCCTTGCAGGTCTATGGATTGCATGGTGTTGGAGAAACAATATGATCTTCGAAGGCCACCCTTGGCAAGTTCATGAAGCCTTAAGGAAAGTCCACGCGGCCCATGATGAGTATATTACACATTGTTCCAGAGATGGGATTGACCCTGCTCCTCTTCGGCTTCTTGCCCACTGGACCCCTCCCTCACAGGGGAACTTTAAGCTCAATGTGGATGGCAGCTTCCTCAATAACGCATCTGTTTTGGGCGCAGGTGGTGTCGTTCGAAATTCAGATGGTGATTGGATGTTCGGTTTCTCCCACTTTGAGAATGGTGGTGATGCTCTCCTAGCTGAGTTGAGAGCTATGGAGTTGGGTTTGGAGTTGTGCTTACAGCGGGGTATGCGTCGTTTTCTTTGTGAAAGTGATTGTTTAGAGGCTATCACTCTTGTGTCGACAGAGAAGATCAACTGCCTCCATAGCTATGCCCACACTACATTGCAGATTACCGAGCTCATGGCCAAGTGCGAGGTTGACTCTTGGCGGCATGTTGTGCGAGAGACAAACAAGTGTGCCGACTTCCTGGCCAAAGAAGGAGCCCATTCTTCTTGCTCTACCCATTGGGACTCCCCACCTCCTGGGTTGGAATCTCTTATGCTGATGGATAAGCTAGGGATTTAGATTCATTTTTCCTTTGTTTTTTCTTTTTGTTCTTTTGCTTGTTACGTTGTAACACCACAAAAAAAAAACTGGTCTTAGTAAAGTCGATTTCTTAACATATTTGACGCATATACACAAATTGCTCTCGGAGGGTTTTCTTCATTTTAATTTATTATCGTACTTTCTATTTTATTTATTTTTGCCTCTCTTATCTTGACAATCAAATACTGCGATATTAGGCTAATTTATTTAAGAATTGATCAAATACTTTTTGGTCTTTATAAAATTTGAAGATTTTGTTTTTAGTTCTTATAAAAAAGTTCACTCACTTTTAATCCTAATATTTTCCCGTCAATGCTTTTAGACATTTAATAATGCTTTTCGAGCCCTTTTAATTGCGCTTCTGGATGTTATTCAAAGTCAAGAGAGACTAAAGACATTAATTTAGGAAAATATGAAAAGCAAGTGAAATTTTTTTTTCAAAATAAAAACAAAATTTTCAAATATTTTATAAAGACAACAAAACATATTTTACCTTTTCTTTATTTAATGCGTCCAGGCTTTGTTTTTGATAGTCGATGTGGTGTATCTATCAATTTCAAATTATGCTATAGTAAGGTGGTATCAAACTCACACTTGAGATTTTCGGCTTGTGTTCCAAAATTTCTGGTCGGAAATCTCTCGGGGATAGTTATATTAGTGTAACTTTTATTAATAAAAAATTTCCTTCACCAATATTAAGGCTGTGTTTGGCAACGCTCATCCGCTAGCTTATAGCGGATCTGCTAGTTGTAGCTTGTAAGTGTTTGGTACAACTAGCTTTTAGCATTTTTTCACTAGCTTATAGCATTTTTTGAAACGCTACTTGAAGTAGCGTTTGAGCTTATAGCTTATAGCGTTTCATTTTTTGTCCCAACTTTACCCTCATTACTTTAATTAAATTCCTCACTTATCCTCCATTAAATGAATTTCTCTATCATTTGTAAGTATTATTACAAATGTCTATTTACGTAATTTTATTTTTATAAGTTACTTCAACCGCTAATTTTACCAAACACTTTAAATTCAATTTGCTACCTCATCCGCTATCCACTACCTCATCCGCTATAAGATAGCTTATATGCTATCCGCTAGCTTATCCGCTATCAACTACTTTTTGCCAAACTAAGCTAAAAAAAGAAAAGTTGCTATCGAAAGTCACGATGTATTTAATTATTCACATCTCATAAATTTATGGATGAGAAGCAGCAACGTGTGGATCAGAATATGCAGCCACTATCACCGATCGACTCAATTCATTTTCCCATGACAATGAAATTGAATGGCACCATGATTTCTGAGATTTGAGATGTCATGGCGCCCTAAATGCTACTGTAGCTCTTTTTCATTATTCATTCCCAAGCAAACAAGCACCTTTGGATAATTTTGTTTCCTTCTTCGCAAACCACGTATTATCACTATCACAATTTACAAATTTCAAATTTCCAACAACCATGCTTTTTGAAATAGATGGAAAATGGAAATGGTAGCTAGCTTAGCAACAAGTATACGTGGACAAATTATAAAAGTTGTTCGTTGGGGTGATGGAAACAAAATGTTGTAAATAAAAGACTGGAAAAAAAATTAAAGAAAGAATAGTCTTTTAGGCTCCCAAGTTGGGGTGGGCATAGTACTTTGGTTATAAAAAAGGTTGACTTATCAGTCAACAAAATAGAAGTGGGAAATGATACATTGTTGCCGTCAAAAGAAAAGTTTGGGAAGACTTTGAACAATTTGAAATGGTATTGCTTTTATTCCAAAGTGGATATTCTTTAGTGGTGCAAAAAGAAATAACATATTTGAAAATAGTGAAAATAATTTTATAGCATTTTACAATTTCCAAATATGCTATTCTTTAGGTATCTTCATTTGTATATAACCTTCTTGACTATTACATGTTAATATTTTTTTGGTCACTGTGCTATTTGTGCGCAGTATTGACTGACTTTGTCAGTGACTCCTTCAAGAGATTTAACACTGTACATGCCCAAGACTGGATTCGAGCCAAGGACCTTGGTTAAGCTAGAAGAGACCCTACCATCTCATCCAAGTGCTCTTAGGTATATACATGCTAATATGCATATACTATTAAAAAGAAAAATTAAAAAATTAAAAATAAAACCAAACAAACCCCAACATTTTCTAAAAACAATCTACATGTGTTAAATTCACTTTATTCCACCCCTTAAAAAACAGTATTATTGAGCTAATATGGTTTTGATCCCAAGATAAATTTGGTGTGTTTGATAGTGACACGACACTACCAACTACTCTCAAAGTAGCAGCCACTAAAGTATGGAGTGATACCTAATTTAAAATGTGCCCCCTTCACCCCTAATCTTTGATCCTTTGAGCTTGAGTTTTGTCCCAAAACTTTGGTTTGTTTAAAAAAATCAAGATACAATTATATAATATTTTCTCTTTATACCCTCACTAGGTGTCTTACATAAAAAATATTAGTAATTGTTCCGGCTAGGATTACCCGGCTAATACATCCGCTCGGTTATTGAAGGGCTTCGCCAAGAGAGAAACCGGCCGGCCTCCAAAGTCAAGCCTCGTCCTCCCCAAAAAGGAATGAGGCGCAATCAGAGAGGAAATATCCCTGATTTCCCTCCCCTGTCTGTAACGGTCAACTCGGCCATAATTGTAATTAATTAGCATTTATGTACGGTGTAATATATAAACAGCCCACTGAGGCCAATAAACGGATCCCACCTTCATTCTTTCAAATCAATCTCTTAAACACACCACAGACACACGTTCGGTCCTTTATTATCCCGAGAAACCAACCGTAATAGTAATTAATTAGCACCAAAGAGAAAATTATGGGAAAACACTCTTTTACTAGGAAGCATATGTAAAGATTTAGGTGGCAGAGTATTAGAGACTGAGAGTGAATAGTTGTAAACCTGTTTCGGTTTTAATTTATGAAGAAAATAGGCAGTAACAAGGAATCCAGTAAGTGATGCCGATTAAAGGAGGGTCAATGAGATCTGTTTGTGTCTTTATGATTTAGGGCATGTTTAGAGTGGCAGTACTTGTGAGACTCTTTGGGAAAACTTATGAAAACAACTTATAACATGTTCATAAGTTATTTTTAGCTAATTTCTATAAGCTCTCCGAGATAGTTTATGAAAACAGCTTGTATCTTATAAGAAAATAGTTTAATATTATTTCATCATTTATTATATAAACAACTTATGCATAAGTACTTACTCCTATGATAAGGGCTTATTATATAAACAATTGATATAGTCTAGATACATCAATTATTCAACAAAACTAAAAAGTATTTTTTTGCTTATAAATAGGTCTAGAATAGTAAGCGCTTAATTAAATTATTTATCCAAACAGACCATTAATCTATTTTTCAATTAGAAAATAGATGTGTCCACTAATTGCAGTGAGGCTAATTGTGTGGGGTGACTCATCTCCAACAAAGTAGGAGTGATAAGCATCAACCGACAGTCCACACTATAACGCCAACTTAAACCACCGATTCTTGTCTGCTTACCGCAATACCACCTGAACTAACTCTTACCCAAGGAAGGTTAACACAAACATTTTATGCGACAAGAATTTTCACAAGAATTTTCACTCCCGTTTGTAAGAATTATCATAAAGCTAGCTAACAAGTGCCACCTATTACGTGGAGCATTTTCAACTTCAAGTGCCACACTAGAAGCATTTTTTAGCCAGTGTTTTCCCCTTAAAAAAACGGAATTGTTTAATGAACAAATGTCGAAAGAAACATTGGGGATAAGTTTCTCCTTTAAAAAATCCAGAAAGGGAAACGACCTTCCAGTGTTTTCCTTGTCAGAATAGTATTAGATTCTAAAAAAAGAAAGAAAAAACACATACTCACGTGAATAGACTTTTTTCCCAACTTAACGATTCGCACCTAAAACGAATGATAGAGATCTTGAAGTATGAATTGTTGCTCAAAGAACATTCAATTATTTCTCTCCGCTAGGTGTACCATAACCGCGAATAACTTTTAAGCAGTAATCAAGCTATATATCCTCAGGAAAAAAGAAGACGAGATGTGGTCAAGTAGATAATGCTTCATGATACTTGCAGCAAAAACGAAATTATATAGTGGCTGAAAACCAAAGCTCATGCTGGAGTATAATTTATAGTGGGCAAGATCAAAATCAAAATATAATAAGCACAACATCCACCACCGCTTATAATGCAGCCAAAATTATGTAGTACAATTGAGTTTTTGAGAGCCTGGCAAATAATATAAACTTCAATCCAAAATTTGGTCCAACTACCTCTCAAGAAGCATAACCAATTCACAATGTGGGGTATGTGGAAAAAGATCAACAGCCATAGCTTTTACTGGGTGGAAAGCCTCTGAGATGGGCATAGACTTAGCCCTATGCCGAGCTAGACTAGCACTACTCATGTTTCTCCAACCTCTGTTGTCTTTATGTCCTTTCTCAATGTTTACGGGGGATGGCGTACAAAGCTCAATAGCATTTGCCACCAAACTTTCAGGATTGCAGGATATGTAACTGCATTTAAAGGTGCACAATTAGATTACCTAGAAAAAAAAAATTAATAAGAATATAACATAATCGACAACAAGAACTAACACGAGTCTCCGCAGCCGTGGATGAGTTCTCAAAGCTTTTATAACCTGTAATTTCATAATTGAAAAGTTAGAAATTCAGCTTTTAAGAAAAAGCACAATAGATTGAAAAAATGTCTTTTAAATAAATCCGCTAAACAATATAGAAGACTATGTGATATAGTACTCTACTCTGCAACCAAATGGGACAAGAGAAATATTGCAATAAAGGCATAGTTGTCAATCCCGAATAGTGGCACGGAGCGGTCAACCCCAAAAAGACTTTAACAGGAAAGCGGATAACACATGATGACTGCTAATCTAATAATTTCCACATATGTTAAATACTAGACATATGTATGTATAGAAAGTTACTCAGAACTCGTGAACCACTCATAAATTAATAAGTCAAAGAAACAAACAAGTTTAAGCCTAGAAAGCCCAAAATCCCAATATGCAACACCCCTTTTCGGATCCCTCCCCTAGTGCGCACGATAGCACCGTTATTTTCCGCTATGCCTATGACTGCACCTTTAATCCGCAATATTACGGCATAATAATAGCAGCCAGCTGCCACTCTGCTATGCTGCTATTGACAACTATGAATACAAGATATGTTAGACCAATGGTATGTAAATTCCCTATAATGATTATCTATAAGAATTACAGCATTGCAGAGTTGAATTCTAAGCAAAATCATGGACCTGAAAATTTTTCCTTTTTGCTTCTAGGAAAAGGATATCTTGAACAAGAAGGGAAATCTTAAATTTAGGCTTTAGGCCTAACTGATCGTCTGATCCCCACAAAACGGGCTGTGAGGTGAGGACTACCCAAGCTTTATAAGGATTACTTAGGCCATATTTGTAGTCGATGTGGGACTTCAACAGGAAAATGGGAAATGGGGATGGAGGGAGACAACCACATTATCCTATCTCTTGGTAAAGGCAAGATTTAAGCCAATTCAATCTTTTATATTGTAATTTTTTACTTCAAAAGACGATTAAAGTTGCTCTCTATGTAGATTACAACAATGGTAATTAACTACACAAGAGAAGATAAAGAATTATCATGGAAATTGTATCATACTTTGGACAGTGTGCTATTACAGATATGGTAGCAATCAATAACATAAATATAATGGAGAAGCAATAGAGTATTATTCTTACTGTTGGATGAAGCCCAGCACGGGGAGGATCGACAATGGCAACAACATTTTTAAACTGTTGTGTAGAAGCAATCCCATTTTCAGAAATACTACCCTTCTGAATCACATTTTCAACTTCTGCATTGTTATCTTCGGAACAAATACATGCCTTTTCACCATCTTCAGGCTCCAGGCAGGCACTGTCTCCAGGAACGCCATTAATACTTCCAGAGATATTAGGCTCGTCGCCTTGTTCCTTGGGCACATTTAAGTATTCCCTTAACAAAGATCCCATCACGTCCTCTGCCTGTTGTCTCATATAAGAAACCATTCAAATGTTGCAATGTTAATACAATGAAACAAATAAATCAAATTAAAAAAGATTCCATGATAGAAAAAATCCAGTGCTAGCATGTGATACCAACTAAAAAACATATTTCTGGCCAGCAACGAATAAATAAAATAACTCAACCAGAATTTGAAAAATCGAGACTTCTGATCTCACCTTTGAGCATATAAACCTACAGTTTTTTATGCCATTATTTTCAGCATTCCTATGAGCATCAGATACAGCAGAAGCGTTCATTTCAATCCCAATCACCTGGAATAAGACATAATAAATCTAACTGAAGCAATTCTAAAATATTAGGGAAGTTTTGGAAATAAGCTCTTAAATAATAGAGATTATATTGAGGAAAATAAGTCTGGTCTAAAGTTTCTTTGGACCACTGCAAAGTAATCATTGTATCATATAATTCATATAATATAACCTTCTAAAGGCACATATTGAACAGTAAATTTCACAAAGATTTGCACTCTGAAAAGAAGAAATAAACTTAGACAGCGATTATTACCATACCAACTCGATGTGCTAATGTGAGGCCAATTGTTCCTGTCCCACAGCATACATCAAAAAGCAATGTGTCGGGACCTAAGCATGCCCAATCTCCGGCAAGTGAGTATAACTTTTCGGCAGCTAGTGTGTTAACCTGCAGGAGAAGTAGACTCAACCGCATAATCCAGGAAAAGAAATACTGATGAAAAGTATGTAAAACAACAATTGTCATTCAAACCTGAAAAAATGCTGTTGGAGATATAGAGAACCGGAGATTGCTGATATAATCATGGATTCTCACATCAACAGCACTATTGTTTTCATCCATATCAAGATCACCAACTGCTTTGGGAAAGGGAAGTGAACGCAGTGGTGCATCGGCTGGGGCTACATTGGATATTCCTTGGTGATCCTGCGGGTAAAACAAGTTACCGTATCAGAAGTCATCCAGAAAATTAAAATTAAGTTACACCATAACATGCCATCAAAGTTGATACCATTACTGAAATCAGTTAAAGGGACTTTATGAATTCATGGAGACAATTGCCCATGTATCAGAAACAACATTATAACAGGGCTTTTAATTCTGTCACGTGGCTTTTTTAGAAACAGGAATTTGATCTACTGATGCTGGGAGAGAAAAAGAGTAGTGTATCTACTGTCTAGCAAACACTGGAAAGCATTGTATCCTTCCAGTTTATATTACATGGATATGCACGTGTACGGCAATTAATACCTAACCTACAATCTCTGACAAAAGAAACTTGGATTAGACAGACTGCTACCTGAACAACCAGAGCTGTAAGGGGCAAAGTTGGACAATGGGAAGTAGCTCCGGTAAAAAATGCCTGAGCAAGCCTCTTAAATTCAGCAGCTACTTGTGTATCATCAAAGTTTGCAGTAGAAACCTATAATAAAGATTAAATGCAAAGAGTTATGAATGGCACTTAAAAGAAAAGAGGGATACCCATAATCATAAGCATAGGGTAATCCAGGGTCTTGTCTCCCTGTCTAAACAATACCGCGAGTGTACAATGTTTACATAATAATACCAGCACAGATTAATCTGGCCAGTCAGTTCCCATCTAAATGTTCACAGTCACATTGAACCTTTAAATAAGGAGTGAACAATAAACCATCACCCTTCCACCACCAGCCTTGAACGTGAAGGGAATTATACCAGAACTATCTTTTAAACAGAAAATAAAAAGCCCACTTACCAAAAAATAACAAAAAATACCTGTACAATAAGCATGACTTCTGCAATACCACCAAAAGTTTCATCATCAGCACCATTCCCATTTGACCTCCCTTCTCGAACCTTACAAAGCCAATTAGATTCAAAAAGAGTAAAATAATAATAATAATAATAACCACTATCTGAAAGTAATAATCAACATGGCCATATTAAACTTTCAACACAGAATCGAGTAAATGTACTGTCAATTGACGCCAAAATCCAGAATTTTTAAATCTGTTCCAAACTGGTAAGTCGGTGTGCTGCAGAAATTCTTGAAAGATAGCAGCATATTTGCAAGCAATAGCAGAGATATTTGGGCAGTCCACTGCTTCCTCAACTGCTGTTACACCCTCCCTAATGAAATATTTTAGTATACAAATACGAACTTACAAGCAAACCAAAATATGGACAAAGAAGATTCAGATCACCTGAAATTTCCAAGCATGAAGCCCACAGTTACTTTGCTTTCAACAGAATACCCAACGGAAAATTCACACTTATTACGATATCCATTAACAATTGGTGATGCAATAATACCCTCTAGTTGGCATGGAAGACCACCTGCAGAAGTGTGAGAAAGAAGTGGTAAGATAACTGTCAGCCATTAAAATTCTTACTGTGCATTTAAAGCAAGTCGGATTACAGAAAAGAGAACATAGGGGTTTAGAAATCATGAAGAAAAGTCTACACCAGAACCAGATATTAACAAACTAGCACCTCGAGTCTCAAACTCCAGAAATATTTAAATTGAAATTGGTTTTTGATATATAAAACCCTGCAGATATAAAAAATGAAACAATACCTATTTCCCTAGATTTTAGAATCCACTCGGGATGAGGAATGCCATTTGGACAAGCTTTTTTAGCATTTCTAGTCTGCCAAAAAGAAATTACTAGTTATGCTTTGCTGATTGTTTAAAAGTAAGAAGTGTACATAATATATTATAATATATTAAATTATAATGACAAAACAGAAACAATTTTGACTAACAAGTCTTTTTAGAATCTGCATGAGAGAGCTTTTTTTCTGCTCCAACTGATCAGCATAGGCCAAATGAGCCAGGGGAGTCACTACTTCACGCAAGCTTCTTTTCTTTGAAACAGAACCATCAGTTGCCAAATTATCATTATTTGTATCAGCATCATCTACCCCTGAATTCTCCTTTTGAATACCAACACTGCAGTTACTTTTCTTCTCAAATGATCGAGGAATGACATCAGCAACCTTTAACTGTTTCTCTCCAATTACTTTTCTTTCTAAATCCTATAATAAAATCCATAAATATAAATCATCAATTGCCAACTTCGATTTTAAGACCATTGAAGCAACAGAGTATATATGGAAATATGGAAATTAGTCATAACAAAACTACTGAAACTACCTTAGACGAACTCTTCATTTGTTCTTCGTCTTCAAAAGTAACGAAACCAACAAACATACCAGTCTTTTTCTTCGCATGCTTAAAAGGTATACCCTGAAGAAAGGGAACAAAAGTATCAAGCGATGGAAAATGTTAAAAGTGAAAGCGAAAAATCAAAAAAACAAAAAAAGCTTGCCTCGTCGTTGAGGTATTTTCTCAATTTGTCAGAGTTCCACTTCCCCGGCAAATGCACTAAGCATTTACTAAGCGCGTGATTGGAGGCGAAACCGTCGCCGCCGTCAACTTCATCATCAACAAAAGCTTCTGTCACCATTATACCTTCTGTGACATCGCGTTTCTCGCCGGTCTCAGTCTTCAACGCCTTCTTGACTCGCTCGGACGTCGGGTCCCACGTGTTGTCCGGGCGAGGGCGGAGTTCCTCTTCACCGTGCGCGTATCGGCACGAGTCGCCATGGCTGCAGGATCCATCTCCGCGCCTGAAGTAGGAACAGAGACTGGTCTTCCACAGCGGGTGGACTGAACGGTCGGTGTCGCCGTCGCCGTCTTCTCTCTTCCGTTTTTCGGCCGGGACGACGTTGTTGTTTACTTCATGGATTTGAGAGTCCTGTGGAGCCGTTGATTGTGGTTCAGAGGTGCAATCCTGAGCGTTGATTGTGTCTGGGATTTTAGGGGGAGATAGCTCCGCATTGGAGAGAGGCTCTGCCGCCATTTGCACCACTGTCTGCTACGATAACTGCCTCGAGTGGTAACTCCCAGCGCAGCGCTACGCTTCCGAATATATTTGGACTGGGCCACTCGGCAGTTTTAGCCCAATCTTACCTCTTCTAGGCCCATTAATTAACAAATAACACCATTTTGGGGGGATTATTAATAGCACCTCTTTTTTACAACAATACCTCAACCCCCACTAAAATTTTTGAAACTCCCCAATTAGTGATTTTTCGAGTATCTTGGCCTTTGGTTAATTTAATATAATTTGGATATAGAAAGATGAGAGAAAATAAGATAAAATGATATTGTGTATTATAGGAGACGGATAGACACAAAAGTGTGTCCCACTTTAAAGTTACTTGTGTTTGATTCGATAAGCAGTAAGACTGGACTGGACAATTTTAGTTGTACACTGTTTGATTTGAAAACTGTTCACAGTGCTGGACAGAAATGAGGGGAATGGACTGGACAAAGACCCAAATTCCTGTACCTCACAAAACCACCATACAACTTTCTGCCCCACAGTACAACTTCTTGATCACTCAAAAAATACCAAAATATTATTTTTATTTCCTATTCAATAATATTTTTCTCTCATCTATTCTCTCTCTCTCCTCTCTCTCTCTTATCCCATTCTTCTCTATCATTTTCTCTACCTCTCTAATACTTTCTCATCTCATGACCAACCTCCTTCATCTCTCTTTTTCCCCCTCTCTACCTCTCATCTCTCATGTATCTTCTCATTTCATGACCTCTCTCCCTCATCTCTCTCCTTCTCTCTCTTCCATCTTCTTCATTGTACGTTTTTCTTTATAATTTTTTAATTACATTATAATATATTATAGAAAATCATTATAAACATCAAAAAAAGAATTATAGTAAAATTTACATTTTTTTTGCTTGTGCTGTCCATTGCTCACTAAACAATGTACTGGACAATAACTTGTCCAATGCTGTCCAGTCTAGTACTGTCCTGTCCAAGTATTGTCTTGTTTGCAAATCAAACAGAACCTTAATCTCCTCCTCCCCCTCTCCCCTCTATTTGCAACCCCATCTTGCCCCACACCTTTTGCAACTCATGTGATAAATATCATACATAAATCAAGATGCATCAAGTTTTCGGAAAACAAATATCTAGTTAATCTACTTTCTTACACAAAAAAAAACATAGGTAATTAGCCAATGATACATATTTGTGCCTCTTTGTGCGATAACCCCTTTTGGGATGTCAAGTATTTTCCTTTTTCCTATGCACCTTTCACTCATTCTCTCCCATGCTCCCCTCCCTATTGTATTTTTCTATTTCCAAAAATACCTTTATAGTAGAGCAAATAAAGTTTTGGCAACCAAAATCGCCGGTAGTTGCCTAAAATGGCCCTTGGCAATTTTTTTGAGATATATTAATCCCTGACAAATTTTTAATCACAAACAAATTCCTCGTATTTGGATTGAGTTAACCATTTGGATTGAGTTAACACAGTCCGGAACTCACAATAAACCACTATTACATCAATAAATAGTGTCTATTTCTATTTTCTTCATAAAGAGAGTAACCCAAAAAACTGCTTTTTGGTGTCCACTTTTCACTTGCCAATTATACCCTTAAACTCTCTTACAAAATGACAAGTCTACCCCAACTTATACATACGGTTACCCTAGAAAAAATAACTGCTGCATAAATCACACCCGTACGTGTTTTTGAAGGCATTGGAATTTTGAAGAGTCTGAGATGAAGGACGTTCCACTGATCCAAATAATTGGAAAAAAGGGTTTGACTAACTATGAGGAAAAATAAAGCAAACCGGAGGCAACAAAAATTTAGGGATTATAGGCCACAATGTGTTTTCAAAAACCAGCAACAATTATTTCAAAAAGGGTATGGAATTCAACTTCTAATTCTGATTTGTTAAAGGAGAGATAATCATGTATTAAATACTTCTTTTAAATGATGATTTCAGTTGTGAATAATCTTTTTTTTTATGATTTACTTTCAACGTTGATGAAGATCTTTTTTTTGACTATTTACTGAATAAGGCCCAAAGGTAACTCCTTTTTTGTTTTTTTTACAGAAGTTGTTTTTTGTTATTCCTTTTGTTTTTGCGGTTACTTTCGCTGTAGCAATGGTTGGGAAAGTGAGTCCGGATCCTCCACATCAATATTCTCTACAGCAGTATCTACAGCAGAATGTCAAGCCTTCGATCAGATCAGTAGTTTCTACACCAAAGGAGTGACTGATGTTTCACTGTATGTTTATATTTCAAGATATGGTTTATATGGTAACTCTTTATGCAACAGAAAAGTTATTCTGCTACTTGCTATATTTATGAATAGTATGGTTCAATTGTGATATTGACAATTATAAATTTACAGAACACGTGTAAATCATAACATATCATTCTTTTTTTTAGCAAACATTGTTATTGATACTAGCGAATTTTCGCTTTTTCTATTGCGCTACAGTAGATTCTTAAATGGTCGTAGTTTATTTTGTGTTCCGTAATAATTTAGCTTAGTCCAAATGAGATTCACTCCAAAGGCCCCATAAGCACATCGCTGCAAAATAATATGCACACCTTCCTTATCTAACGGTCGAGCCCAGCTTGCCGAGGTCAAAAGTTCAAGATCGCACTCCATCTCTTCACACGCGCTACCATGTGTCTTGGAGATCCGTGGGTCACTCACCAATAACACTTATAAATACTAGCGGAAGACGGGCGCTCCCGCCTTCCGCTTTTGATTATTGCGCTACAGTATAAGTTTGGCACTACCATCAGACCACTTAGCACAATAAACCATTACTACATAAGTGGTTACAACTCTTGAGCTCCATGCTGGGAAGAAGCCCCTCGGCAATGAGGATGACTGAGGTCTTACTATCTTCGGGAATCAGACATATCGGCCTGCATACAAGGTAGAACCGAGTCCGACTTGGCCTGACGGCTGGGAACAAAACCACTAACACATAATATCTACCGTAGAGCAGTAATCAATCCGGAACTCACAATAAACCAGTACTACATAAGTGTCTACTGTAGACCAATACGCGCCCGTCTTCCGCTAGAATAGAAATAGTACTGGTTATCTTTTGCGGGCATTCGAATCCAAAGAATGAATAAATAGACAACATGAATGTAAGGAAAAGAAAACAGAAGAATAGAAATAGAGGAGGTATATTGCAATAGCGCTAGAGGAGAAAGCCGAAGCCTTTATGCTTGCCACCCAAAAACAAAGAAGCGCAAACAATCAAACATAAACTTAAAGATAACCGAAGCCCCATTATAGTACAACATATAGCTTAAAACCTGGATATTGAAGAGATGAGAGACCGACAATCTCCACGTTTTCTGAAAATTTACAACTCAAAAACAAATTGACAAACATAAATGAAGAAAAAAATTAGAATTGAACAACATGAAAAAGAAGGCAGTAGAAATAACCGCCATGCCTCTCCCTGTAAATATCTTCTGTTCCCCAAACCATGAAATTCACTGCAAGAGATTAAAATGGTAGAAAAGGGAACAAACTTTGCACACTAATCCAAAAAAAATAAAATAAGAAGAACCTGATAGATAGCGAGATAAGATCGTGAGAGAAAGGGAGAGGAGAAATCGGAATAGAGGAGGGAATTAATGTTGGGAAGTTGCGAGAAACAGAGAAACGATAACAAAGTAGCCTTCTTCAAGGAAAATGTAACTACTTGAGTGATGGTGTGTGAAGAGAAGTAGCAGCAGCAGTTATGTTTTTGGTAACTGCTGAACTTTGTCTCCGTGCGTGGTTATAAGGGTATAAGTGGAAGTAAAAAGTGGACACCAAAATTCAGTTATTTGTGGATACTCTCTTTATCTATTAGTAGAGATTAGTAGAGATGTACATCTTTTTGAAATAAAGACATATTAGTCCATTTGTCCACCTTTTAGATATTTGCTTTATCTTATCAAGAAACTAGATTATGTCAAATGACTGTGTAGCGATCATGCTTTCTTGCCTTGTTGCATTCATGGGTAGGGAAAAGAGAAACTGTGAAGTGTGAACCGAATAGTATTGGACAAGCTTCAGTACTTGCCTCTGCAAATTGAACGAACCCATAAAGAACTTCATAACAACGAAAACATTTGGGATTCTGATGTGAGTTGATGCAGCGCATGATCTGGCATCAGACATTTTATAAACTACCTTGGTTCATAGCTTTGTAAATGTTAACAAGTATAAAAACCCCATGCAAGATAATACATACTCAAGTTTAAACTCAATGCCGAAGCTCAAAACTCATTCTACGTGTGTAAAGAGCTTTTAACGATACACGACCTCTGTTCCCAAAGATCAAACTAAAACACAAAATAAACCAGCATAAGCTCTTGCTCCTCATTATGCCTACATGAGCCATATTTTCTTAAATTAAGATTCCCTAAAGCCAGCTTCTGTTATCATACCATAGTTGGGGAAAAATCTATATGGGGTTTTCTATTGTACATAAACCATATTGCTTTCATCATCGACTTCCCCCTCCAAATTCTTCCTTTGGCACCAACAAATATACCCAGGAATTGCCCCATCATCTCCGATAACCCATCTGTCCACCGCGATATCACCCAATGTCATCCGTAGTCTTGGGTCTGCAGATTTCATATTTCAATTGGGAATTAACAGGGAAAATACAGTCGTGGAATATAACAAAATGTTGAATGTCATTTACCCTTGACAAGTAGTCCTTCTATTAGGTTCTTCAACTGCGGATTCAGATCCTCCGGGAGTACTAACACATTATTGACTATCTGCATCAAGAAGATAGCAGTATGCCGAGATTAGTAATAACATAACAGATAAAAACTAGTAACATGAAGGGCGGGTATAATATCAAACGTAGACAGGGGTGTTTGGTTTTCTTTTATAATTGATGAGCTTTCAATGTAGTTAGTTGCAAAAGACAAGTTCCAAATTTGAGAAAAATGGTGAGGAGAGTAGTGAAATCAGGTTTCAAAAAGGATAAAAAGCAAAACAAAACAAAAAAATGCAACAAATATAAATGTTGAAGTTATGGGATTTAGATAAAGAAAGAAGACAGAAGGAACTCATGATTGTGATTGATGATAAAGAGATGATACAAAATGTAAATCACTAATTCCTGTATAGGGATACAAAAATTGAAAAGGGAAACTAATCATAACAATAACTAAGGGAAAGTACTCTCATATAAAATAAGATATACTCTTATATTTTAACAAAAAACATATCCGCTGAAAATAAAAAATGGAAGAGAAGCCATATTTCTTACTCTGTCATATGTATCTTGAAGTGTATCACCAAGAAAAGGGTATTCACCCAGTATCATACAGTATAAAGTAACTCCTACTGCCCACGTGTCGGCAGTTTTACCATGGTAGGTAAGACCTAAAAACATATCAACAGACACAGAGCAGTAAGAACCTGTATTTCATACACTACACAACACAAATATTTTACAAGCATAAAATGAAATTGGCAACCTAAAATACATTCAGGTGCAGTGAAAACAGGAGTGCCAGGTGATCTTCGAAGCACATCATTATCATCCTGCAAAATGAAATTCAATGGCAGGCTCCATATCAGTTCCTAGGACAACTATACCCATGTAATATTACCAACATTTTCGTCAAAAACTCTGCACGGAGTAGTCAAGGGGAGTGATCATTGTAAAAAACAATTACCCAAAATGTGATTTA
Source organism: Astragalus glycyphyllos (assembly GCA_963573325.1). Taxonomy (NCBI): domain Eukaryota; kingdom Viridiplantae; phylum Streptophyta; class Magnoliopsida; order Fabales; family Fabaceae; genus Astragalus; species Astragalus glycyphyllos. Next base: position 55,823,645 of record OY754310.1, on the reverse strand, counting down.
TAATCGGAAGCTCCTAGGTACTGAACTCGTCCTCAAATCAGTGCATCTTTTCCATAACATATTTTGATGTAAGGAAAATTAAGGGTCAAAATAAGTGAATTATGGTCATCCTCTTGGTAGATGTGGATCCCCAATCATATGAATTTGCAAAGATAAGAAAGGGAGAAGGATCAGGAGAGGGGATATCTCAGTGTAAAAATAAGGTCCGGGTCATAAGGCCAGCCTTACAAGCAGCCTCCAACTGCATCTGGATCATTGAAGTATGATCCAAATAAAATCCCACGTTAGTATTTTAAATAAAGGGGATATGATATAGCTCAACGAAGCAAAAATTGACGAAACTACTTTTCATAGATTCACGGACTTCGATTTCAAGTATTGACAGTTATCGACTTGCTTTCATAGTTTCTTATCTTCCAAGTAATCATATTTCTCAATTTTCAACATGGTGGGCAATCATATTGCAGCTTCACAAAGAAAAAGGTGTGTCCAAACTCCAACATTACTGTTCAAGATACACTGATGTACAAGTAAACTGGTAGCTTTATTTTCTTTGAAGTATTCAAACTAACATTTGGGCTGAGTAATTATATTACCTCAAAAGCCTGGCTGACGCTGAAATCCCCTATCTTCACTCTACCATGACGTGTAATCAACAGATTGTCAGGTTTTATATCCCCGTGTACTATATTCTGCATTTCAAATAAAAATACAATTAATCACTATAGGAAGTAGGAACAAGATCAAACTATTTCAAAGCATTTCATGAATAAGAGTATGAGCATTTAAGATAAATGATCTGATGAATGCTGATTCACAAGTCTTTTTCCTTCATTTTGTTTACCAAGAATATCTAAGACTAATACTACTCCATAACAAAATATAAGCAAGATTAACTACATACACACCTATTAAGATACATGGTTATTTGCATTTATTTTTGCAAATCTCATTTAAAGTTTAAATTTATTGCCTAAATTACCTTTCATCTCATTTAATTGCCTAAAATGAGTCTCTAACTTCTCATGTTTACCATTAAATATTCAGCATTAAATGAATGTCATGTTTGGTGTACTATCATTAAATAGGATGAAAAGAATCCATCTTTGCTTTTGTTACAATTTAGAGGGGTCAATTTTTGCTGCTATATTTTGTTATGGAGGGAGTAACAGTACCATATATTTTCCGTTGATATGCAAAAATTGTGTGTGTGTCACAGAGAGAGAGAACTTAGTTAACATTACAAAAATTGTGTGTGTCACAGAGAGAGAGAACTTAGTTAACATTACGCACAAAAAGATTGGTCAAGAAATATTACATGAGCATGGAGATATGTTAATCCAGAAACTATATCACGCAAGTATCTCCTAGCAGTCTCCTCATCTAAGCTACAAGCACGACCTGAACCCTCACAAACCCATTTGTCTTCCACATATTCAAGTACTGTAAAAGGAAAACCAGCAGTTAGCTAGTCAAGCATAGGACTAAAGAGAGACTCTCCTTCGTTCAGAAAAAGAAATTTACATTTCAATATAAATTTGAGATTTTCAAAAAATTGAAAGAATAATATGATATATGATTGTATAATATTTCAAGTACGCTTCATTTATTTTTCGAAACATTTTATAGCTTGCATAATTTAGAAAAGAAAACCAAGCTTTCCCCTCCCTTTCCCTCCACACACACCCCCTTAAACATACCCTTAAGATATGTTTGAGAGGGTTTTGGAGGGTTTGGTCTATATTTTAATATATATTTGAGATTTTTAAAAAACTGGAAGAATAACATCATAGATAATAATATAACAATTTGAACCACACTTCATTTATGCTTAGAACTATTTTATAGCTTCCTCAATTTAGAATTAAAAAATAAGTCATCGTTCCCCACCCCTCCAAAACCCTCCATCTAACATAGTCTTAAAGAATAGAAGTCAATCACTAAATAACAGGGACAAGAAAGTAAAACTCGAAATAAGTACCCATGTAGAAGTTATCCGACTCTGGGTCATCAATCACCTCAATGAGATTGACTATATTAGGATGTTCCACCATTTTCATAATGAAAACCTGAAAGATTAGTATTGTATTTGACTTTTAACCAACTATACAGGGACAGTTGCACAATAGCTAAAACAATCAAGTTAGGAAACTTGATGTATCATAAACGCACAAACTAGGAAGCAAAAAAAAAGATGAAAAACCATGGAAAACAAATTTCCTTCAAAAATTAGGACTTGCAAATTTGCCAAAGAAAGAATGTTTTTACTTTCTAAAAGTGACCTGAAGGGATACTAATGAAAAGAGAATCACAAATACAAGCCAGGAGAAGAGTACCCATTAAGTTGCAGGTATGAAGGGATAAACAATATATTTAACAAAATTTGGAATTCAAATTTGAATCATATTTCTACCGACGACTCAAGACTGAAAAAACAAAGATATAATGAAGAAATATACCTCACGTAAAACATCAGTCATGGCAGTTTCATTGGGTGCCACTCGAAGTTTCCGTAAATGAGACTTATGAAAGGCCTGCAATTTGGGGGAAAAAAAATTAGCTCACTTAACTAACAATTGTAGCGAAAAAAATCATGCCTATGTGACCATATTTCCTACTATAAGTATAAAGTAATCTGTCTACCCATACCAAAAGAATTCCTACCTTAATTGCATAATGTTTTCCATCAATAGAGCTTTGGTAAAGAGCCTGCAATGCATTCAAGGAAAGAAGCTCAGGAAAACGGTTTTCCCTGGAGACAGGATAGTACCATGAGTATTATGCTTACCACTTTCCCGTAGCTACCAGAGCCAATCTTACACTCACGAACATACTCATTTATCATCTTGTTTCCGTTTTCATCCTGAATACAAAGTTCATTAAAGGCTAAAGCATCTGACAGAAAAGATATTCTATACAACAGGGAACATTTTCCTGGATTCAATTAAAAAAGTAAACATTCAGATCCGAACAGACACATAAATATAACTTACTAATAGAGAAACACAAAAATAAACTTATATATGTATCTACACATTGCAATTCAACACGGGATTAGTATCCTTGAAATAAACTGATAATTTAGAGTTAAAGGTGAAGAAACGGAGAAACAACACCATACTGAAAATACGGCTATGACCTAATGGGATATTAAATTTAAACCTGTGCTTCTCTTGACATACATTAGATTATATGATGATAAAAAGTTCTTTTGTATTTAAATTAAATATTTTTCAAACTTTATATTGCAATTCATCGCGATTACAACATTATAGAGAGGGCAGGAAACCATAAAGTACTTAAAACACACTGAATGCCATTTTTCACCAGTAACACACTCGAGATCATTCACGCATATCAAATACCTCTAGCTCACTTAGTCTTTTCTGTGTACATCAAAATTACCCTTAAAGATAAACTACAAAGCTAAACTCACAAAAGAATTACCTCTGTGCGAACAACGTTGTTAGTTTCCTTAACAGGATACTGCCTACAAATCATACCATTCTCTACTCTCAAGTTCAAAACCTCTTCTGATCGCTTGGGACGAGTTTGGACCTCACTCTCATCTCCACTAGAGGTGTTAGTTTCGTCATCATTCCCAAATCGCTCATCATCTTCAGAGTCATCATCCAACAATGGCTCCCGAGAGAGATTATTATTGATGTCAGGTTTAAATCTTCGACGGTTCGGACTACTGATTAAACCGAAGCAATTACAGCACACCATCTCTTTGGCAAAAGAAAGAGTCTTATTGAACATCTGGACCCTAGACCTTAAAGGTAGTTGAGGTATTTCTCAGCCTAAAAAAATAAAAAACTGTACAAAAACATTTTATTAAGCCAAAAAACACAAATGAATCTGAATATGAATTAAACACTCATTAGCATGAACTGGGAAGGTTTTTACCTGATATCAGAAGGTGGAAGAGGGCTTCAAGCCCTACTGAACTCTGCTATTCTAAAGGGTGCCATTCAGCTAAGTGGAGAATACGGCTTGAGATACTAAACCCACTACTACGATTCACACCCAACATTGTGATAACTCCAGTTTATAACTATCGTTGCATTCTCCACCCACACGAACAATTCGTTGACCTTTTCCATGAAAAGGGAAAGTGTTAAAAAAATGCACACACAGACAAACACACACCCATTAATAAAAAAAGTAAATAAGAAATGGGTGAACATTGGAGAAAATAAAGATGGCAAATTTACATGGAACATTCAGAAAATGTCAAGAACAAAAGAAAATGACAAGTGTATTCTCACGTTCAAAACGTTACCTTTGTTTTGTGGGCGAGAATGACAAACTGGGATAGCCCTGTCACCCCAGCTTCAAAAATACATAGAATTCCAGAACGAATCGATGGTCTTTCGAGTCCAAGAAACCCTAATTAGTAAATCAAATCGCGAAAAATGGAAATGAGAACCGATTGGGGTAACTCGGAATCGAAAAACCCAGGATGGAATAAACTTTTTTTAATCAATGTATCAAATCAAAAAATAATAATAATATTAATATTAATATAATTAAATAACTAGGGCGGCGAGTGAAAAGAAAAAGAAAATGTAAGGTTTGTTGGCTTGACAAATTCAGCTAGCTAGTTGAGCAGTGTAGTACCAAAAAAAATATAAAGGTAAATAGTGATTTTGATCCTGAATGTGTGAAAGCAGCGTTACTATAGTCATACGAAAATTGCAAATACGTCTTATTATTAAATTTTAGGTCAAAATGACAAAAAAAAAAACACATTTGAGCACTAAAGTGATTAATAAAAAGTACATATTTGAAGGTCAAAATGACTTACTAAAAAAACGTTTAAGAATGTTTTTGTAATTATTATACATTCAAAGACTATAATGACAACCTTTTACAAATTCGTGGACAACATGCTGTTTTTTTAGATAATCAAATGATTCATAGATGGAGTATTAGAGGTGCTCAAAACCCAAAGAACAAAAAGGTTCGTACATTATTTAGGGTTCGTAATATGTAACAACTATTTTTTCGCCTAATCAACCTTTTACGTTCTTCTTACCCTCCACGCGCCTCTTCCATTCGTCATCCTATATCCTTTTTTCCCTATTTTCAAATATGACTTTATTTGGTTTGTCTGTCAATATTTCAATACTTCAGAATCTAACAAAGTTTGTTGTCTGCTTTAGATTATATATATATATATTGGGTCGGCAATAAATCGAAACAACTCAAACAAAATTTGAAACCCGACTCGATAAATAGCTCATTGCACCCGATTTATGAACCAAATTAGTTAAACTTGAGCTGAGAACTAAACTTGTTAAATAAGTAAATTGAACTTAAACTAAGTATAACACAACTTGTTGCTTCATGAACCATCTCGTTGATAATATTTATGTATTTTTATTTTTGTTCTAATATAATATTTGCTATGCATTTTGTGTTTTTAAAGCAAAATTTTTTGTTTGTTGATTGGTGTACCTTTTTTGCATTAATTATATGATTGCGTAATTCTCAGATTATTTTATTAAGTTTGTCTAAATTTTTTTTACTAAACTCACGAGATACGTCACACAAAATAATATAAAAATATTAACATTTTCAATTAGGTAATTTTTCTTATCCAAAACATGCTAGTTAATAATTTGCTAATTTTAAATTTCAATGATTTAGAATGTTTGGCTTTTTCTTCACAAAAAAGAGATATTATTTTTATCTTTTATTCATGTGAATCGAGCTAACAAACTGAACCGAGATGCTCACAAGCTTAGCTTGAGTCGAATTCGAGCTGACAAAAAAGGTTTATGTCGAACTCGAGTCAAACCACGAGGTGATCTGATCCTTGTTGAGTTGAAGGTTGAATCAACGAGACTTATGGTTTATGATTCAATTGGTTCATCCAATTGAACCCACAGTTAGGTGAACCAATTGAATATTTGTTTATCAGCCGATGATTTTGTAGGAAATCCACAGTCGACCAAACCCGTGGAAAGCTACGTAGATTTCGTACAAAATCATTTATAATCTTGATAACCAAATCATACTCTAACATGGTCAAAATATGTAGAAATTGGCTCAAGCATTTCAAATACTATAATTGTGTTACATTGACTTTGAAGAGCATGTTTTGAGTTATACATTTCGAATCTGAGTGAAACTATAGCCAAATGAAAGATAAGAGACACCTCTGCAATTTCAATGAAGGGACTCAAGCAATACTCCCACCGTCCCATATTATATGTCACTTTGGGTCATTTCACACATATTAAGGAAAAAGTTAACTTTGTATGGGAAAGAGAAATTGTGAGTTAGTTTACCAAATTAATCTTCATTAATGATACTGTGAAGATAAATTAGTAGAGTTATGCGTAGAGATATTATTAAATAATGAAGGATATGGTAGGAAAAGAAACATTAATGTTTTATTGGTATTCTAAAAAGTTATGTATAATTGGACAAATTTTTTTGGCTAAAAAGTCATATAATATGGGACTGGATGGAATAGTTTGAATTATAAACCAATTTAATTGATTAAAGAGCCTACTAATCTATGAGGGGGTGAAAATACAGGGTGTTTTTTTTGTTAAAAATACATGGTGTTAAATTACGCATTAATGGCTATTAGTTTTATTGGTTTTTGCTTGGTCTTAGAGATTAAAAAAATGCGAGATAATACTCCTTTTTAGTTAAACCACCCCGAGTAAATACATTATCAACCAATTCTAGGTTTACACATTATTAAAAGTGTTTTTCATTCCTATTTTAGCACTTTATTAGGATGCAATAGTTTTAGAGGGTAATGTATTTTTAGGGGGTAATTGAAATGCATTGGGCTAAAATGTTTTCTTTGGATAATAAATTTGAAGAATTTCTAAAATGAAAGAATTGCATGAGATATTTTGTTATAGCTAATTTCCTCTTTACCTTAAAAAATCTTAAAATGGTACCATAATATTTTCAAATTTTACAAATGTGTCCTAATATATTTCAAACTTTGCACATAGCACCCTATAAATTTTCAAAAGGTGTTGTTTGTTCCCTATAAATGTTCAAATTTTACTGATCTGTCGCACTAAATTAATTTTCAAAATTTGCAAATTGGTTCTTATAATTTTTTAAAATTTGCAGATTAGTCCATGTAACTTTTTCCCCTTTTTTTTTAAACTTATGAAAATGTTCAAACACAAGCGAATTCTCTATTGGGAAATGTTTCTTCAATCTGAACAATTCATTGAAAGAGGGTTAAATAGTAAGATGCTCCAAGACCCTCCAAGATGACTCCTCCTCAAGTGATTTTCAAACATGAGAGGATTCACACCCAAAAGAGCCACTTCATACCAATCACACAGTATGATTTATAGTCCCTACCTAAAAAAAACAACCCATCGATATATAGAAATGAAAGATGCTTTGAATAATCCTCGGGCACGGTGGGCTTTTCTGCTGCATCAATTTTGCTGAGCGCTTTTGACTTGCTTGTAAAGTAGCTTCTTCAAGCTGTCCCAAACAATATAAAACTCATAATATGCCATCAATCAAAGCTTCTTGTGCTCAACTCTATACATAAAACCACGTTACAACAGCTAAATTCATTGCTAATATTCTCAGCACGTCAAAGGCAAACGAATAAGTGAATCTATCTTAAGTCACAAACTACCAAACTAGTTAATTTAATTACAGACATAATCGTAATCACAACGTTAACAATACCTTAGAATTCAAGCTCATGATTAAAAATAAATAAAGGTTACAGATTCAATGACTTTATATTATTTGAATGCCTCGTTCCACGAGCATATCTAGGCATTATGTGTCCAAAATAATCCAATTGTCTTCAAAAGTAAGTCTTCCATTTCTTTCAATAATGCATGCAAAGAACCTGTTTAAATAACAAGTTAGTGTTGTGCAACTTGGTCAATAAAGTAAATCTAGTTGAATAGTTCTTCTTGTATAGAAAAAGGAAAGAAGCAAAGCTTAAGGCGAACTTCTGGGCCAACATGCATATATTGATATATACCAAAATTCTCTATATATATATTCTCTTCACTACAGGTCTTCTCCATCAAACTTTCCTCTGTGTAATTGAAGCAGTTGAAAATCACTAAAGAAAGCAGAGGAAAGAAACAAAAAAGGTGGTTCGAATACGAATCACTAAGATGGCTGGAAGAAAATGGAATATCTTGGTGGCCTTATTCATCTTTCTCATCTTTACTGAAGCTGTCATTGCACAAGGCCAAGGAAATGCCAATGCAGGTAAAGGTAAGGAGTATGAAAAGAAAGAAGGCGACGAGAAAGCGAAGGGAGACGAAGGAAAGGGAAAAGGAAATGATGAAGGAAAGGGCAAAGGAAAAGATGAAGGTAAGGATGAAGGAAAGGGTAAAGGAAAGGACAAAGGAAAGGATGACTCAGCAAATTATGATTCCTTGTCAGCTCTTCCATCTGGACAAGAACGAGGTTTCTGCAAAGCTAAATCTTCCTGTCAGTTTAAGACCCTCGTGTGTCCTTCAGAGTGCAAACAGAGGAAGCCTAAGCAGAACAAGAAGAACAAAGGATGTTTCCTTGATTGCAGCAGCAAATGTGAAGCCACTTGCAAGTGTAAGTTCACATGATCTCTACCTTTCTATATAGTAGTATATTAGTATATATGAAGCGCATATATATATATATATATAGACACACACATACATACATGTACATCAAACACAACACGGATGTAGATACTGATAATAATTTGTGAAAATAAAAATAGTTGAAGTATTAGTGTTTGACATGACATGTGTCAGACACCCAACACATCTTCAATCCAATTCTGAAGTGTCGATGCTACATAGACTAGTATACATCAAGGTTTAAATTGCGGTTGCATGATCATTGATATTGTATAAAATACATAGAGTAGAAGTGAGTACTGAAACTTGTTTGCTTGTTTGGCAGTTAGAAGAGCAAACTGTGATGGATATGGTTCACTATGTTACGATCCTCGTTTCGTTGGTGGTGATGGTGTAATGTTCTATTTTCACGGTGCAAAAGGAGGAAACTTTGCAATAGCTTCTGATGATGAATTCCAAATCAATGCACACTTCATTGGTACAAGACCACAAGGAAGGACACGTGACTACACATGGGTACAAGCACTTAGTGTCATGTTTGATACACACACTCTTGTTATTGCAGCCAATAAAGTAACTCAATGGAATGAAAAAGTTGACTCTCTTACAGTAAAGTGGGATGATGAACTAATCAACATTCCTAATGATGGTGAAGCTGAATGGAAAGCTAATAACAGTGATGAAAGACAAGTGATAGTGGAGAGAACAGATGATACTAACAGTGTGAGAGTAACAGTTTCAGGTTTGCTTGAAATGGATATTAGGGTAAGGCCTATTGAAGAAAAAGAAAACAAAGCTCATAATTATCAATTACCTTCAGGTGATGCTTTTGCTCATTTGGAGACACAGTTTAGGTTTAAAAAGCCTACAGATCTTATTGAAGGAGTTTTGGGTAAGACTTATAGGCCAGGTTATGTTAGTCCTGTTAAGAGAGGAGTTGCTATGCCAATGATGGGAGGTGAGGATAAGTATATCACTCCATCTCTTTATTCAACATCTTGCAAGCTTTGCAGGTTCCAGAGGCCATCCACAAGTGAAGGACTAATTGCTCAATATTGATAATGTGAATCTTGAAAAACAATACATTGTTTGTGGTTAATTAAGTTGTTGGTTTTTTTTTTTTTTCATTTTGGTTTCTTTGTACTAGTATTGTATTTGTATCCAATTAAATAAGGGCCTAAAATATTGCCCATGATCATTATTTTCGTCAAAAGTTGTTGTGGTGATTGATTATTGTCTACTTTTGAGAATTACATTCATTGTGAAGAATAATATATTTTGATCTTCAATTCTATGAGGTTTTGAGTTAACCCAGCTACTTCTCACACCTCTGCGTCTCATTCAATTTCACTGTTTGTTATCTTCTCTCATCTGTTCCCTCTTTCTTATTTGTTGCCTGAAACGCAAAAGCTACCTAGAAAATGAAGAATTGACCGGAAAACCTTAGTATAGCGGCCACACGAATCCGGTGCGATTTGCGGCCACGATCGCCGCACCTGATAACCGCTCAGCACCAGCATTTCATGTCGCATCAAGCCTTGGTTCCGCTCTGCTATTCCGCGATCGCATGCCATCGCGCCGCAAGGTAAAAGCATGAATAGAAAGACAATGAAATACTCTTTGGCGATGGAAGTTTGATAGATTACAATTTATCATTTTTTATCATTGTATACAAAACAATTCCTGAGCTTTTTTAGCTTGAGCATGAGCTTGGCTTCTTTATTAACGAAATCTTAGGCCAAGCTTGATTGGAGATTTTAGCAAGTCATGCTTGAATATTTCAAGAATGGCTTAACTCATTTACACCTCTAAATATACCATTTGTTTGTCCCACTTCCAGTACTGTCAACTGTACTTCTTCTGAATTTTACATGCTTGAATAGATTATAAATTTCTCAAATATATTTTTGAATGGAGAAACTTCTATTATAATGCTGATGAAAAGAACATTTGTCTTTTCACGGAGACATGTATTCCTTTTTTTATGCACGAACAAATGAGAATCTAAATTCTGAAATTTGATATGAGAATGTACTAGAAAATGGTGATTCTATCTGCCAGTACCCTCTAGGCACTGAATCTTGGAGTGTTTATGATTATTGATTGTGTTTTGTGCTTATGGTTAAACAAAATTACTTCCCTTTTTCTTTAAGCGTTATAATGTTTCTAGAAAGGGACTAGGAAAAAAAAGAATTGGAAATATGACTTGTGAGGAATTTGATTTCTGACAAAGTAACTTGTAGGGGAACCTGTGTTGAAACTTTGTGAATATTATCCATGAGGAAACATATCTTTTTTTTCGGAGTATAATAAAGTGAATGACTGTGGAACACAGGTGTTTTCTTAGATAGTAGCTTACACTTAGCAGTGAAACTTCTTATGATGTGTTATCATTCATTCATTCACTTTATGAATAATGGATAGGGTCGACACATATCTTTCTTATGATGTGTTATCATTCACTTTATGAGTAATGGATAGTAGCTTACACTTAGCAGTGAAACTTCTTATGATGTGTTATCATTCACTTTCTGAGGGCAAGAGTTCACACATGCACTGAGATTTAGTGAAGAAAATAGGAAGCTAGAGATATGAAGATAAGCATTGGAATCATTTGGCCTTCATTTATGTGTAAGATTGAGTATATGGCATATAAATTCACCAAGAGCTGTCCTAGTTCTAAGTTGGAGCCTTGGAGGTGAAAATTGAGACCATATCATACCTTATGTTGCTAGTTGAACTGTTGAAGTATTAACACTTGTTGCTATAGTTGCCAAGAATTTTCATTTTGTTTTAGTAACTAGTTCGCTCTCTTGCTCAACTTTACCAGGTTTCGGGTTTTTGGAGGTTTTGTTTTATTGTTGCTGCTATAACTGCTGCCGTATTTGGCAAATTTGGCTATTATTTTTGCTACCAAGGTAGTGTTCTGGGGGGATGTAATCCATTGGAGTTAGAAGGGATGAAATGGATGAGTGCTTCAAGTGTTTTTTGTAATAGAGAAGTATTACTAAAGTTTACTTGAAAGTTTCACCCCACACCTACAAAATTTGGTATGTGTTGGGCAACAGAGCGCCAACAAGAAGATAAGTTCGTTGTAATATTACGAAAATGTTTCCACATCACATTCATTTTTCTTTTGTCAAACATCTAACATTTCATTGATATCAGGTAAGACCACGAAAACATTACACAGAAAGTGAGCTTGAAGCTTACAAGAAGCAACTACAGATCCACACAGGGATCATCCATATAAGGTATTGCTGTAACTCCTAAGATTAACGATACACACAGGACATCACCTTAACCAACTAAGATCCTAAAAACTACTTAAGATAAATCATACTGGCCGCTAAACATCCAACTCTACTGAAGTTAAATAAACTACAAAACTGAAACATAACGTAATGCATCCTCATACAACCATAATCACAATCAATTCAAAAGTAGCCATCAGTAGCTATTATTCAGCTACTAGCTACTGTTGGGCTGAGCCAAAATTTACACCTATGCTAACAAAACTACACGTCATAGTTGCTATGTAGGAAAATGATCTCACATGGGATGATAGTGTCAAATCACATTCGATTGCCATGACAACATCTATTAGGCGAATACCATATGATAGGGACGAAAACCAACATTTTGAAAAAGATAAGGGATATTGATGTCCTAACAATAATATAGTGGAAAAATACATCTTTGTTTTTATTTGTCATTTAAGATAAAAATAGAAGACCTTGTATTTTGATGAATGTAATTATTTGATTTAAAATCAACTAGTATTTTACCCGTGCATCCGCACGAGTGAGACTGTATTTGGTATAATTTGCTATGGACCTTTTAATACTTTGAAAATTGTCAAATTTAATAAAAGAAAAACTAAAAAAAAGGCTATATTTCAACTTACTTAAAAAATGTGTGTTACAAAAAGTTTAAAAAAAATTAGTATCTTCTTCTAATCTTAAAAGTGGAGTACAAATCAGAAAAAAGAAAATGAGATACAATATAAGATATGCACCCCAATTTCTGCTCTCGCTGTTCAAATTTAATATTAATTTACTGTTTGGATTAAACTTTTTTTAAAAAATTATCATTCTAGATCATTAAATATTAATTTAATAATTTTAATTAAATAATTAAAAAAATTATTTTGGAATTTTGTATTAGAAAAAAGAAAACAAGATATAATATAAGATATGCACCTGGTGTTAGTGAGGAAAGAACTTCGCGTATTTGAATATCTAAAATATTTTTAGACCCTAAACCACAAAACACATTGCTTAGTGTCACATTTTACATATTTTATCTCAAAATTAAATTTTTTTCACAAAAATGATTATCGAGGAACGAACTTTGCATATTTGATCAGTTAAATTTTTTTTGAATCATAAAGTGCCATAAAAGACATTGCTTAGCACCGCACTTTACGTATTTCATCACAAAATTAATTTTATTTTTCACCAATTTTGCTTAATTTTGCCTTAAGATTAAAATATGGTAGCAATAAAAATATATTTTAACATAGTGGGACCCACCCAAGGCATATGTATTTTTCTTGCAAATTTAATATCTCATTTTTCCTTACTCACACATTACTTGTGGGACCCACTAATATAGTTGTGGAATGTATCCACCTAAAAATTGGCTCAAAACACCGTCACTAAACTTACATACATTCAATTTAGCCTTAAGCGTATTAAGATATGTATGTTCTTGTCAAAACTTGTTTCATTTCAGTTTTGATGTATTATTACTTTATTCTTGACAATTAGAGTACTTTGCTTGTCATTTAATTTATTCGTTTGCATTTCTTATTTTCACGAAGTCTTGCCCCTTGACCTTGGTTCCTGTGTTTTACTTGTTATTTAATTTAATTACATGTTACTTTTTGAGTTCTTTATAACTTGTTATTTTTGGATCATAACCATGGTTCGAATGACATTTGTGATGAGCTCATGTCTATTTTAACACAATTTTCCACTTCAAATTGATGTTAAACTAGCCTTACACGTTAAACCTATCAACTTGAGATCCTAAGGACCTAATTCAAGTCCTCTAAAAAAAATTGAACTCATTTATTTATAGCGAAAACCAATTGGTAAATAGCTAGTTGTAGGAATTCCTAGAGTTTTCATAGAGAATCAAAATGTTAAAGGAGGAGGATTGCTGAAGCTAGTAATCACTTGTCAATACCACCTATTGTCCCCTAATTTCCTATAGGAAAGGTGAGAGATGATCAGTGACGGATCCAGAAAATTTATACAGTGGGGGCAAAATTTATACACACTACAATTATGGGGAAAAATGACAGTGCTCATCATATGCACCAACTCCAAACACGCCTACAAAACCCTAATATTAAAGTTTTCATCATTTAAACAAAGTCAAACTCAACAGTGGGGGTAAATATATGTGATCAGCTATCATCACAAATAATAAAACAAAATGAAAGCATAAAAATTACAAATTATAAATATCAAACAGAAAAAATAAATTAAAGTAGGAAATTATATGAGAATGAGAGTTGGAAAACAATAAGCACATATAGGTAGTATTGTATTAATGCAACCATCGCTGGGGGCATTTGCCCACACCCTCTACTGAATACCTCCGTCCCTGGGGATGATGATGTAGGGCGAGGGAAGAAGGAGATGTAAGGGTAATATGAGAAAGTAATAGGGGTGGGAAAACGAACATTGGTTAGTGTTTGCCTATATGTTTTGGTAAAAAAAGTTTTAGGGCATACTCCTTCTCTTAAAAGTATTTATCAAGATTTTGAAGCTATTTACAAATGAAATTAACTAATATAAAGAGTTACTTATAATTGTTAGAGCAAATTTCATTTGTGATATATAACTATAATCTATAAATTTAGTCATAAAAATAAAGAAACTACATTTCATTTGTGTTTTGTTATCAATTTACCTCTATTCGAGCTTCCTTTATTTGAATCTCGATCATAGAAAGTTTTATTTTAATGACTTTATGTGTTTCTTGTGGGCAACAAGACATTTTCCTCATTGGAATTAGGTATTCTAACCTGCATAATAATGTGTACCTATAATTTTGGATAGATAAATACGAGTAATATTCTCACTAATTTTTTTTGTTAGCCCATACCTCTAAGACTCCTTAGGGATATCTTCATCATATAGCCCATATGAAATGCCACACACACACACACACATATATATATATATATATATATATATATATATATATATATATTATTTCCATTTATTTAATTTACCTATTATATAAGTCCATTTTTGTTAGTCCACAGTAATAAAGATAACATGGTTGGCGTTATCGAGAGATCACATGAGATGGTTGATCTAGATAGTGAGTGATAAGTCTGCATTGTATATAGTTTTGATGATCTAAAATTAAGTGTTTTTATATTGAATTTATGAAACTACATTGATTTTGGACCACAAATTGCCACATTTGTCATAACCATGATTTTCAGGTGCAAATTGATGTTTTAGATCTTGTTGAAGCTTGAAAGAATGAGTTGAGTTGCTAAGAGTTCCACCGTGCGCCCAAGGATGCGTCTGTCGAGCATTTGGAGCGCCTACTACTTCAAAGATCTGCTACAAAGCGCCCAAGCGCTTCTGCATGCGTTTGGGGCGCTTCTGCATCTGTTGATTCTGTTTGTCATGCGCCCAAGCGCTTATGCATGCGTCTGGGGCGCTTCTGTATCTGATGCTTCAGTCTGCCTTGCGCCCAAGCGCTTCTGCATGCGCCTGGGGCGCTTTCTTATCTGGTGTTTCTGTCTGCCATGCGCTCAAGCGCCTCTGTCGTGCGCTTGGGCGCTTTTCCTCTGCGAATTGGTTTAAGTTGCGATTTTCATCCAACTTAGGGGATCTTTTGCCATATTCTCAACCTAGCTTTGAGAGAGAGGGCAGGAGCTGCGACCAAGGGTCAACACCCTTCATCTCCATTGAAGATTCAAGGCTTGGGAACAAGATTTTGGAGCTTCAATGTGGTCATTCTCTCCATTGAGTTTGATTTTCTACTCTCTTTCTTCTTTATCTATGTCTAGCTAAACCCTTTAGGGTTAGGGATGAATGAACATTGATGAATCACTATTGTATCTGGTTTTGATTGTTTTAAATGTCATATTCCCTCTTGCTTTGTGTGTTTAATCTATGTTCTTAATGCTTTTCATGATTTGATCACCCATGGAATGATTTATGGTTCATCTATGGAATGGAAGTTTTATATTTGAATGCTTTAGATTGAATGCCTTCAATTCTTAGTCTAGGAATAGCCTTGGAGTTGTTGTATCTTGCAAATCCTTGATTTTAATGCTTGTTGACAACTATATTCACCTAAGGAATTAGGGTTTTAGTTTTTCACAAAGGGTTATTCACCTAAGGAATTAGGGATTAATTAATGTTGTGGGTTTGATAACAAAGTAGAAGAGGGAGTTATTTTCCTTGTTAAATCAATTTGCAATAGTGTGAAGTCAATAGAAGTTCATCCCTAACTTATTTTATCATATCGTAAACTTTGCGTTCTTCGGTTTATTTTCTAAAACTCTCAAAAACATTTTATTGTTATTCTTTATATTATTGTCAACACAACTAAATTCAGTCCCTTGTTCAATTTAGTAACTAGACTTTTAATTTGATAAGTACGTGCAATCCTTGAGTTCGACATCCGGTTCTTACCGTTTTATTATTACTTGCGACGATTTGGTACACTTGCCAATATCTCCATCAAGTTTTTGGCGCCATTGCCGGGGATTGCCAAATTTTTATCTGTTTAATCTTCGATTACTTGATTGAATTTTATTTTCAGTTATTTTATTGTTGTCTCTTAATCACTAACTTTTTCTGTAACTTTGTTTATGCGAGGCACTGCCTCAGCTGACCTTCTCTTTGATCTAGAAATTGAAAAGACTGCAAAGGCTAATCGAAAGGCTACTAGAGAAAGAAAACTCTAAGAAAAAGAGGCAGTAAGAGAAGTAGAGATTGTGTTTGAGATTCCTGTGATTGAAGATATGGCTGACCCACTAGTGAGACGCACTCTTGGAGACTATGGGAATCGTGACACAAACAGGCAGAGGTTACCAATTGCTCATCAACCGGTGACCGTAAATAGATTTGAGATCAACCCAGGACTGTTCCGCGAATTGAGGGAGATGCAATTTGGTGGAAGACCATGTGAAGATGCAAACAAGTATCTCACCAATTTTGCAACACTATGTGAAACAGTGAAAGTAGATGGTAATACTGATGAAGCTAAGAAACTGAGGCTTTTTCCATTCTCTCTAAAGGATGAAGCCAAAGAGTGGTTTGACTCGCAACCCGAAGGTAGCATCACTACATGGAATGATCTTGAAGACAAATTTCTTGAACAATTTTTCCCTCCTTCCATGTTCATTAAGAAGAGAGGAGAAATCAATAGTTTTGAGCAAAAAGAGGGTGAGTCTCTCTATGAGACTTACAAAAGATTCAAGATCACATTGAAGGCTTGCCCGAATCATGGTTTTGATGACCATCAGCAAATGCAAATCTTTTGTACTGGGTTGAGACCGAATGCTAGGATGATGTTTGATGCCTCAGCAGGTGGTTCTTTGAATTTCAAGACCGCGGTAGAAGCAAGACAAATAATTGAAGCTATGGTTTCAAATGATTACTTGGCGGCTCATGATAGAGGAGGTACATCTAAAAGAGGTCTCTTTGACTTAGATGCTCAGACTGTCGGGTTGGCTCAACAGAAGATAATCACGCAACAGTTGGAAGAATTGAAAAGGGGAATGGAAGCTCTAAAGTTAAATTCTGTTCAACACCATTCTGCTCAGGTAAATGCTATGACAAGTTTGAAGTGTGATTACTGTGAAGGTCCACATTCTAATCAGAACTGTGAACTTCCCCTATCAATCCAAGAGAATATATTTTTTGTTAAAAATAATCTATATTCCAACACCTACAATCCGGGCTGTGGGAATCATCCGAATTTCTCTTGGAAGGATCAAGGGCAAAGCCAAAATGCTCCTCAAAAGAAAGCAGATTGGGAGATAGCAGTTGAGGGATTGGTTGCACAAACCTCTTCATTCATGGAGGAAACAAGAGCAGGTTTCAAAAGTCTACAAGCTAGTTCTAAAAATCAAGAGGCTTCCATAAGAAATCTAGAGACTCAAGTGGGCCAACTGGCCGAACAAGTTGCACAAATACATTCAAGGTCTCTTCCAAGTGATACTATTCCTAATCCAAGGGGTGGTGAAACAGTGAACGCTATAACCACACGAAGTGGCAAAACAATTGAAGTTGTAGCAAAGAAGAGTCCAGAAGAAGTGATTGAGCCTAGTGACAACGCTTCTGTGGGTGTTGATGAGAATTCTAATGTAAAAGAGAAGCCAAAGCTTCCAAAACCAATTATTAAGCTACCTTACCCTCAAAGATTGAATAAGGAGCAAGATGAAAATCAATTTGGTAATTTTCTAGATGTTTTCAAAAAGTTACAAATTAACATTCCTTTTGCAGAAGCTCTTGAACTGATGCCCAAATATGCCAAATTCATGAAAGATATCCTTTCAAAAAAGAGGAGAATCGTGGATGAGGAGAAGGTTATGCTCACCGAGGAGTGCAGTGCAATGTTGCAAAGGAAGCTTCCACAAAAACTCAAAGATCCCGGAAGCTTCTCTATTCCTTGCACTATTGGGGATAGAACTTTTGGGAAAGCATTGTGTGATCTTGGGGCGAGTATCAGTTTAATGCCACTCTCCATTTTCAAAAAGTTGGGGATTGGTCAGATAAAGAACACCATGATGACTTTGCATCTAGCCGATCGTTCAGTGAAGCATCCATATGGTGTAGTCGAAAATGTCCTTGTGAAAATTGACAAATTCATCTTTCCGGTGGATTTTGTGGTTCTTGACATGGAAGAAGACAGTGACATCCCGTTGATTTTGGGTAGACCTTTCCTAGCTACCGCTAGAGCTGTAATTGATGTGGCAAATGGAACGTTGACATTGAAAGTCCAAGATGAAGTTGTGACTTTTAATGTACTCAAGGCCATGGACCGTAAGAAGGGAAATGAAAAGTGTTACTCCATTGGGGTGCTTGACCCCATAATTGAAAAAAGACTTCATGATCAAGCCCTCCACTTATCTCTTGAGAATTCACTTGTTGTATCAAAAGATTTTGAAGAAGGGGTTGACACTAGGGAAAAAGAAGTTGTGGCTAGGAGCGTTGGTTAGACACAGAACAATTTGCTTATGAATATATAACAAAGTTCCTTTCATAATTATAATCACTGTTAGTAGAATGGTAATAGTAAGGCTTATTCGATGGATTCGGTTGATGCTATCGTAACGGATTGAAAACATTTAAAAAAGTCATAATTCAAAAATTTATAGACACTATTGGGGAAAGACGGGCACTCCGTCTTTCATGTGAGTGTGTTAGTGGGTGGTTAATGTGTTGGTGTGTTAGTGGGTGGTTATCTTTTATTAGAAATTTGTACTTATAATAATAGCATTTTGGTCAAAAAAATCTGACACCAAAATGACAGTTTTTTTAGAATTCCCTTTATTAATAGTTATAGATATTTCAGCATCTTGATTTAGGATGGAAATTTACAACACCTTAACGAATGAATACACATATAGCCACCATGATAACACTTATTTAGATAAGTTCATTTATATAAGCACCTATGTCAGTGGATCCTCCGTTCTATTCCCCTCATGCAACTTTTAGTAAGAGGAAACTTAAGCGTAAAAGAAAAGGTACCCAAGGAGCACTGAAGGAGGCACCTGAGAAGCAAAGTCCTCCACCTGAACCAAATTAAAGAATCACCTCAACGTCAAGCTAGTGACGATAAAGAAGCGCTTTTTGGGAGGCAACCCATTCTCTTCTCCCTCATCTTATCTTATTTCTTATCGTATATTTTGTCTTTAACATTTTTTTGACGTTGTCTAGGAAGTAGATTAGCTAATCATGCATATTTTTGAATTTCTTGATGACTATCATGATGATGGGTGTGTTAAACTTGGATTAATGTGCACTTTAAACTTCATTCTTAAAATCTTTTTCTAAACTTGATATTGAATTTGTGCATCATTTTCTTGATCAATGAGCTGAAATTCTGTGATGATTCTTCTGTTAGTGTAAGCAACTCCTTGTAACCTGAACCATGTGAATTTGGGTGTAACATATCTTTCCTCTCTAACCCAAACCTATGAGTGTTGAGCCTAAACAGAATCTTTATTCTTGAGTGCTCCATCACTTTTCAAGATTCTTGAGAACTTGACTTAGTTCTTGATTGCTTTTGCATTGCATTTACACACACATACATGATTGAGGACTTTCATTTTCTTGATAGCTAGAGTCTTAAAATGCCTACCCTTAAATATTGACCTTTCAGCAGCCCATTTGAGCCTTAAATCCTTTTTTTCTGGTTACTAGCCTCATTACAAGCCATTAACTGAAAAACCAAGTGTCCCACTTGTTTGAAATTGAGGAATGTATTGTCATTATAGATCATTGGCTATAAATTAAGTTTGGGGTTGTTTGAGGACAAACAATTTTTCTAAGTTTGGGGTGGGTATACAAAAATTAGGTTGTAAAGAAAAGAAGAGAAGTCAAGTCAAAGTCAAAAAGAAGAGAAGTCAAGTCAAAGTCAAGTACATCAAAAAGGAAAAAAAAAAGGAAAAAAAAAGGTACAAAAAAAAAGAAGAAAAAGAAGAAAAAAACAAGGACAATTTTTCCTTATTCTTTTCAAGAGGTTGGTAAGAAATGATCAGATTTAGAGTGAACAAGGACAATTTTTCCTTGTGGACAATTCTTTTGAAGAGGTTTGGTGAGTAAGTATAGGATCTAGAGTGAAGAATGCATTTCTCAATTCCAATCAAGAAAACCTAGATTCCAAAAATTATCCACCCTAACCTAAGCCCCATTACAACCTTCAAAAAGTCTTCATGATTTGTGTGTGATTGTTTTTCTTAGAATTTTGTCAAGCCTCTGGTAGATATTGCAAGTGATATGAATTGAGTGGAAATTATACCCTGAAACACTTGAGTGTGAGATAAACACATATTGTGGAGAGTGAGAGAGAGAAAGTGAGGATTTGTATGTTGCATCTAGTGAATCAAAAATTTGGGTTACTTCGAGTTACTTTCACTTGTTAGCATGAACTCAAAGAATGAGTGAATTGATCATGGATTGATTGATGCAAATTTGGTAGATTGTTCAAAGTGTTGTCAAAGTTGAATGGAGTTCTAAGGAAATTTTTTTGGTGTGCAACTCTTCTTTTGACTAAATTGGGTTAATTGCTTGAGGACAAGCAAAACTTCAAGTTTGGGTTTGTGATAAGTTTGCATTGCATATAGTTTTGATGATCTAAAATTAAGTGTTTTTATATTGAATTTATGAAACTACATTGATTTTGGACCACAAATTGCCACATTTGTCATAACCATGATTTTCAGGTGCAAATTCAATGTAGTTTCATAAATTCAATATAAAAACACTTAATTTTAGATCATCAAAACTATATGCAATGCAGACTTATCATAACTCCAAACTTGAAGTTTTGCTTGTCCTCAAGCAATTAACCCAATTTAGTCAAAAGAAGAGTTGCACACCAAAAAATTTTGATGATCTGGGCAGCTTTCCCATGCTCTCTAGATTGCGAATGTTGTTAGATAGGCTACAAAATTGTCATCTCGAGGATGATGAAAATATCTAGGTCCAACATATTTTTTAGAGAAAGACATAAACATATTTAGTTCGCATTTATTATACTTGACGTTAATTGTATTTTACATTCACTTACGACTCACTTTTAAATTATTTAGCCCACATATGACAATGTTAAATAAATCAAACAAAATAATAGACATTGGAGAAAATAATTATTTCATAACTTTTTTTCTTTATGTAATTATATTTCACAACTTCAAACAGTACAATTGAAAAACTATAAGATTTGTCCAAAAAAAAAAAGAAAAACTATAATGGACTGGACCACTATGAAATTGAAAAGCCCATACTAATGTTTTTTTTTTGAAAATCAACCATCCAATATTTTTTTTGATATAAAAATGAAATAGCGGGATTTCATAACTGGTTGATTACCATCGCTTCATTCAGGTTTCGTGCTATCTCAGGAAACCCTAAATCCCAAAATTCCAATGTCACCGCTTCCATTCTTCCATTAATCACTTCCCACAATCACAACCAAGCTTTCATTATCATCTCTAGCATGAGCGTTTCGTTCGTAGCTGTTCGTTTCTAAATTCCGTTCGTTCGTTTCTGCGATAATCTCCTTCGTTCGTCATCCAACACAAGAACTTAGGTAAATCACCTTGCTTCGATAGTTCACGTTTCATTGCTTATCATTGTCGATTATTATTTTTTTTGCATTTTATCGTCGATTATCCTGTTTTTGAATCGTACAGTTATGATATTTTTACCTGTTCATTTATCATTTTGAATCTTCTGTGCTTTCTTTGATTATCGATTTACATGTTGGGTTCTTACGATTTTTGCTCAAACTCGACAAAATTGGGGAGCGAACTAACTGGGAATTACTAGTGTTGTACAGTATTGTAAAATAGGGGTGTGAACTAAAATCTTCCGTACTACATCATTTGCGAATACTTCCGTACACAGTTTTCTGTAAATGGGTCCAATATTGTTCCAAAATTGCTTTGGATTTTACTATAATATAATAACTTACGAAGTAATTTACTGGGATATTCATTTATCTAGGGCTCAATATAATGACATGTAATTTATTAAAGAAATAAAGGCGTCGTTCAGTCTTAAAGGGGGTTTGGTAGGTTTTGTGCCCTTTTTTGATGTCTATCAATTTACAAATTTCAATTGCTTCGAGTCTTATTTCAAGTTCAAAGTGTAATGGGGAAGCATAGTAGGTGACTAATCTTTAGGGATTTTCTAAGGCGGTGCAGTTTGTGTTTTTTGTTGAAGATGTATCAAACACTCAAACCTCTAACCTCTACATCTTGTAGTTTTTTCTGGGTTCTGATCCTTCCAAAACTGATAAGGTTGGATTAATTGTTTGAAGCCAACAAAAGTTGAAGTGAAAAGAAATACTGGTGCTATGTAGAGGCTGACTTGTGAAGCCTAAAGGGGCTAAGTGAAGGAGCTTCTGCATAGTCCTTATTCTTTTGTTGAGAAGCGTATTCTCATCTTAAGAAGCTTCTACTGTGCAATATTCTCTCTCCCTTACTAATCTTTTGCATAGTCCTTTCTCTGTTGAGAAACGTCTGTTCATCTTAAGAAGCTTCTATTCATACTACTTTTACATCATCAAGTAACTTCTGTTCATAAACCATTACTCAATTTCCAGCTGTAATCGAGGGCATTAATCCTTTTTGAAGCTGAAAAACTGTGAATCGTAATTCTTAAATACATTTAGTTTTTCATAATGTATACCGTAAACAATGTATTTACGGTAGAATTCAGAAACTCTATACTGTAAATAAGTGACTTACAGTAGACAATATGAAAAACTGTGTACTTCAAAATTGGATATTTACTAATTTACGGAATCCCATAAATTGTACACACTGAAGTTAATTACGGTAGATGGCCAAATTTTTCACTCCCATAACGGATTTTTCATGGGGGAGGACGGGTGAGTTTAAATAAGGTAAAAGTTTTAAGATTTTTTTGGACATTTCAGCCTATAGAAAGCACAAGGTTTGCACACATGTTTCATTTCTACCTCTATCTCCACCAGTGTTATCAATTGCATATGGCGGAATGTGGCAGATAACCATAATTCTGTTACACAAACACTCCATTGCAGGCTTTGGCTCCACCATTGCAGCGCCCCTTCACAAATTGCCTATGGTGGTTGGAGAAAAATCTGCTATGCCATGGTGGCCATGGTGCCACCGTTTAACAATGCAGGCTTTAACAATACACTCCATTGTTTCAAAAGTGTTCTAGTACTAAAGCAATGGAAATTTGTTACTTTACTTTGAGGCTGAAATGTCTGGTGAGGAATGTGAAAATTGAAACAATATTTCACACTGTATTGTGATTACTTGATTAATAATTATTAATAGGATAAACATAATATCTAAAATAAATTTTAATTCTTCTTGTCAAAAAAAAATAATTTAATTCTTGGTAAACTAGAACAGCTTATTTTTACCCTTCACTCAACCCCAACTATTTTTCTAGTCTCTTATCCACGTTTCTTTGTTTTTGAACTTTTTTCCTCAGAGAAGTAGTAGACCATGGCAGAACATCGAAATGGAAGTGCCCAAACTGCCAATGGAAAAGCCAATGCGGCTGGATCTGCCTATTCTATTGATCTTAATGCCTTCCAAACCAGACTGAAGGCCTTTTATTCACATTGGGATGAACACAAAGCAGATCATTGGGGATCTTCTGATGCAATTGCTGTTGCGTGTCCTCCACCATCAGATGATCTGCGATACCTGAAATCTACTGCACTAACCTTATGGCTGCTTGGATTTGAGTTCCCAGAGACAATATTGGTCTTCACAAAGAAGCAGATTCATATCTTGTGCAGCCAAAAGAAGGCTTCTATTCTTGAATCTGTCAAAAAACCTGCCAAAGAAGCTGTTGATGTGGAAATTGTTTTGCATGTCAAGCCTAAAAATGATGATGGAACTGCTCTTATGGATGCTATAATTCGAGCCATCCGTACTCAGTCAAAGTCTGATGGCCATGATTCTTCCACTGTGGGACACATATCAAGAGAGGAACCTGAAGGGAAATTGCTTGATGCCTGGGCTGAAAAATTAAAAAGTTCTAAATTTCATCTGATTGATGTGGCAAATGGGTTTTCTTCATTGTTTGCTGCAAAGAGTAGTGAAGAGCTTACATCAATCAAGAGGGCAGCATACCTCACCACCAGTGTGATGAAAAACTTTGTTGTTTCGAAGCTCGAAAATGTAATTGATGAAGAGAAGAAGATTTCTCATTCTACTCTGATGGATGAGACTGAGAAAGTCATACTGGAACCTTCGAAAGTCAACTGTAAACTGAAGGCAGATAATGTCGACATTTGTTACCCCCCAATTTTTCAGAGCGGAGGGCAATTTGACCTTAGGCCCAGTGCTGTCAGCAATGACGAATTACTTTACTATGACTCTACCAGTGTGATTATATGTGCTGTTGGAGCCCGGTACAAGAGCTACTGCTCAAATATAGCTAGAACCTTTTTAATTGATGCAGACCCTATTCAAAGTAAGGCTTATGAGGTTCTTCTGAAAGCCCATGAAGCTGTCATTGGTTCATTGAAGCCTGGAAACAAGTTAAGTGCAGCATACCAAGCTGCAGTTTCTGTTGTGGAAAAGGATGCCCCTGAAATGATTTCCTTCTTGACAAAGTCTGCTGGGACAGGCATTGGTATTGAGTTTAGAGAGTCAGGTTTGAATCTTAATGCTAAGAATGAGCAGAGAGTTAAAGAAGGCATGGTGTTCAATGTGTCGATTGGATTTCAGAATTTGCAGAGTGAGAACAGTAAGTCTAAGAACAAGATCTTCTCTCTCTTGCTAGCTGACACAGTCATTGTCAACAAAGACAAGACAGAAGTTGTGACTTCTATGAGCTCAAAAGCTCTAAAAGATGTGGCTTATTCTTTCAATGAGGATGAGGAAGAGGAAAAGCCCACCAAAAAGGCTGATGCTGGTGGTGCTGAGCCCATGATGTCTAAGACAACCCTAAGGTCAGATAATCATGAAATTTCAAAAGAAGAACTTCGAAGGCAGCATCAGGCAGAACTTGCTCGTCAGAAAAATGAAGAAACTGCAAGGCGACTTGCTGGTGGTGGAAATGATACAGGAGACAACCGTTCGTCTGGTAGGACTTCTGCAGAACTGGTGGCCTACAAGAACATAAATGACCTTCCCCCTCCGAGAGAGATGATGATTCAGATTGATCAAAAGAATGAAGCAATTCTCTTGCCTATCAATGGAAGCATGGTTCCCTTTCATGTGGCTTTCATCCGAACTGTTTCTAGTCAGTCGGACACCAACCGTAACTGCTATATCAGAATAATTTTTAATGTTCCCGGGACTCCTTTCAGTCCTCATGATGCAAACTCGATGAAATTCCCTGGTTCTATATATTTGAAGGAGGCTTCATTCCGCTCTAAGGATCCCAGGCACATAAGCGAAGTTGTGCAGTCTATTAAAACACTCAGGCGACAAGTTGTAGCGAGGGAATCTGAGAGGGCTGAGAGGGCAACCTTGGTTACTCAGGAGAAACTGCAGCTTGCTAATAACAGATTTAAGCCAATAAGATTGCCTGACCTTTGGATCCGCCCTGCTTTTGGTGGTCGTGGAAGGAAGATACCAGGTACACTTGAGGCTCATGCAAATGGATTTCGATATTCTACCACCAGATCAGATGAGCGTGTGGATATTATGTTTGCCAATATTAAACATGCATTTTTTCAGCCAGCAGAGAATGAAATGATTACCCTCTTGCACTTTCATCTGCACAACCATATTATGGTAGGAAATAAAAAGACAAAGGATGTTCAGTTTTACGTTGAGGTAATGGACATGGTCCAGAACGTTGGGGGTGGGAAGAGATCAGCCTATGATCCTGACGAGCTTGAAGAAGAACAGAGAGAGAGGGAGAGGAAGAACAAGATTAATGTTGAATTTCAAAGTTTTGTGAATCGAGTGAATGATCTCTGGGGACAACCGCAATTCAATGGCCTTGACCTTGAGTTTGATCAACCTCTTAGAGAACTTGGCTTCCCTGGGGTACCCCATAAATCATCAGTATTTATTGTTCCTACTTCAGCCTGCCTTGTGGAACTGATAGAGACTCCTTTCCTTGTTGTCACTCTAGGTGAGATTGAGATTGTGAATCTAGAGAGAGTTGGGCTAGGGCAGAAGAACTTTGATATGACAATTGTATTTAAGGACTTTAAGAAGGATGTCCTTAGGATCGATTCCATCCCTTCTTCATCACTTGATGGTATCAAGGAGTGGCTTGATACAACAGACATCAAATATTATGAGAGCAGGCTGAATCTGAACTGGCGTCAGATCCTGAAGACAATCACAGATGACCCTCAAAGCTTCATTGAAGGTGGTGGTTGGGAATTTCTGAATTTGGAAGCTACTGATTCAGAATCTGATAACTCGGAGGAGTCGGACAAAGGTTACGAGCCATCGGATGTGGAACCTGAATCAGATTCTGAAGATGAAGCTTCTGAAAGTGAATCACTTGTTGAATCTGAGGAAGATGAGGAGGAGGAAGATTCCGAGGAGGATTCAGAAGAAGAAAAGGGAAAGACATGGGAAGAACTGGAGAGGGAGGCTAGCAATGCAGATAGGGAGAAAGGAAACGAGTCTGACAGTGAAGAAGATAGGCAAAGAAGGAAGGCGAAAGCTTTTGGCAAGTCAAGAGCCGGTTTAAGCAGTAGCATGCCAAAGCGATCCAAGTTAAGATAGATATTGGTTGTTGTTTTTAGTCATTTTGTGGTTTAGTATCGATGCTTTTGCATTATTGCTGTGAGTTGCAGGCTTGCAGCTTGTGTTTGGACGAGTTGTAGTATCATTGTAACTTAGGTCAGTCTCTCAATAGGAATCCTTGATCGTTGAATCCAGTGTATGTCCTTAAAAATATTGACGTGGTTTTTATCCCTTGCAACAGCTGCGGCTTGTTTTATTTCTTGGCCAGTTTTATTTCTTAGTTGATGCAGGTCACTTTATTTATTTATTTATTTATTTGTTTGTTTTAGGATAATTAATTATTTAAAAAAATATTAGCTGTCACATAACATAAATATATCCTTGTGTGTAACTCAGTAGTACCAACCATTCCTTTTTTCTACAACACGAGCCAAAGCCCTAAGTCCCAAGACTAATCTTAAACAAAGTGATCCCTGCCGTATTTGTTTTTTTTTTGGTCTAATTGTATTTGCTTGAATCTGGAGATGGAACTCCAGCTCCTGTGGAAGTGGAGGATGAAGAAGCCAGCAAGCCTGCTGAATGATTCTGTTGGCCACCTTTCTCTGTAAAAAGATTAATACAAAAATTCCCTTACCAAAGTATGTTAAAAAAAACAAACGAAAAGGAGGTGGAGACTGGAGAGTGTGGTTCACGAGCTTCTAGGATGAATCTAAATGGAAGTTGAGATCTTAAGTTTTTCTTTCCAAAAGGTGATTTTAGTCTCTAAGTTATTGTTGAACTCAATTTACGTTAATATTTAATTACTTTATATTCAACTTACTTTTAACTAAAATAAATCAAAGAGTACCAATAAGGTTAAAATATTTTTATTGAAACATGTTGAAAGAAATCTATTTTACTTATTTATTTATTGACTTTTAAAATGTTTAGGATATTCATAATTTTAGTATTCTATAATTGATGGCTTGCGTTGGTCAAAAAAAAATAATTTATGGCATGCTTCTGTGATCTGTCACAAAATTTGATTCACATTTTTCACACTTTTATATTAATTTTTCTTATATATAAAATATGCGGTGATACATAAAAATACTATATGTGTAATTTCAAGGAATAAAAGTAGGGATGACAACAAAACTAAACCTCAGCCCAAGTTTGACGAGAAAACCCGCTTTGATCCGGGGCGGGGAAGGGTTTCAGGATATCGATATGCAACCTGGCCTCGTCTCGAATTCGGTCGACTAAACATTAATTATTAGTTTTAATCTTATTTTATGTATATACAGTTATCATTCTGTTTCATATAGCTTATTTTTAATTTTGATCTTGTTTCAATAAAAAAATCTATTTTAATGTTTTTAACTTTATTTTATCATTGTTTAATAATTATGATTTTGTTATATTAATTATTGTAAATGTAAATTTTGAATTTTTCTATAAATATTTACAGAATCGGGGACACCTGTAGAGAACCCGACCCCGTTTAAGGTGGGGATGGGAAGGGCAGAATTTGACCCGCTAGAGAAGAGGGAGGGGATGGGCAAGGCAAAACTTGCCCTGACCCGACATGTTGCTATCCCTAATAAAAATCCACATTCATATGTCAAAAAACCCCATTCCCAAATGAAAATGCATAGACCAATAAATAAAAAGTATTAATTTACTCTTCGTTGTATTTTTTGATAAAAAAATCTTAGTTGAGTATAAAAAGACTTTGTCAAAAAACAAAGTATCAAAAAGACTAAAATGCCTCTAAAACTAATTATAAAAAGAACTATATTTTTCAAAAAATAATTCTAGAAAGAACTTATTTGACTTACATTTGAAGACTAACATGATATTCCCTCCGTCTCATAATAATTGTCGTTTTAGCTCATTTCACGCATATTAAGAAAGGACCAAAAAAGAAGGAGAGAGAATAGTATTTTTACCAAATTATCCTTAACAAACATTAGGAGTGAAGAATATAATATCTTGGGAGTGATGAATATTATTTTAATTAGATGGTACAATTGGAAAAAAAGCAACTAATATTGTATTGAAAATCGTAAGTGACATTTATTTTGAGACAAATTTTCTTTGTTAAAGGGACTATTATCGTGAGACGGATGGAGTCATTTTTATTTCACAAAAACACTAAAATAATTTCGGCATTTTTTTGTCGGACACCAATTTAGATACTCACTTAAAAAAAAATTAAAACAAAGATTACGATACGACACAAACGTTGGGCGTTGATGAGAGTACATGATAGTACATGCACATTGAGCAAAAAAAAAATGATAGTACATGCATAACTACAAGAATTGTACTATCCTCACAATGACCACATTATTTACACATCCACTCTTTGTAGTGGTTGTACGTGCAAAGCAAACACGAGAGACAAAAGTTTGTTTAGGTAAATAATCCTTGCAAAGGAAGTGGTTGACCTTTTGTTTTCAATCTTCACACTGATCACTCCAACAAGCACAAGCAAGCCACAAGCAATTCATTCAGACATGGCATCATCAGGTGCTGTACCACTTTTGACCAACACACTCTACTCTCTCTATACTATTATGTCTCTGTCTCTGATCTGATGATATTATACCATTTTTTTGTTTGTTTAGCAGGGCTAGGAACCGTGGCCTCTCTTGGTGGTAGCTTCTTCTTAGCAAACACCGAGGTTTTCTTTCATCTATACTACCCTCAGATTATTTTCTTGTATAAGTTAATTTATTCATGTCAAAGTAAAATATGAAATATGTTATCAGCACTAGTTATCAGAAGCAATACACTTCTAGATCTAAGGATGCAAAATAGTGTGAAAGTTAATCTGTAAACTAATTTCATAACATACTGAAAATTTGATATATCAAATATGCATGGATGTCAGAAATTTTGATCTGTTTCTCTCAGTAGAATATAAATTCCTCAAAGACAAATAAGACTTTAACCTTGTAGTCAGCAATTTTGATGTTCTGATAGTTTCTTAATTAACTTTACACTCTCTGCATAAAACAATGTTACATTCACACATGACAGGACACATGTGGAACTAACTAGATCAAAATTTTGATGTTCTGATAGTTTCTTAATTAACTTTACACTCTCTGCATAGAACAATGTTACGTTCACACATGACAGGACACATGTGGAACTAGCTAGATCAAAATTTTGATGTTCTGATAGTTTCTTAATTAACTTTACAGTCTCTGCATATAAACAATGTTACGTTCACACATGACAGGACACATGTGGAACTAGCTAGATCAAAATTTTGATGTTCTGATAGTTTCTTATCTTATTTTAATTTTTTACTTCAGGGTGCTAAAGTCACCGCAAAGTTTGAGCTGAAGCCGCCACCATATCCACTGGTAAGATCTAAAGTTTGTAAGTTCATTAATGAATGAGTAATCATAAATTTCCTAATGGAAAATTTCAGAATGCTTTGGAGCCAATTATGAGCGAGAGGACACTTGAATTTCACTGGGGGAAGCACCACAGAAGTTATGTAGACAATCTGAAAAAACAAGTTGTTGGTTCAGAGCTTGATGGGAAATCACTTGAGGAAATTATAGTTTCAACATACAATAAGGGTGACTTTCTTCCACCTTTCAATAATGCAGCACAGGTATATATGCATGTTTGTAACAAGAAAAGTGTCATACTGTTATTCGAGTTAATCTCAAAAGTATATGATATAGTAATCTTGTTATACTACTTACTTCAGGTATGGAACCACGACTTCTTCTGGGATTGCATGAAACCAGGGGGCGGTGGAAAGCCATCTGGAGATCTCCTACAATTGATTGAAAGAGATTTTGGTTCATTTGAAAAATTCAGTGATGAGTTTAAGACTGCTGCTGCTACACAATTTGGTGCTGGTTGGGCTTGGCTTGCATGTAAGTAGTAATATAACACTATACTCCTATAACGGTTTTAGTCGCGTCACAAAATGTGATATTACTAAGAATTGTGATCAAATGCGGTCGAAAAGACATAAAACCATGATGTCGTGGCTCAGATCGTTGCAAATATTGTTTTAAAACTAGTAGTTTTTCTTACCCTTGTTCTTTTTTATTTATTGATGAACTATAGATAAATCAAGCAAACTTGATGCTGGGAATGCAGTGAGTCCTGTTCCATTGGAAGAGGACAACAAGCTAGTTGTGCTGAAGAGTCCCAATGCTGTGAACCCCCTTGTGTGGGGAAGCTATTTCGTAAGTACCAAGGCTTAGTAGTAATACTAGTATTAATCTTTCAATTCCACAAGAAGCATTGTGGAATACATTTATCAGTTTGGTCTGTTGATGTTCTTCTCTATGATAAGTTCTGACGTGATTTCATATTAATTTATTGCAGCCAATCCTTACCATTGATGTTTGGGAGGTACTAATCAAATTTTCTTTCTCTTGGTGTTTAAAAGCTTATTATATAATATCATAAATGTTGACTTTGTGCATTTTTAATTTCTTTTTTTTCTTTTTGTACAGCATGCTTACTACCTTGATTTCCAGGTGAATTTTTGTTTCAAGCATTATGTAACTATTACTGGTGTCTCTGAGATTTCTGTGCAATGGTAGATAAATATAATAACTATGACTGTTTTGTTATTAATTTCACAGAACCGACGTCCTGATTATATATCAGTGTTCATGGAAAAGCTTGTTTCCTGGGATGCAGCTAGCTCAAGACTTGAACAAGCTAAGGCTTTAATTGCCAAGTTATAAATTTCTCCTGAATTGGTTGCTTAGTGAGAGAACTATCCTGTGGGATGTGAAATAAGTGAACTATGCGAAATAACTATTTGTAGTGCTTCTGTTTATGCATCTACATTACCATCAGTACAATGATACAGTGATTTAAGATTTCTTGCTTTTGTCTTGTGCATGAAAAAGTCTTTGTTGGGATAGTCAAAACTCACTTCAAAAATCTCTACGACTCAAAAACGATTATGTCATTTTATATTCATAAGTTAGTTCAACCGTTAATTTTACCAAACACTTTTAATTCACACCACTAGCTTATATGCTATTAGATATCTGCTGTATTGACACTACTTTTTACCAAACAGAATTGTGCATAAGATAATTTCTAATATTTTTTATTGCGGACAACAATGCAGTGTGTTTTTTGGACATATTTTCCACCTGGTTTGCTACAATAATACCATCTTACTTAATTAGGCTAACTAGGATTCACCATCAACTATGAATCTAAGATACTTGAGAAATGCTTTTCAGCTAAGTCCCAACTAGGGAGTAGGAAGGCTAGAAGAGACATGTCTGCTATGTACAAGCAGCTTCAACAGCTAAACTCTTTGTCACTCCTTTGCATGGATTTCCAAATGTATTATTTGATACTCCAATACTACAACTCCTTAATCCAATGCAGGCCTGTTAATGCACACCAGAGTTAGTCTAATCCGAAAGTCGAAAGATTAAACCAATTACTAATTAGACAGAAAGGCAATATGAACTTCTTATATCAGTTTATTATTACTACCTTCTGCACAATGGATAGTGCCCTATTGCTGTTACATCTTCCAAGGTTGAAGTTTCCACAAGTTCCATGAGGAGTTCCAAAGCTTGCAAATTTAATGGAAGAGATCACTTGATTAGGATAAGGGCACTCTAGTGATAGTACAGGTCCTACTTTTCTTCTTGATTCTGTATCTGAATTCCACGTGTCTATAGGTGGAGGATGAGATTCAGATACATGTGAACACACACTTTCTATCTGTTTTGTTGCAAATGAGATTTTTGTAGGGTCTCCTCCACTTTCCTCAAACAATACTAGAGTGTTGCTGTCTGGTTTCAACCATGATCTTGGTACATGGTATCTGCAGAATTAATGATGACTCAATGAATATCTAATATGTATACTTTGTTCAAACATTATAGAATTATTTCAAGTTTTAACTCATCTCTTATAATAAATATATCCAATATTTACGCTCTGTAAGTAGCCAACAATTGTCCGAACAAAAAACAATTCAATACTTACAATGTCTGTGATGGTTTTCCACAGTTCTTTTGACATTTGGATGAACTATAGGCTCCTCTATAATTGCATGACTCAGTACAACCACTATTTGAAGAAATATATGTTGGCCAGTATCTCCCAATGCTCTGTCCATTCACCCAAGCTTCTCCTTTCCCCATCCCAGTGAAGTCAATTGCAACTGGGTTACTTCCGGAAGGTGCAGCAAAGTTTGTCTAATACAACATGTTAATTAACATTTTATATTAGTTGGTAGCAAAATCATTTCATTTATGCTAGGCCCAATAGGCCTAGAGACCCAAGCTAGGGCTTTAGGCCTCACAAAAATTGACCAAAAAAAGGCCTCAAAATTTTATTGGTATATAATATGTATTATAAATTCCATTAAAGTAAAAAAGTTTAGCCTAGCTCAAATGTTAAACTGCCTTCCCTTTTGATTTGTGCAGCTTTAGTCTAAAATATTTTATTATTTTTTTTTCAAAAAGAAGGGTTTGAACAAGTGGATAGTTTTTTCATGTCAAATCCAAAATTTCCCAACAAATAAAAAGTTTATCTAATAATATTTTTCATGTCAAAATATATTTTCAAAACATATTGTATAGTCAATTGGCCATTATAGTTTTTACTTAATTTTTTTTGACAATAGTTTTTACTTAATTAAATATCATTAAATCCATCACAAGTATATATTTTCCATGTCGATTGCTTTATAACCTTAGTTATTGTGTCTAGTATAGTTTATTTAATCTATTGTTATTAATTTAATGATCATACAATTCATAAAATAATTGTTCTTTTTATTTAACTTAATTCATAATAATATTTATAATTATATAATTCATTTGATAAAAAAAGGCTTAAATATATGTTTTGCCCCTGCAAATATCACCATAATCCAGTTATACCCCTGTAAAAATAAAAACTTTAAAATTAACCTTGCAAATATAAATCGCTTACGGTTATGCCCTTCGGTCAGTTTCTCATCCAAAAAAATAATTTAAATAAGGTTTAAATATATGTTTTACCCCTGCAAATGTCACCATAATCCAGTTATGCCCCTGCAAATATCACTATAATCCAGTTATGCCCCTGTCAAAATCTTTAATTTTTCTATTATGCTGATATTTGCAGGGGCATAACTGGATTATGGTGATATTTGTAGGAGCAGAACATATATTTAAACCTTATTTAAATTATTTTTTTGGATGTGAAGCTGACCGAGAGCATAACCGTAAGCGATTTATATTTGCAAGGGTAATTTTAAAGTTTTTATTTTTACAGGTGTATAACTGGATTATGGTGATATTTGCAGGGGCAGAATACATATTTAAGCCATAAAAAAAATATTATATAATTAATATAGTGACAATTCATACGATTTTCATGAATGAATTACATATTTATTATCATACAATACTTTCATATCGCGATCATACAATATTTACAAACAGTACATCTTATCATACAATATTTACTTTTTGTCAAATAAAAATCATACAATATTTATTAAACAACCGTATGATCACACAATTCATTTTATCTGACTTGATCATACAATATTCATTGAGACAGAACAACAATTGTTAAAAATATTTGTGATACTTGATCATTGACTTAACAATGGTTTCTCATCACAACAGTTATAAATTGTATAAATTTTCTAAGGTTTGTTTGGGACGGGGAGTTAGGAGGGGAAGGGAGGGGAGGGGAAGGGAATGGAAGGTTTATGGGGGAAAGAACCCCTTGTTTGAGAGTTTAAAAAAAGATTTTGGGGATTTTGGTAAGCCCTCTTAAACCCTTCTAATGGTCCATTTTCAAATTCTACCAATTTGGGGTTTTCGAAAATTACATTCTCAATCTCATTCAGATTTCACACGCACAGTCTCTAATATCCAATTATCCCCTCTTCCAATATGATTTTTTAATATCCAATTATCCCTCCTCCTGATTTTTTTTTTAAACATCTTCTTTCTTTCATTTTATCATTAGTACTTACTTGTTTTAACTTTTTGTTAATCGAGAAGCCCACGTCGTCGATCCTCAACGCCGATTAAAACACCGCACCCCTCCCCTCCCGGACCACAATCCACTGCAGTGAGATCTGACTACAGTCAAGGTAACCGCATCCATCAAAATTATTTAAAATGTAATCTCAGCTTCCATTTTATTTATCAATAAAATAAAATAAAAAGGTGAACCGCAGAGAATTCATATCACTCCCCTCCCGTTTTAGTCTGTGAACAACGTTTTTTGCGAATTTGTTAAAATACAAGATAGTATATAAACAGTTTTGTGTTGATTTTAATTTCGGCCGGAACCGCTATGATTAAAAAAAAGCAACCGATGATACAGAGAAATCCTTTTTACATTCCTTTTTGTTTTTTCTAATATTGTATCTCAGTCCTAAAGTTTTGCCCAGAACTGCTATATAATCATTTTAAGTGTAACAGTGATTTCTTGGATTCTGCATTCCTCATAGTATACATCTCTTGTAGTATATTAGTTAGTAGTAAAATAATTTCATTTATGCTTATAGTAGTGACATTTTGTTAAAAAAACGATTACCTTGTACCAAGTCAAAGGTTGATTTGTAGGTAAGGTGGATTGTGAATTCCACTCTCCAGAATTGCCACTAGATAGACCTAAATCTTCACCTTTAAGGCCAACCTGTATTCACAAAAATACAATTCATTCAGAAGGAGAGAAAATAATAAGATAGCTATAACTGTAAGTTAAGCTCAGATTTACATTTACCTGATATGTCCACGGTTGAGAGGAGAGATCAATAGTAGTGCCATTTTTCAAACCTTTCAATGTTACTGGACCTGTGATCCCTGCACCCCTTGTGTCATAGAAAGCTCCATAGTTCTGTGGTGAGTAAAGTTTACATTACGATAAATGACTAGATGATGCAAATAACAAAACCATAGTTTCATCTGTTCTAAATGCTTAAATATCTATATTATAATCAGAAAATATGAACCTGTAGTCCCACTGTTAAACTCAGGAGATCAATTTTATTCTTTCCAGCCACAAGTGTGATGGGGATGTCTACATTGACCTTAGCATTGCCACTGTTGCCTGTTCCACTACCTGAAAAAAGTTATCAATAATAATGTAATGTCATATCAAAATTTCATTAGATAATTCATGAAAATGAAATATTTTATTGCTTTAAAGAAAATTTTACCTGCAAGCTTTTCATTTATGAAAGCATGAAGGGCATGACCAAGGGATTCAATGTGGAGTACAGTTTGAGCACTAGTATTGTCATCAACATCAATGCTTCCAAACAAAATAATGAAAAATGTTAACTCGGGTAGAGAATTACAGGTCCAAAAAAACTTTCTCAATATTGGAAGCCTATATACCTCAAGGAGTACCATAAGTAGTCACTTTTATCGGCTGTTGTATTTATTTGTTCCCATAGTCCAAATTTTGAGAATGAATCAGCCTTTGAAATACCAATTGGTTCACTAATCGAACTCCAATCAGAGCTTGAACCATCCAAAGAATCAACCTCTTTTAAAGATTCAGCTGCGAAGCTTGAAATCGTAGTCGCAGAATTAATCTGTCACACCAAAGACAACCATAGTTTATGCTTCTTACTTCTAGTTTATAATATAAACCTGATACATCGGTTATTCAATTAACCTAAAACTGCACTATAATAGGACCAGAGAGAGTATATATTTTGATTGGAACTTGATGAGGCAAACCTTTGCGGTATTAAGCACAACATTCTTGCAATCAGGTAAGATGCTCACAGACCATCCAGGCAAGTGATATGAATTGCCTTTAAAATTTACTGTTGCATCAGACGTCGCGATGTTGGCAAGGAAGGCGGCACACACATCTCCTATCTTGTAAACTGCAACCTGAATTTGAATAGTAAATATCAATGCAATAAAAAAAAACCACTCATGTTGAATAGCTTAAGCCTTTGAAACTTGATAACAAATGGTAATCTAAATTTATACCTCTAGATTTGAACCAGGAGATGTAATTGTTGGATCAGTAGCTACCATTGCTTCTTCACAAAGCTTTATGGCCTTATGCACATCTTTAAGGTGGCCCCATTTAGGTTGTCTAATAATTCCTGCATCAGCCAGTAACATGGTCTATATTATTATTGTCTTGTACATATAAAATGTCTTCTACAACTTTACAGCATTGAGAATAAATATAAAAGTTGAAAGACTGCATAGTACATACCATACTCATCAATTGGTGCATCATAATCATAACTAGTTGAAATGAAAGGTCCACCAGATGTCCGACCAAAGTTAGTGCCTCCATGATACTATTTCACAGAACAAGCAACCAAAAAAAAGTGTGTTATCAGCTTATTTACAATCTTATTAGGTGGTAATTTTGAGCTTAAACTACATATGAGGTTGCATTACCATGTAGTAATTTTGAAAAGTTCCACCTCGCTGGTAAAAGCGCGCCACAGCAAATGCAACATCTTCTACGGGTCTGGAAGGCACAGCACCTCCAAATGAAAGGAACCTAAGGTTTCAGAAGGTAGCAAGAGGTGGGAAAAGAGTTAAAGGAAAAAAGTGATATTCAAATAAGTAACTAGATGATTTATACAGAAAATGATGCTAACTAACCATCCACTCCAATTCTCAGTCCACATTTTCGGTTTGTTGTTAGAGTTTGGCATGAATTGATCGCAGTAAAATCCGTTGCAGGTATTAATCTGGAAACATTTAGTAACACGTTATATTATGAAATTAACAATCAAGTAGAATGATAATAAGATTGCTCTATCTAGTACCCCCACTGGTTTCATATAAAGAGAAAAATGCAGTTTTAGGTTCATTGAATAACTGATGTGTCTGTTCTATAATATAAATCAGATATTCAATGAACTTAAAACAACATTTTTCTCTTATATATAGGACCAGAGGTAGTAAAACAAAAATTGCATAAAAGGAGAAACACATACAATTGGATCAGGTGCGTCTGCTTGCTGGCACATTACCCAAGGAACCCCAGTATCAAGTGATGTAGCCATTGATGCTGCCCAATTGATGTAGGATTTAGCAGCAGGACCATAATGTACATCAATGTTCCCATACTCATTTTCAATCTGGCATTAGAAAGTAAATATTTTCATGTTAAGAATCAATGAAACAAATAACTATGCTTCCACAGGCAGCAGATGTAATAATTTGAAGAAAAACCTGAGATAAAATAATAGGCCCTCCTTGTGATGCATAGAGATTCTCTTGCTTCATCATATCCACAATCTTAGCAGTAAACAGCTTCATTTCTGCCTGAAAAAACAAACCAATTACACGTGAATCGATAGAAGAATGCAGGTACAACAAGCAGCATGGGACTGAGATGGGGAAGGCAAAGAATGATTACCTTGAATGGTTCATTATCTGTTCTAAATTGAATTCCTGGAATAAAATGTAGCCATAGAGGAAAACCACTGTTTTGGGGGAAAAAGATTAGGTATATGATTATGAAACTGAAACTCTCTTAAAAGCTAAAATGATAGATAGAAAAGATCAAATTTTACCCATAGTTCCATTCAGCACATGCGTAGGGACCAATTCGGAGATGCACATAGAGACCTGCTGCTGCTACTGCCTTCACGAATTTAACCAAGTCTCCTCTACCTTCAAAATTATACTGCCAAATATAATCCATCAATTAAAAAACTTGTTAGTTTAACAAGTGTGATAATTCACACAATGCAAAGCAATGGTAATATGAAAATAGAAAGATAAGTGTAAAGAACAGAACCTGGCCTCGAACTGGTTCGTGTAAGTTCCAGAAAACATAAGTCTCAATCACATCAAGTCCTCCATCTTTCGCTTTCTGAATAAGATCTGGCCACATCTGCAATAACAAATACTACCATTGTTAAAGTAGAACTTTGAAGAAAAAACAGAATAAGGAGCAATGAAACACAGACATAGACACAGATACCAGACAAGACACTGACATTTCGACATTGAAGTGATATATGTCAAATGTAACCATAAGAGTCAATGTCATATCTGGTATTCAATTTGAAGTGTCGGTGCTACATAGATAAGTGTACACACGAACCTCTGGAGTGCTACGAGGGTAATGAATGGAACCGGAGACCAAGACTCTACGCTTGCCATCAATGACCACAGCACGGTGATCATAAGTGACATTGGCACAAAAACAAGCAGGGGCATAAACACTGAGGAACCAAAACAAAACCAACACAACCTGCGTAGCTCTCATTATAAAGACAACTGACTAAACAAGGTCGAATAAATGAAGAATGATTTGCTTCCTGTATATAAAGGCACTTGTTCTCTTTTTTATGAGACTTATATCTTGAAGCAAGTAAGAAGAGTAGCTCACGATACAATGAGTTCAAAGAGAAAAACAAAAAAAACAAACTAAAATGAGGTTGCTTTCTTAGGACATACACAAAACAATCTTTATTGAACAGTTTATGGTGTCTTTTTTATCACATGCGTGAAAGTATAAGAGGTTGTTGCTTAGCCGCTTTGTGAAAAGATAAGGTGTGTAGCTAGCTTGAAATTGATAAACTTGAAGAGTGGGAAGAGAATCAAATGAGATGAGAGAAGAAGAGTGAAGAGTACACACGGGTTGTGAAATGAAGCTAGTTAAGTTAAGTTAATATAGGGGAACTAAATTAAGTTATTCTACTAAAATAGAAAAGCACGTCACGTCTTATCTAAAAATAATAATGACATCATAATAATTTACAGCTTGTCAGTGTCATCGTCGTCTTCCTTAGATCTTGGTGTTGTCTTCTTCGAATGATTCTTAGAGCATCTTTAGTGATGGTTCTTTAAATGGTCAAAATGTTTTTGTCATAATATTAAGGCTTAACAGTTGGTTTCCTTTTTTATTTTTCCTAACTTTGGTATCCTAATTTGATCAAACCTCCAATTTTAGTCCTCCCATTTTTTCCGCAATTTTGGTCCTTAATTTTAGCCCCCTGTTAAATTGCAATCCAATTTTTGACGAAAATGTTTACGTGGCAGAGGTGTTCCGTCATTGGGTGTCGTAGCACAATACACATTAGCCACATCACCATTTTACTGCATGTCAACATTGCTGTAAAAAATCGGATGGACTAGAATTACAGATTTGATAAAATTAAAGATCAAAATTGGGGAAAAAAAGAGACTAAAATTGTGGAATTAATAAAACTGCATATCAAAATTAGGAAAAATAAACTAGAGAATTGTTTTTGACGGAAATAAACTAGGGAATTAAAATTGCGGATTTTTAAAATAAAGGATAAAAATGTATTTAAGCCTAATATTAATAATAACTAATTAATATTATTTAAAGTAAAGATTCTTACACGTGTTATGTTCTTATCCAACTCAGATTTTCTCATAATCGATATAATCATT
This sequence comes from Astragalus glycyphyllos, assembly GCA_963573325.1. Taxonomy (NCBI): domain Eukaryota; kingdom Viridiplantae; phylum Streptophyta; class Magnoliopsida; order Fabales; family Fabaceae; genus Astragalus; species Astragalus glycyphyllos. The sequence continues at coordinate 55,783,284 of OY754310.1, read as the reverse complement.
ATATAGAAACTATATTAATTTAAAAAACTATTTCCATAATTACGTGAAATTAATCTTTTTATTTAATAAAATAGTATATATCCTGCTGATCATTAATCAATGTAATTCTTCAAGATTCTGAAACAATGTCATTATAAGCAATTGTTGACATATCTCGTGATATGTCTCGTGATATCATTAATCAATGTATACTCCCTTATTATTTGTGGCTTTTCTAGAAAACAATTGTTTCTATTTTCATTTTCAAAGTCTAATGCAACATTTATTATAGTTTTGTAAATAATGTCATTAAATATTTATTGTATATAGATGAAATGAGATGATAAATTATTTAGGGTATTATAGGTAAAAGAGAGTTAATTGTATCAAAAGTAACAAAATTTATTGGTCTCATTGATATGTGTAAAAAGCCAAAAAATGACAAGAAAATAGGAATGGGGGAGTATCTTATAATACTAATCATTAATTGCAGCAATCTTGGTTAAGCACACTGATTCAACAAACTCTCGATGACATGTGGAAGTTATTCGTTTCCACAAAAGTGGGGGTTTTTGGCTGGAACTTGTTGACGGGGATGCTACTGACTCGTGATATGCTGGTGGCTAAGGGAATTATTTATGATCCGCATAGCTCTTGTTGTCCAGTGTGCTTTGATCATGAAGAATCTATCAAGCTCTTGTTCTTTTCGTGTTGTCGTTCCAAGCTTATATGAACGGATATTTAGGGGTGGATGGGTATCACGATGAACGACAATCTGGAGGGGGTTGATCATTTTCGCGTTCACTGCTTGAGTATGGGATGGCTTCAAAGAGTTCTTGCAGATACAACTATTTAGTGTGGATGGCGGTAACCTGGTGCGTTTGGCTTCATAGGAATAACACTTTATTTAGAGGATATTTGATCCGCGGGTGGTTGTGAATCATATTGTGTCTATCTCGTGGGAGTGGTTTATTAGTCACGAAAGTTGTAATCCTCCTTTTGTTATTTTCGTCTGGTTGGCCCACTGAACTGTTCGGTGGCGTTGTAATTGGTTTTCGCTTATGTTGGGCGAGCCTTTTTCTTCCTGGAGTTCTCTTTTTCCTCATTGGGTATTTTTCCTACGGAGTTTTGGCTGAGGGAGATTTTAATAAGACCCCTTGTATATGAATGGTTGGAGTACTCTTATACTATCACTCTTGTACTGCTTTCAATAAGATTTTGGCTCAGAGAGATTTTAATAAAACCCCTTATAAAAATACAATAAGATTTTCATTTTATACGCGCTTTCATGATCATATAACACAAGACTAAAAATATATTAATCTTTTAGTAAAAATGCAATAAGATTTTCATCTTCTATTAAAAAGGCATTTTAAGTAGATTGAAAATCTCACTAGAAAGAATATTAATACATAAGTCACTCTAAAATGAATTTTAATAAAAAAATAACACTAAACATAAATTAGTCCAATTTAAAGTTTTAATAAGAATATACTTTAATTTAATATTTTACCATATATATATATATATATATATATATATAAAGAGAGAGAGAGAGAGTTAATGTATATTTCAAATTATCCACATTTTTTGCGATAAAATATGCAAATAGGGATCAAATTTGCGGAAAAAAAACATGAGGACTAAATCTGCGAAAAATAAAATAGGGAGATAAAAGTAATAGATTTGAGGAAATAGAGGTCCCGAATATTTTTTGGTCGAGATCAGGGTATCCACCGTCAAACGTAGTGACTAATCCCCTCGCTGGATTTGAGGCACCTCGAAGGGTGGGACAGCTGGCCCAGAGATTTAAAGATGCTCCGTACCCAATGTGTGGATCGAACTATCAACATTTGGTTAATGGAGGATGAGCCTCAACCGCTCAACCACACCCCTGAGTTATATTGTTGCGAATATGACATAGACTAACTAAAAACTGTTATAAAAATCATTTTATATATAGACAGCTTGAATATGTATGAGTTAATAGATAATACATGAATAAAGTTTTAATAATTATATTCAATAATTTATTTAATATATTTTTAATAGATAAGAAGTGATCTAGTGGAATCTTTTTAATATATAATCTAAATAAAAATTAAATTTCCATTTTCCAAATCATGGATGATCCATTCTTTTTAATTTTAACAAATGTGGCAGAGGGAGGTGGTGGGTAGGTACTCGTGTTGTGTGTGTGTCTCGATCATATGGACGGTAATTGGAAGCCAATCTCATGGAATTAACTAGTATCAGTGCCAGTGGTGGTTGGGTCATTCAAAACGCAGATTAAATAGAAAATTCTTGTTGCTTTTGGTTAGTTGGTGCATCATTATAACTCCATTCCAAACGTGGAACCATTACTAATTTCTACTCCATTTAACTAAAATTAAGAATTAAGATTGTGGTCGAAAAAAGAAAGATGTACTACAGTATTAAAAACTTGCCGAGAGAAGTATTTTATTTTATTTTGACTGGGAAATGTGTCCACATCACATTCAATATCCATTAGTGCATCCAACACGGTTATCTCAATTTGTGGCAAACTAAACAAAGTATAGTGCATTAAAATCCCAATTACTCCCGCCACAAGCATCTTTAGCGCAAGTGATAACTGATAAATTGGGTAAACTAAATTTAGTTGATGTGTCTTATAATTGACAGCCATTGGAGCAGTCATATGTGGCAAATGAGGTGAACAAAAAATAGTTGCCGCAAACACGGTAAACTAAAATTAAAAAAATTGTTTTCTCTCCCTCTCACACTTTCAACAAATATTAATAAATAAAAATATAAATAAGTGAGATCAGATATATTTCTTTATAAACAACCTTCCTTGGAGTAAAAACTAATTTTGTCAACTATGAATTGCTTAAATCTCACGTGACTCTTTGAGTCCACAAAAATCACTTTAGTTCGCTCATTTAACACACATACTATCATTTTGACCTTACTATACAAAACCTGAATTAAAGATTGATAACGAGTACTAGAGAATCCAACTAACATAGATGTATGTTTGTTTCCTTTGATTTATATCATCTCCACCAAAAGTCAGTGTCTACCACGCGCGCACATACCTAACACACTTTTTGGACACAGATGAAAGTGGACAGGCACGATACTGCATGATGGAAAAACATAACAGTGGACACTCATCCATTCCAAATGAAGGTTGCAACAGCCAATATAACGAGACAATTCATTGTAAGGACGGGTTATAACTCTAACTCAATCTCAAATTTTTAGCGACCTATTTCGTAGATCCTAATTCATCTTTAAACTTAAATAAATTACGAGTCGATTTAAGATTGAATCAAATTAATTAAGAGGAGACCGAATTGTCTCATAATATAAACAAGTATTTTTTTAAAATAACATTGATACTACTTAAAATAAATATTTTACATTTGATAGTAAAATTTAATGGATACATTTCAGTAAAATGTCTATAAAAATAATATTGATTTTTTTATTTATCAAAATAATATTGATTTTCTATAAAAATAATATTGATGTGTATACTTTGTTAAAAATAAATTAGATGTTTTAATGCACCACTGATCATCAATGCATCAAATAAACACCAAATTATAAAATAAAAAATAATACAAGCTCATGCAACAAAAATAAGTATTTTATCTCAAGGTTATGAACATGTATTTGCATTTTCTGATTTTAAAGAGAATTTGGTTCCAAACACTAAACCCACTTTAATAAGTTCAATCATGCCCTTTTTTCATGATATTTACCACATCAAACAAGTTGGATTTATTGGCAACCCTTGATCAATCAAACAGGAGTCACCTTGATTTGGGGCGTTAGAACTCTAATTTAGTGGAGAACAAGCAGAAAATTTAAATAACGAGGAGAGTTCTACTTCCTTTCCCCTTCATGTCCCGTGAATTTCTCCAATTTTTTTATAGGCTAAATACCACTTTTAGTCCTTTATCTTTGCTCGAAGTTTCACTTTGGTCCTTTATCTTTTTTTTGATCCGTTTTGGTCCTTTATCTTTCATTTTCGTTTCATTTTGGTCCCTGCCGTTAGTTTTTGTTAATAGACGTCACGCTGACAGTTAACTGCTGACGTGGCGTCTTAAATTTATTAAATGACGTGGCATTATTAGTTGAGTTGGCTTTTACACCACAGATTTTAAAATTAAAACAAAACATAAAAAGGAAATTAAATCATTTATCTAAAATGAAACAAACAATAAAACATTTATCTAAAATGAAACAAACAATTAAAATTAAATCAAAAACTCAATCCTCATCTCTTCACTGTGCTGCAATCAACCCAAAATCGTCAAACATGATGCAATCAAAAACCCAATCCTCATCTCTTCACCATGCTCCAATTAAGTTCAAAAAAATGAAGGAAACTAGAAAACAAAAAACCCAGCAAACACAAATCCAAAAAACTGAGGGAAGGAAGGAAACTATTTCAACTTCTTGTCAACCCATCATCAACAGATTCGAAAACCCATAAAAAGGATTTGAGAAATCCCATTCATCAATGGCAGCAAGGTTTGTTTCCCTTTCTACAGATCCAAAAATGCTTCAAGGTTCATCAATGGCAAAAACGCTTCACGATTTGTTTCCCTTTCATCAATGGTTTGTTTCCTAGACTAGATCTGAACCTTCAAACTGAAATCCATAAAAGGAACTTGATTTTATTGCTCTTGAATTCGTCATCTTCCTATGATGTCTCATTTTTCTAGATCTGAACCTTCAAACCGAAGAAGAAATCTAGATTTGATTTAATATGCAGTTTATCTAATGGAGGTAAAGAAGATGAAGATGAATGTTTTTGATTTAGGGTTCAAATGGGGTGAAGATGAAGATGAATATTCTGTTTTGATTTAATTGATTTAATTTCCTTTTTCTGTTTTGTTTTAATTTTAAAATCTGAGGTGTAAAAGCCACCTCAACTAATGAATGCCACATCATTTAATGAATTTAAGACGTCACGTCAGCAGTTAACTGCCAGCGTGACGTCCGTTAACAAAAACTAACGGCAGGGACCAAAATGAAACGAAAATGAAAGATAAAGGACCAAAACGAACAAAAAAAAGATAAAAGACCAAAGTGAAACTTCGAACAAAGATAAAGGACCAAAAGTGGTATTTAGCCTTTTTTATATGGTTGTTAGTATAATTAGTTGGAGGGGCGAGAGAAAAGTTAGTTTTCAGAATTTGAACTCTAGATCTCCTTCTTCAATTTTGGTAGAGCCTTAAATTCTTACTTCAAACCTTTTTTTAAACGAAATGAGGCCAAAGCCCAATAATGATACCAACCTTACATTGGTCTGAGTGGAGCTGGACTGATCACATTCATTAAGTAAGGTCTCGGGTTTGAGTCTTGTGGAGGAAAAAAATGGTTGGGAGGGGAGATCCCACAAAAGGTGGCCAATCAGGTTCATCAGTGGAGATTAGTTATCTGCACAGCCAGTAGATACTTCACACCAATAACAAGGTTACCAAAAACAACTGCACAAGGATCAAACATGGAGTGAGAACTCTCAAAGAATCAGCACAACAATATGCCTATTTGGTGGATCATCAAATCTTAAAACAACTCCCTAAGTCACATCCCAATGTAGTTAAACTATCAAACACTTTAATTGGTTCGCGAAAACTATGTCGGATTTTTGCGTCCCAATCCAAGTTAAGAAGACTCTTAGTTCGTATAATAAGACCCTCCCATGCGCACTACCTACTCAATGCTTGTATTTTCAAAAGTTTTGCTTGGTGAAACTATTGTTGTGTATTTCATTTTGGAAAAAACTTACATACACTACTATAGGTACTGGTGGTGTTGTACTTCAAAGGAAAAGTAGGAAAACTCCGACAAACCACTTGACAGTTGTAGGGTTACAAATGCTTTTTTTTTATTAAAAAAACTGTGTTTGTGTCTAGGCCAGTACAAGCAGTATCTATAGTACTGTACCTAAGTATTTCTCTTTAGTTTTTTCTATTTTTTATATGGTGAATGGACAGTTGAAGGATATGCAAGAGACAACAAAGAGTTTCGAAGATAAATATTATGCAATTCAGATTACTCAAGGATCAATATACTCCAAAAGTTAAACAATAAAATTTAAAAAAGTGATATTTTTAAACCAATTTCCAAAACCCATGCCACTTCAACTAGTTCCTAATTAATTTCCAACAAATGAGCATTTTGGAAAGAAATAAAAAAAAGAAGAAAGAGGGTGTATAAGAACAAATCTGGTTCAAAGAGGAACCCCAATAATACTAGTTTGACAGCAACGGTCCAGAGTGGCCCACTAATAAAAACTGATTTTGTAGCCCAAACTGAGTCCTATGAGTTGAGACCGAGTAGCCGTACGTTTCTTCTTTTGACCCGCTCCGGGAAGAAAGTAAAAGTATGCCAGTGCCTCTCTCTCCTGCAACGTCAATGGCTTCCTCCAACAATTCCAATTCAGAAAACAAGAAATTCAAAAATGGTGAATCCTCCACAACTGCAAGCAAAACCAAAAATAAAAGAGACTCAGATAATAATGATAAAGAGAACAACAAAAAGAAGAAGAAGCTCCAGCTCAGCAATGGAAACGATGTTGAAGAAGGAGAAGATGCGAAAACGCACGTTTTTCCGATGCAGCGTATTAGGACGATGTTAAAGAATGAAATTCCTGATATTCGTGTTTCTACTGAAGCTATATTGGCCATCAACAAAGCTGCGGTAACTTTATATTCACAGTCAGATTTTTCTTCTATGTTTTTCTTGTTAAGTGTTTTTGTTTTCCTCGCAGGAGAAGTTTATTGAACAATTGACTCAGGATGCGCATGCTTGTTGTGCTCAGGATCGGAAGAAATTTCTGAGTTACAATCACCTATGTAATGTCCCTCTTATTCATATTCTCTCTTTTTGATAAATTACCACACTTGATATGTTTGAATTTCTGAGTCCTTTTTATGTGATATGTTTGAATTTTGTTTAATCAGATCCGTGAGTTCATGACTGAAGTGAAAGAAATTTTTAACTGATATCTATATTTTGGGAACTCGAGGGATGTTTTTCTTTGTTTAATATTGGTTAGACATTAAAGGTTTGTAAGCTATTAGGCTTAGAATATGACATGAATACTTTTGAGTAGGAATGTACACTGCACACACTCTTAGGACTTTGATACATGGCAATGGATTATCAATTTCTACCTCCTCTTATATTGTTATTTATCTCCATGCATTGTGTTTGTTGCTCTGTGATCTGCTATTTATTGGTTTTGTCGTTGCGCCTTTATGAATTGATATGTTTCAGCAGATTGTCAATTTTTACCTCCCCATGTATGGTTATTTATCCCCGTGCATTGTGTTTGTTTCTCTATGATTGGTTATTTATCGGTTTTGTCGTGTTTTCATGCAAAATGATTTGTACCGTTTCAAATTGATAGGTGTCAACAAAATAGATTATCAATTTTGACCTCCCCATGTAAATTGTATTTGTTACCTGGTGATCGGTAATTTACTAGTTTCTTTGTGCTTTCATGCAAAAAGGCTCATACCAAATAGCGGTTCTGTTATTATAATAATTTGGCATTTTCTTTTGTAATTTGGAAATGAACTACTGAGTGGATTTCCCAGATGTTGTTGGCTACAATTTTTGAGTTGGATAATGGGTGGGTTAGGCGACTCTTTGAAAGGGCTTGGCTAAAATCATAGGGTTGTTCTGATACAGCAAGGTTCACGATCTAACGGCTGTCCCAAATCAAATCTTATAATAATAAATATTGAATGAGCGCAGCTGTTTGGTATGATTTTTTCACACAAAATTAATTGCGAAAACTATTCAACCAATGATGTTAAGCCTAAGAATTCAATTCATGTGAAGCATGGTGGGTAGGTAAGACAGGTAATCAATAGAATGTGATCATTTAGTGTAATATTAGTGCGGATTAAATTCATACTATCTAGCATTGTGCATATTGAATCTCTCTCCATGTAATGTGAAATGAGGGTTTTTAAGTTATAGCTCTCTTGTTGGACCGTTTCCTCTATTCATTTTTCAATCTACTCACATATAATCTTATATGTATTATCAACAATCCCTAAATTCTGCACACCTTCAACTGCAGAGAACTGCATTTTGCCACAACAACAGTCATATGAAGCACATACACCTTTGTTTAGATGTGTCCCGTGTCGGACACATGTCCCATGTCGGACACATGTCCAACACCCGTATGACACATCTTAGACATCTCAATTAGGAGTCCATTTAAAAAAAATATTATTTTCCTATAGTGACACCACTCTCACACCTACTAGACATCATTTTGGTTGGAAGAGACATCCACATAAGTAAGTCTTCTTGCATATGCAAGTCATAGCATACTGCATGTTCAGTTTCTTTGGTTTCCCTTGTCCCTACTCTCACAGCTTGTTTCTGCTTTTCTGATTGATGTTTCCATCCATCTCTATTTTCTCTGTTTTTGGTAGACATCTCCCTCCCAATCAATACTCGGTGCTTTGTCAATGTCTCGGCTCTATTTGCGATCGATGTCTACTCTTAGGCAATATCTTAGTTCTTCGCTTCAGGCTTATCGTTGTCTGTGTTTTATATTTTGGACATTAGTAGTTTCTATCATAGGGTGTGGTAGAATCATTCAACTTCGTTTTTGAAATTGAAAAAGGATTGGTAAAGGTTTTTCTAATCTAATTTATTTCTCTTTCGTAGCCTTGCTTTTATCCTTTCCAAGAATTGTTAATATTTCCTTCTCTTTCCCTGTGCAATATTGAAGGAAATATCTATCCCGAATAGGAAAATGGCAGGTACCAAGAGAAATGTCATTAATCCAACTCATTAATTTGGCACCGACATTTAATTCAACTATAAACCTTTGTTTTTTTAACTTCAACCCCGATCAGTAAGAGTGAGCAAAGGTCACAAAGGTGAGTTCAACAACTCAATTTTGTAAAACCCTTTTGGTTTTTGGTTGGCACTTGCAATGTTAAAATTTAAAATATTAACCACCATAAGATTTGGTATGGACATATGGCCTAAATGGGTTGTAGAATTGCTGCTTTTTATGTCCATTAAGCATGTTTATCTGTGTGCTTGTTTGTGCATTGAGGCCATTGAATATTTCCCAATTACTAATTAGAACCCGTTCTTTGTTTCAGCGCATGTTGTTAATAAGCAGAGGAGATATGACTTTCTTTCTGGTATTTTCCTATCCCTGATGAAATTTTGTCCAAAAACCTTTGAAATATTTGAAGTTCGCCTTTCATGTATTTAACTTACACTGATTACAAGGACTTCTATGTTGCTTTTGCTTGTTCAGATTTTGTTCCTGAGAAAGTGAAAGCTGAGGATGCATTAAGAGAGAGAAATTTGAGAGGGAATGGAGGAGGTTAGAAATTGTAATAACAAAGATAGTGAAGAATCTAAGCTTGTACTTTATTTGTTCTATCATATTTTGTAATGAGAACATGTATCATGGTGAGTGATACACTATTTTGCATTTCCCTAGTGTATACCTTCACATTTTTAAGAGAGTACATTATTAAGAGAGTGGAATAGAAGGAAAAGGAGTAATGAGATTAAGGGGAAGTATTTCTGCTTGTTTTGAATGTTTAAGGAAAGGAAAGGGGGTAACTTTGTGCCCCTTGAAAGTTGAAGCCAAATTAGAGGGCATGAGATCTCCCCCATTATTTTATTTAAGAAACCCTTATCCTTTGAGGTGGTAAGAATTGAAACTTCCCCCATGCCTGTTTCACTTGGTTCCTTATTTTCACTTTGCTTGGTTCCTCACTCCTTCCACCGACTTAGAACTTGCAAACAATGATTTTGGTTAGTTTCCACCTTTGTTACCCTCTCTTTCCTAATTCCTCACATTCAAATTTCACATATAGCATAATTTTTTTTGACTTTCACTAATTTGAACTTTGTACTAGAGTTGTTCCTTGGATTCTGCATTCCTTTTTTGTTTTGTCTAATATTGTATATCGGTCATCATGTTTTGCTCAGAACTATGGATGGCTATACAGTCATTTTGAGTGTAACAGTATGTATAAGGGAAATACATCTCTTGTAGTATACCATAGCTAGCATACACTGCCTTCATATTCATAAAATCCCTTCTAACAAACTAACTGACTAGCAGTCAGATAGTTAGTTCATCCCTGCCCAAAACCGAATTCTATAAATAGAATTCTGTGTAACAGAAAACCGAGACTTGCTTTCAAAGAATCAATGAAAATACATTTCATATTCTCTTTGTTTTCTCAATAGCAGGCTTTGAATTTACGAGTTTCAACAATATGACTGCATGGAATAAAATATGCATTCTTTTCTGTCTCAAATTGGCATCTAGGATCAAATGCTTGCATGTGTTTCGTGTTGGGCATCGCATTATAGATTAGAATCTTCCACCGGGTATCACTGTACAGCAGTAGCAGCCTAGCAGGGATTAGTGCAATGGTAGAGGAATTTGTGCTGGAAGGTTTTGCTAAATATTTATATTAGAATGCCAAGATATGACTTTGCTGTCATATACACAGTAGAAACACTTCCACATTTTCCATCCTTCCTTCTTTGGTTTATACTCCATGCCTATTAGGAAGTCCCATTGCAAACTTCTGCTTCTTTTAGTTGTTGTGTTTTTGAGTTTCAAGCAAATTCTATTTGTGGTTCTTCAACTCACCAGCTGAATATATCAGAAAGTGCAGAAGAGGCAGATCTGTAGCATAATTGGTATTAGTTGGATCAGCCATATTTTTATTAATAACTGTAATGGCTACAAGGCACAAGCTCATTTAAGTTTCAGAATTCTGAGTAGTTCACACTCCTTTTTTTTTGGAACCTTCAGTTTTCCAGCATTGGAAGCTCAGTTTCCTTATCTCAAATGAAAATAATGTTCTTTTACTTTTCTCTCGATTGTTCTGGGTTTTGGAAATGCCAATTTTCTTAATAAATCAGAATTATGAAGTCTCTAGGTATGCCTCCCTCTAATCAATCAAGAACTTGGAATCAGCACTCTTGTGAGCCACAAAACTACGTATTTTAGAGAACTACGTTGTGAACCTTCTTCGGCAAATGCTTCTTTCTACCAATAGTACCGATAGTATTGACTCAAATCAAGCTTAGCAATCTACTACGTTGTCATAGGACCAGAACCAAAAAAGTGATACAGAGAGACCATGGTCCAGATTGCAAGATTGTTAAATGTCAATGGTGATGGCTACCTCTGTCCTATTTCTATGCATAAAGACTATCAACTTGAAGTGGACCTCACAGCGGCTCTTTCATGCCCTGTACATGATCCAATAGAAAAAACCAATTTGTATTTTGTAATTACTATGATGTTGCTTTTTAATTGGTGGATCAACTACCACCTTTGTAAGTTACAAGGTTATAACTTCGAATTGGTCAAATTGGTGATTATTGTAATTCTATGTAAACTCCCATGGTATCAAATAGCATCCTGCTCACTAATGGTTGGTTCTAGTGGTAACTGCGTTCGGATTCCACCCCAAGGTCTCGAGTTCGAATCTTGGGTGTGGCAAAAACTCTATTGGGAGGAGAGAACCACACGGGCCGGCAAAACACAGTACTCGTGGCAGTCAGGTTCTCCAACGTAGATTAGTCATTGACAAAGTCAATGGATGAAGTGCTCCAATGACACAATAACAAAAAATAGCATCATGCCCTAATTATTCTGCTGGTATTCAATCTTCAAGTGTTATATTCCTCAATGGCAATGTTCACATTTAGAACCCAAAAAATGGATATTTTAAAATAGCCATAACGCATCGTCCATTTTGCACGTAATTACGTGCATAACATTCTTAATAGAATGGATGGTAAAAATATTTAATAGTTGCTTATAGTAAAACTTTTCTTATCAGAAACCCGACAAGAGAAATTTCTACCAGCTTAAACTAGACAACATGAGAAACAAGTTAAACCATCATTCTTCCTTAACAAGCATAAACATTAAAGACAATCAATGTAATTAGCAGAGAGAAGAGTCCCAGTGGCAATCAACACCTAGGAAGCTGGTTAGAGGCTAACATCCACAGGATTGATCCAAGTAACCCAACACACGTTTTTGTCACTAAAACATGATGCCATGGACTAGTTCCTTGATTTAGCAGCATGCACTTGATTGTTTTGCTACGCAATCATGCTCAAGTTTTGTTTTCCTTTCTACACATACCCAAATACATCTCACTGTTTTTCCTGCCTTCCCAAGCAAAATCCAACTGGCAGGCTAATACAGTAAACTAGCCCTTGACACACTACCTTTCACTGATGTATAATATGCTGACAAATGAAGTTTCTAAGGAAACATTCCACCAAACTTCATCAAAAAAAACATTTCATATTTCCATATATATTTCCTTCTTTCCATCATTCATTGCAAGAACAAGGAGTTAAGGACCACCCTTCCACATCTTCAACTCCTTTATTCTCATTCAACAAAAAAAAAACATGGCCATGAATAATATGAAACATCCATTCTCCTCTCTCTCACTTGTTCTAATGATTGTTTTCTTCTCTTCAACCACAACTTTATCCCTATCACCTGCAACATCTCCAGCTCCATCACCATCATCATCCCCAACAGACATCATAAGAATCCTCAAAAAAGCAGGAGGATTCACAACACTAATCCGTCTTCTACAAACAACACAAGTATCCACACAAATCAACTCTCAACTCATCAACTCAAATGGTGGCTTAACCTTTTTTGCACCAAATGACAATGCTTTTTCCACCCTCAAACCTGGTTTCCTCAACTCCCTTAATGATCAACAAAAAAATGAACTTATCCAATTCCACTTGCTACCCACTTACGTTTCAATGTCAAATTTTGATACTTTGAGTAACCCAGTTAGAACACAAGCTGGTGCAGACCCTGATAGGTTGGCATTGAATGTAACAGGTTCAGGAAACCAAGTGAATATGACAACTGGTATTGTTAATGTTACTGTTGGTGGTACTGTGTATTCTGATCACCAACTTGCGGTTTATCAAGTTGATAAAGTGTTACTTCCTCGGGATTTCTTTGTTGCTGAGCCTCCTGCACCTGCTCCTGCACCTGAAAAGAGTAAAGGGTCTAAGAAGAAATCTGATGATAGTACTGGTGTTGCAGGAGATGATGATTCTTCTGCTGTTACTGTGAAGCAGTGGCATCTCATGTGGGTTGCTACAGTTTTTGTAGCAGCAGTATTTTTATGGTGAAGATGAGATTAAGATGTTAAAGATCGATGCAGATACATACAAACTATTGGAGAGGATTGGATTGATTCATTCATTCACATTTTGCAGACTCGGAGTGGTTATTGTTTTTTCTGTGATGGTCTTATTTTTCCTCTATATCTTTTTCTCTTATATGATGAATCAAGTAAGTTTGTGGTGAAAATTATATATAATATTCAATTTATGAAGGGTTTCTTCATTCTACTAGTAGCTCTCCTCTCTCCCATATCAGAAAAACTTTATATCTTTTTTTTTTTGACGGAAAAAACTTTATATCTTGTGTATTATTACCTACGAAAATTTTGTGTATTCCTCCTACAAGTTGCAATCAAAAAAAAAGAACCATTATTAGAAAAATCAGATAGGCTTTTTTCTTTAACTATTTTCAGTTAATCGTGTCAATAATTTCATAATCCTTCCTAATAACTTTCTATTTCTATTAACTACTTACAAATACTTAAAAGCACCACAAACACTTACACAGTCAGACTGAAGGACATTATTCAAGCTGTGATTGAGGAAAACCATTGAGTTCGTTGTGTTATTTGAAAGACAAAAATCCTGATAGGGACTTAGGTATTATGGGGTGCTCAAGTCCCACAACGAGTAGTATGGGATGTTCGGTGGAGTATTTAAGTCATTTGGATCTTTCCCTTTGATAGCTAGCTTTAAAGGGAGGGTTCCTCAAGTACTTAGATACTTATCAATTGGTATCAGTGTTTGACGGTGGCTCAGAAAGAGCTACCTATAGAGAGGATGACCAGAAGGGCCAAATAAAGCAACGTAGAGTGCAGCCGCCAAGACGTCGGCTCTCATAGAGACTTGAGTATTATGGGGGTACTCAAGTCCCACGTCGAGTAGTATGGTATTCTTGGTGAAGTATTTAAGTAACTTGATTTTCCCCCTTGATAGCTAGCTTTTAAGGGAAGTTGCCTCAAGTGATTAGATATATCAAATCCGTAAAGAATAGATGGATTAAACAATTAAACAATAACAATATATTTCATTTGAAAAATGTATATGTCTCACTTACTAAGTAATTGCCAAGACTGAGATGACAGAAATCTCTGACCCAAGCAATCAACTTAATATCTGCGGTAGTAAATATCCAATTTGGAAAACAGAAGGGAACCGTGATTCATGTGGAAATAAATTCTAGAAATAACAGTAAGCATCCATAAATTAATTAATAGTTTCTAATGAAAAGAAAACAGATGTTGAAAAGCTTTATGTTAATTTGATCCCTTTAATAACTAGTATCTGTATATGGATTAGTGTTGGTCTATTTTGCTAAGCTGTAAAAGGCCTTGTTGAAGCAACTTAGAACTAGTGAGTGATCAATCCAGCAGGCAGCAGCTAAAATAGTTTTTATCTTTAAAATTGTATGATGGTGGCCCACTTTGAACTAGAACCATGGTTACATGATGTATGGCAATGAGCATGCATCAAGCATCATATACATAAATACATAAATAAGGTAAAAAAAATCCTGATTTCCCAATAGTTACACACACCATAAGGATAAAAGAAAGTGTCTTTTTTATGAAATTCAAATACTTGCGAAGTTGCGATACTTGAAAGATATTAGGGAGATTAGACAAAAATGGTGGTAAGGCTATTTGGTAAGCAACTCCACAGACTCTTTTCTAGATTTGGTATAGACCAATAAAATGTGTAGTAAGTTTCTTAGATTTCACGACTCGACCAACTCCAGTTGTTGGTAGAGTCATGAAATCCAACTACCAGATTGCTCTAGGACACAAGCCCTTTACAAATCCTCTAAGGATTGGATGGGTCACTCATACTGGCCATCCGTCAGTGATAAGCAGAGCTGATCCTAAGCTTAGTCCCTAAAGACTTTTTCATACTATTCCAAAACTTAAAAAGCTAAACCTAGGATCTCTATCAAACGCAGTAGTTGATGGAACACCATGCAACATCACAATACCTCTAATGTAAATATGTTCTGTCCATCTAGTATTGTGTCTGATAGAGCTTCTTCCTTACTCAAACAACATTAAAATTATTGCAGTAGCACCTTGCCTTTTTCATGTTTCCTTCTAAACTCTGCACAACTTCATATTACTTTACATCTACATTGTTTCTACAGTGATGTTAAAAACAAGGTATCTCATACATCTCCAATCACCTAAATCATCAATTTGGCAAAGATACCAATAATAATTAGATAAAAGATCCTTATTATCCATGACAGATAGGGATATACCCTCACAAAACACAGCTACATATCACAACATTTCACCAACCTATCATTTCCATAACCTCTTTATAAACCCTCTCCTTCACACTCCTTACACATCAAACACACATTCCAACATTCACATTCTTCCATAGAGCCATCAAAAGCCACATAAGATGAAACAAGCAGCTCTCTTCTCTTTCTCACTCTTCCTTCTCATTTCCACCACCTTATCCATTTCACCAGCACCTGCTCCAAAATCCCCAACAAAAACCCCTCCTACACCAAAAGCCACAGCACCATCACCAAAACCATTAGTCCCTACATTACCTCAATCACCAGACTCATCAGATTCTGTCCCAGATGACATTACAAAAATCCTCAAAAAGGCGAAAATATTCTCCGTCCTAATTCGCCTTCTTAAAACAACAGAAATCATGAACAACATAAACTCACAACTCATCACAGCAAAAAGTGGTGGCCTAACCATCCTTGCACCAGATGATTCTGCTTTTTCAAACCTCAAAGCAGGTTTCCTCAACTCCTTAAACGAAAACAAAAAAATCGAACTTTTACAGTTTCACATACTACCCGAATTTGTCTCAAACAACAACTTCGATTCATTAAGTAATCCTGTTCAAACTGTGGCTGGTAAAGATCCTATTAGGCTTCCACTTAATGTTAATGCATTAGGTAACAGTGTTAATATTTCTACTGGGGTGGTTAATGCATCTATTGTAGGAGTTGTTTATTCAGATAATAAACTAGCTATTTATCATTTGGATAAAGTTCTTCTTCCTCTTGATTTCTTTGCCACTAAGACTAAGGCACCTGCTTTGGCTCCAACTCTTTCTGCAAAAGCTCCTAAAGCTTCTAAGGAGAATTCTTCTGCTGAAGATCAAGATGAAACAAAACAGGATCAAGAGAAATCTGGTGCTTTGAGTTTACGTGCCATTTGTGGAACAATTTTGGTGTCTCTTGTAGTTGTAGTAGCAATGATGTGGAGTTGAAGAATGAGATCCTTTTGGAAGCTGCATTAGTTTGAGTTTTCTATGCATGTCTTACGCCATTTTCTTTTTCCTTTTATTGGTTTTTTTGTGTACTGGCTTTGACGTGAAATCTTGTGTCATTTTTCTTGTATAAAAAGTTTGATATGGGATGAGTAATTTGTTTGATACTTCAAAGTTGTTGTAATTTTCCTCTTTAGCTTTTTTAATTTGGAGTTTTGAGATATGAGACGGGAAATTGGATTCTAGGAATTACTCCAGTAAAATCCAGTCTCTAAAGCAGGAACTTCAATGATTAGAATGGAAATTGGATTCTAGCTATTTACGTAGTAAGTAGAAAAATGCATAAAATGTTAGGATAATTAATATAACTTTATATGCGTAATTTTTTTTTAATATAACTTTGGGGAAAAGATTATAATCATTGGAGATTAATAGGTGTCCGGCAATTAATTTTATAGATTGGTTAATGAACTTAATTTATATACACTTTTATTTTTATTGTAAAATATTTTTTTACGATGTGAGTCAATTGCGAAACAATAAATTAAAATGATTTGACTTTCTCTTAACTAACTTTAAATTTAAATGATAGTTAGGTTATCATTAGAAGCCATTTATTTAACCATGAATAGCTTTTGGATTTTCTCTCTCACTCTTCTCCTCCTCCTCGCTTCCCCTCTCCTTCAAGGTATTCATTCATTCTGGCACCTTCATTTTGTAGATCTAGATCCGTTTTACCTTTGATCCATGCTGCTTTGCATGTTACCATTCTCGTGATTTACTTTGATCCCCACCCAACAATTGCTTCATCTTTCACATGCATTTTGAGCTTTGATCCGCTTTTTAATTAGGTTAAAATTTGATTATTTTTTTAATGGGGAAAGGGATTTTGACATTTTTTGTGATCGTATGTTTTAATTGCCTACATCCATTTACCACTTTGAAGCCATAGAGAGTGAAAAGCTCACTTTTTAAATATAGTTTTTATTGGTATCTATGTGAAGAAGTAGGCGAGTTTGGCGATGCGACCTATACTTCTTCTGCTCTAGGAATTGATACCATAAGTGTGTTTCTAAAAAATAGTGCAAAATGTAAGTGTGTTCGCGGGTATGAACATGATGTAGTGGTGGTAACAGCTGGAGAGGAGATAGAGCTACTCGTTGGTGTCAAAAATAATGGTAATTCAATCGAATTAGATTAGATACTAATTGTCATCGTTGGTGATCATGCATTTCTTTTGTGGTTGTTACATTACACCTACACTCTTGTTGCTGTTAATTTGAGAAACGTAGAAACCACAATCATAACTCATTCATTAGTACTCTAGCTGATTTAGTTTATTTTGTTGACTAAAAACAAGGCTAGTCTTCACGGGCTTGTCGACAACCTTACTGCTCAGGTAGTAGTCACTTACTAAACATCTGAAATAAACTTAGCTATTTATATGTGTCTGAAATCCTTCTACCCATGTCTACTCCAAATGATTATTTGTGTTTGTAATTTTACCATGTAATCAATCTTGCAGGTTTTCAACAAAGGTTCTGTACCAGCCTCAACACAAGCTACTTTCCCATACATATTTGAAGTCAGCAAGTTCTTGAAGGTATTACCATTACTTTAAATGCAACAGCTTTTAGTTTCTTAATAAGTGAAACATAAGTGAATATTTCTATACTCAATAAACCCTAATTTTTTTCGATATGTAGCCTGGAAATTTTGATCTCGTGGGTACTATTGTGTACGAGATAGACGAGCAACCATACCAAAGCACCTTCTATAATGGCACTATTCGAGTTGTTGAACCTGGTAGTTATCTCAGTATGGAATCTGTGTTTCTTGTTACTCTGGGAGTTACCCTCGTCACGATCTTTGGGCTATGGATTCATAGTCTAATTCAACACCTATCTAAGGTACTATAGTCTTTCCCCCCGCACAAGCCACCTCTTATTTCCTTCCTCTTTCTGGTAATCTCATGGTTGCTCATGAATATTTGCACAGAAAACAAGGGATATAGAATCTGTAACACAATGTTTCTGAGTATGAGAGAGCAAGTAGAAATGGTTCTGGAGTCTTGGCTGAATGAATGATCTTACCTTTCTGTTGTAGCTTAAATAAGAATGTAACTTTTTTCCTTTTGAGGTTGTGTTTTTTCTAAGGATATGTTTGGATAGTTCAAAGTTAGCGGAATGGAGTGTAATGGAATGAAGTGGAGCGGAACAGAATGAAATGAAATTTCCATTCCATTGTTTGGGATTTTTACAACGGAATGGAACAAAATTCCCTCTCCCATATACAAATTTTTTATTTTTATTCCTATTATACCCTTATATTCAAAACATTATACCCTTATATTCAAAACATTAATAATCTAACATTTTTATTTAAAACACACACACTTATAAATGAATATATATGCACCTCCCTTATTTGCCGAAAAGTTTCACTCACCTCCCTTAAGTTTTATTTAAAACACAAACACTTCCCCTATGCATCCTCTATTTTTACTTTATAAGGGGAGGTGTGTGTAATCTTGAGGAGATCATATCTTTTGCATAATAGATGAGCTGTATGTGTTATTTTACCAAAATTGAGGGAGGTGAGTGTAATTTTCCCTTACATTTAACTAGGATAAAAATAAATTAACCTCCTTTTCTAACAACACGACCTCGCATCTTCTCTCCCATTTTCCTCCTTCTCCCCACTTCTCCTAAACTTAAGGCAGTGGATGAAGAAGGGAAATAATCAAATAACAATCATCTAAATTTAAATAAGTAGAGTACTTTTGTCAAAAAAAAAAGTAGAGTACGAGAAAATTTAAATTTAAACTTCACGTGTAACACCATCTATAATATATACAATTGAAAATGTTCCTCAAAGTCATTTTTCTAAGTTGTCATTCTCTCGGGCTATCCACATAGGATTAATGAAAATATTTGCCGACATGTACAACACTTTAATTACATGGCATCCTATTTGTATGTTTCCTTGTATGTCTCAATACATTTAAAAGGAATTTGAAAAATTAAATAAAAATTATTGCAACATTGACAAATTTCAAAAGTAATAAAAACACATTTTGATTAGAAAAGGTAACGCGGCATGGTCACCATTTTCACAAATGGTAAGATAATAATGACTTTTAATTTATTGCCTTATACGCTTATGGTCAACTTATATTATAAAAGAAAAAATTAATTGTATTAAAACTATATTTAAATTTGTTTTGAATCTTGCAATTAAGTTCAAATATTTCAATTTAGTTTTGATTTTGGATTTTGGATGTTATTCTTTTTTTTAATATTTGTCTTTTCTTTGGTTTTTGGGCTTGGTGTCTGGTAGGCATTTGCACTCTTCTCTTATATTTAATTGGGATGATCGTCTTTTTCTTTGCTTTTAGAACTCAATTTAGGTTATTGAAATGTTGTTTTCGGGTTCTCAATGAATACACATTTTTATTTGAATGTATTTTAATTTTGGACAGATTAAAGCATCCATTTTGGACCTTTACATACATTTCCAGGGTAAACAGCCACCTTCAAATATGACAGGCAAAATTTGGTAAGTAATTAACATTTAAGAGCGTTAAAGAGTAGGAGAATTTGAAGAACGAAAGTTGTTATCATGATATTGAGTCTAGACTTGCATTTTTTCCAATTGATATGTTTTATAATGAATGATATTGTTAAGGCTTGATTACATTGATAATGTTTGCATTTTGTTTTTTGAAACACTTTTGGGTTGACATCTCTTTCGGGTTGACATCTCTTATGGAGTATCAAAATTTGCTCCTTTTTCTTTTTTGATTTGGAATACTTTTTATTAACATTCTTTAAAGGTTGTTAGAAGATGTATTGTGGTTTAGAATGTTGCAAATTAAGTTGGAAGAAAGTAATTTAATAAAGTCTCTAAGAAGAATTCTGATACAGAACCGTTTGAGATTTTTCATTCAAGAGGATTCCCTCAACTATTGCTCCTCTGTCAGCCTCTATTCCTAACACTAACGATTTGGCTTTTTTCTTTTTTAAAATATTTAATTTTTAGTTATTTTGTTTCTATTTAATTGAAGTGCAATTTGGCGATTTCATTGGCTATGCATCTTTTGTTTATCTAAAATAATTTGTATATTTTACTGTATCGTTAAGTGGTCCTTCATCATTTGCATGTTCTAGCCTTAGGTTAACTATATTATTTAATTCATGAATATAATGACATGCTTCCAGTTTTAAGAAAAATTATTTATATGACACAATCAAAAAAGATAATTGTTTTTTCGAGAAAGATCTTCAAATTCAAAACATCTGTATTCATCAATGTTCCAAATTTTTCTTCATTTTTTGTTTCGTATACTTCTTCACTTTTCTTTGATTATTTTCTTCTCATTCTTTTTTTCTCTTTCCTTCATTCTCTTCTACCAGATCTTTTTAATATGAAATAGAAGTCAGGTCATTTATAGAGATGTATTGAGAAATTATAGGGAAATGATGAGGTAAAATTGGGGGCACGACTTCAATAACATATTTTGTACAATGACAATGGAAACACACTCAAAAGCGAAAATATGGAAGAAGAAAAATGACAAAAACAAAATACTCTATTTTGTTCTTGTTATAATTTTACATTGTCTATATGAGGGTATTTTTTCTACATTACTTTTTGATTTGTTGCATGGTGGATCAGTTTTGTTTTTGCCAAATGAGTGGCTTGAGATGGGAAAAACATTTCAATAAGTGGGTCTTAAAGGTGTTGAAATGTTTCTTCAAGTTGTTCATATTATTCTACTTTGACATGCTGCTATTTTGTTAGATGTTCTTTTCTTTTCTCTGTTCTCTTAAATCTTACATTATTTTTCCAATTTTTGATAATTTTTCCTGCTACATCTAATTCAATCTTCATTCTTTAAGTTCTTGCTCATGTCTTCCTCTAAAATATAGGTTGAGATGAGTGGATGCACATTGTCCAATTAATTAACATCAAAATATTTCAAGTATTTCGTGCAATGGTGAACGATTAAAAAAAATTATCAATATTTTAATAGAGTGTTTAAAACATAGTTTGTATCAACGGCTCTTCTAACTTTGCATTTTAACTTGGGTGATTATTGTAATTTAATTTCATCTATAACTATTAATAAAGGGGATTCTAAAAAAACTGTCATTTTGGTATCAGATTTTTCTGACCAAAATGCCCTTATTGTAATGATAACTACCCACTAACACCCAACACATTTCTATTTCTATTTCTAATAATTAATCACCCACTAACACACCAATACACCAACACATGAAAGACGGGCCCGACCCCAAGTATTAAATAATGGGAAATGCCACTTGGTACGAAACAAAGTCACTACCAAACAAGCACGCGTGTTTCTTATTTCTGCTCTTTGTTTTCTTACTCCTTGTGTTAGTGATTTTTTTTTGCCTCTTCGTACCTTTCGGTTTATCCTATTTATTGTTGCCCTTAAAAAATTGTGAGATCATGCCTACATATTTTAGTAGAGTTTTGTTTTTTCATTCTTACTCTTATTTATGAATTCTTAATAGGATTTTCTTATGTATTAACCTATTTAAAAAATTGTGAGATCATCTTCAATAAAATTAGCAGAGTTCTTATGAGTATATAAGATTCACAAATAAAATTATTTTTGCAAATAAAGGATTTACATGACAAACAGAGTACATTGATCAAAGGATAGGGGTAATGTTAACTAAAAACATGTTTTTGAAAAAAAAATTATATAATATGCAAAATTAAAATTTATAAAAGACGTACCATTTGACTATAAATGCTCATAGTTCCCATGCACCACACTGGTAAGCACACTAGGCTTATATATTCATCCATAAGGATTGAATAACCAAATATATTTTCGATTGATTAGAACTTTATCAAGATTCATTATAATTATATATGAGCAATAAATTTACTGTCTAAAAGACCATAAGATAAATTTTGTATCTCACATAATTTGAAATTTAGCACAAAAAGTAAAAAACTAATATTGGTTACTGTTCCAGACTGGGCCAAGAGGCCCAATCCTCGGGGAAACCGTCCCAATCCAGTGCTAGATCTGGCCCAGCGACGTACATAGAACACAGAATCCCGATCAATGGTCCAGATTGGGCGCCCCGATCCAACGGCCCAAGATCGGGTAAGACTCGGAAAGCCCCCACTCTGCGTCTATAAATACAACATCAACCTTCGATATCAAGTATGTTTTTGCTCATTTGTACCTTGCACTGACTTCTGATTGTTGATTTTGGTATCAGAGTGTCTGCAGGTACCAACCCCACCGAGACTAACCTTTGCGGAACAATTAAATTAAATTAAAATGATACAATAAAATACGAATATGTTATATAGTATCTACTATAGCGCAATTGATACACTATTTAAGGAAGATTTGAGAAGAATCCTTCCAAGGTCATCATGTAATCAAAATTATTACGTATTTTTTTCATTAATGCAATGATTAAAAACAAAATTCCGAAAATTTTATTAATAACATGCAGGGAATCACAAAAAAATATAGATTCTGAATCAGTAACTTTGGACAGTGTTAGCACAGTCAAAATGAGCTTCACTCCAAAATCCCAATAACAACATCACTTCAAACCACTATGCACACCTTCCTGATCTAACTCCAAGCTCGGCTGAACAAGGTCGAAAGCACACTACATATTTTCATGTGTGCTTCCACGCACCTTGGGGATCTACATGGTACACGCCAATAACAACTAGAGTAAGGTCACATATTTATAACTGTCATTGGCGAGTAACATGCAGATCTCCAAGTCGGATGAGAGCCCACCAATATCACAATACTCAAATTAAAGAGACTAGCGGAAGACGGGCATTCCCGTGCTCGTCCTCCGCTTTAGATTACTGCGCTACAGTAGATACTTGTGTAGTAGTGGTTTATTGTGAGTTTCGGAATGGGTTAGCTCAGTCCAAATGGACTTCGCTCCAAAGGCTCAATAAACACATTGTTGCAAGTCGCTATGCACACCATCTTGATATAAAAGCCAAGATCGGCTCAGCGAGGTCGAAAGATCAAATCACACCTTATGTCTTCAAATCACATCTTGATACAACATACGGTGTATCTTTTCACGAGCTAGGTCCTAATTAGTAAAATAAATCTTTTTTTAGATATTAAAACAATTTATATAGACTATATTCTAATTTAAAAGAGTCCTCTTGATATGGATCCCAAAAAAGTCCATCGGTGATTTTTACCATTTTTGTTAAAAAATGAATTTTAAAATAATGGAAAATAAAAAAAATATCTTATTAAAATTTACTTGAAATGATAAAGGTGCACCGATGGACTTTTTTTTAAGGACCATATTAGAGGGAGCCAATTTAAAATTGTTTAAATTAGCATGTTACATTAATCAATTATAATTACATGCACTTTTCATTATTTAGTTTATTTGTTATTTTATGTTGCTTTAAAACTATTTCAATTTAGTAAACTTTAAATCAAAGTTACATTCCCATGCATCGCACGGGTTGCATACTAGTTTCCCAACATTACAGAATATGGCGTTAAAGTATGTACTTCAATTACTTCATACAACAACACCCTTGAAATGGGCCAAAAGATCAATGTATTCTTAATAATTAGATTATTAGAGTTTGATATCATTTGAAAAATAGTTGCATGGGTGAGAATCTCTATCTAACAACATAAGAGAAGCAGACATACATAATAGACACTCACATAATGCATATATATCATAGTATGCTATCATATCACATTGCAATACTCACACTGATAAATGATAATTGTGTCAAAGCCTAAATATAACATAATCAATCATTATTATTAATCGATTATGTCATATTCTTAATATATAATTGTGCAATTTGCTATGAAAAGTAGTGGTATTTTCATATAATTATGTAAATTATTTATAACATTGCAATAAGACTGGTTAAAAAAGGAGATTATTCAGTCAAAATATAAATAGTTATTGCAGAGAACCAGATTTGTGCATGGCATGAAAATTTCCTGCAAAGTTTAATTGCGGCATGTTTTTATGCAGGAGAGGTTTTCATTCAAGGTAATATTTTACTGTCACATGTAGCAAGGGATGATTTGTTTTCTAATGAAATATGATTCTAGTTCTAGGGGACAATCTTTTTTCCTAGAATTTTTCTACTAATAATATGTTCGGCTCATAAAAAAATAAAAAACAAAACAAGACACGTCACCAAATTATTGTGAAAATGTCTGTTTTAAAAGCTGAACCAATCAAATGGTTCAATCGGTTAAACCATATATAAATCGATACCACATACAGTTCGATTATATCAGCGTTTCAACCACAATTTCGTACTAGTTCAAACAATTATTGAACCATTACATAAAGGTCTCACAGATAAAATTAATGTCTGGTCCTGTTTTCAAAACACTTGTACAAATAACATCTGGTGCAGTTATTTATTTTTAAAAAAATTCCCACAGTTAAAGTTGAAAAGAATTTGTATATGAATTTATAGAGGTTTGAATACTCTTCTTTAAAACTAGACATTTTAGATAATAAGAGTTTGATGTATCCCAAACAACATGGTTAGTGACGAATATACCCCTTAGAAAAGGGTTTTAGAGATCAAAACATGTTGTAATAACACATTTGTATGAAAATAATAAAGATATTTATAAAGTCAGTGATGGCTTGAGGCGAGAGGGGCAACCGCCCAGAGCCTCATTTTGTTAAGGACACCAAAAATTCTTTAACATATAGATATTGTTGAAGAAATAAGTAATTCAAGTCAAGTATTAAATGCTTAGTGGACTGCCTAGTCAGCAACTTACTAAGTCCAAGTCAGATTTGTTTTTCCCTTTAACACGTTGGCTAAGCACTCAACATGTGAGTGAGAGCCACTGCTACTTCTTGTGTATAAATACAATTCAATGACCAAAGAATGAAAATAACTGTTTCTGTTAAACACTGTGTAATTTTGTTATCCTTGCATGTGTGAATCTCTCTGCTAATTCATCGTGGAATTACAGGGAGTTTGGATATTTGTTCCAACAAATTGGTACTAGAGCGAGAATCAAGAAGATCCTGGAAACCACAACGTGACGGTTCATGGCGAATTCCGGCGGAAACAACGGACAATTCCTGGCGAAGCTTCCAATCTTTGACGGCAAGAACTATGATAGGTGGATCATACAGATGTAGGTCGTATTCCGATACCAAGATGTGCTTGAGATAGTCCGCAATGGCGTGACTGCAACCACTGGAGATGCACAACGCGATCAACAAAAGAAAGACAGCAAAGCCTTGTTCCTAATTCACCAGTGTGTGGACACCGATGTGTTTGAGACGATTTCACAATATGAGACGGCGAAGGAGGCATGGGATGTGCTAGCAATGGCGTACGCCGGTGATGCGAGCTTGAAGAAAGTCAGATTGCAAACCTTGCGGAGATAATATGAAAATCTCAAGATGGAAGAAAAAGATACAATTGCATCGTATCTTGGCAAGGTGACACTCATAACAAATCAGATGCGTACGAATGGAAAGACGATTTCAAATCATTCGAAGGTGGAAAAGGTACTACGAACTTTGACTCCTAAATTCGATAATGTAGTTGTAGAAATTGAGCAAGCAAAGAACCTAGATACACTAAAACTCGAAGAATTACAAGGATCACTTGAAATCAATGAGGCTAGGTTAAAAGAAAGAACTGATGAAAAGGAAAAGGAAAGGGCTGTTGAAGAAGCCTTGCAGGCAAAGTTTAGAAAGAACAATAGTAATTGGAAGAAAAAGGGAAAAGAAACTTGGAAGGACAAGAACCCTAGGGTAGTCAATTCGGATGACAGTGATGTTGGTGAAACCAGCAAAGCAAATAGGAAGAAAACAGTGAAAAAGAATGATAAAAGAAATGTACAGTGCTACAATTGTCAAAAATGGGGTCACTTTGCTGATGAGTGTGTGAATGAAAGAGTCCCTAGGAGGAAGAAGAGTGATGAAGCACAAATTGCAGATTGTGATGATGACGAGTCTGATACAGATACAATAGCTTTGATGGCCATAACTGATGTGAATGGCAATATTGTTGAGATATGGTACTTGGATACGGGTTGCTCAAACCATATGACAGGGAATAAGTCATGGTTTATCAAGCTTGATGAATCAGTGAGAAGAAGTGTGAAGTTTGGGGATGGTCAATCAATTGTGGCAGAGGGCATTGGAACAGTTGAAACTTCATAGAGCAGATGGAAAGAAGACAGTGATCCATGAAGTGCTTTATGTGCCTGGTATGCCTAGCAATCTATTGAGTATTGGGCAGCTACTTGAAAAGGGCTACTCTGTGACTATGGAAGATGGCTACCTAGAACTGTACAATAGCAAGAAGAAGGTTGTGTTGAGGGCACCTCTTGCCAAAAACAGAACATTTAAGGTAGAAGGAAGTTCCTTGAGTCACAAGTGTTTGAAGGCATCAATAGAAGAAGAGAGTTGAATGTGGCACAAGAGGTATGCACATCTCAATTTTAGAAGTTTAAAGCAACTTGAAACTAAGAAGATGGTGAAGGGATTGCCTGCCATAAAAGAATCCAGTGAAGTATGTAGTGAATGCTGTGAGTCTAAGCAACCAAGACAGCCATTCAAGTCATTTGTGCCAACAAGATCTACACTAAAACTGGAAGTGATACACTCTGATGTGTGTGGTCCTTTTGAGACTAAGAGTCTGGAAGGAAATCTATACTTTGTCACATTCATAGATGACTTCACTAGAATGATGTGGATTTACTTGCTTAAAAGAAAGAGTGAGGTGTTTGAAACCTTCAAGGAGTTCAAGAAATTAATTGAGAATCAATGTGGAAGCAGAATCAAATGTTTCAGAACAGATGGAGGAGGTGAATATACATCATTAGAATTCAAGCAATTCTGCAAGGATGAAGGCATTCAACATGAGGTGATTGCACCATACACTCCTCAGCACAATGGTACTGTTGAGAGAAGAAATAGAACAATTCTCAACATGGTTAGAAGTATGTTGAAAGAGAAGAAAGTCCCACATTGCTTCTGGGGTGAAGCAGCTGCTACAGCCACATACCTGTTAAACAGAAGCCCTACTAAGAGATTACAGGAGATGACACCATTTGAGAAATGGTGGAAAAGAAAACCTGATGTGAGACACCTAAGGATATTTGGATCACTTTGTTACAGGCACATTCCTGAGCAAGTCAGGAAGAAACTTGATGATAGAGCTCAACCTCTAATGCTTGTAGGCTACCATGCAACTGGTGCTTACAAACTATATGATCCTAAGAAGGAAAAAATATTTGTAAGTAGAGATGTAGTATTTGAAGAGAAGAAAGGATGGGACTGGAGCATTGATAATCAAAGAGTTACTGATGAATTCACTGTCACTAATGGTGCAGTGAATTTGGACATTCAGGAAGAAGAAGTTAATGAGCTTGCAACAGTTGAAGAACTACCAGTTAGAAGGTCAGAAAGAGTTAGACAAATACCTCAAAGGCTTCAAGACTGTGAAGTCTTTCCTGACACTGCTATTGATGAAGAAGGTGACTTAGTGATGAATGCCTATGTTGCATAGACAGAACCAGTAACATTAGAAGATGCCTTAGCTAATGTGAATTGGAAGAATGCTATGGATGAAGAACTTAAATCAATTGAAAAGAACAAGACATGGGAACTTGTCAAATTACCTGAACAAAAGAGACCTATTGAAGTAAAGTGGGTGTATAAAACCAAGGTTAAGCCAAATGGTGAGGTATCAAAATACAAGGCTAGGCTTGTTGATAAAGGTTTCTTGCAAAAACCAGGCTTGAATTTCAATGAAGTATTTGCTCCAGTTGCTAGGATGGAGACTATTAGACTAGTGGTTGGCTTGGCAAGTTTAAAAGGATGGGATTTGAGTCAATTGGATGTCAAATTTGCCTTCTTAAATGGGCCACTAGAAGAGGAGGTTTATGTAAAGCAACCACCTGGATATGAACTGAAAGGTCAAGAAGCAAAGGTTTATAAATTGCACAAAGCCCTCTATGGCTTGAAACAGGCACCAAGAGCCTGGAACAAGTGCATAGATAGCTTTCTATCACTACTGGGCTTTGAGAAATGCTCATCTGAGCATGGAGTGTATGTCAAAGTAAGTGGTAACATCCATCTCATCATCTGTCTCTATGTAGATGACATGTTAGTGACTGGCAGTGACAATGATGAAATTGACAAGTTCAAAAGAGACATGATGAAAGAGTTTGAGATGAGTGATTTGGGTCCATTAACCTACTTTCTTGGGATTGAGTTTGCAAGGACTAATGGTGGAGTATTTCTCCATCAGAAGAAATATGCCACTGACATTTTGAAGAAATTCAAAATGAGTGGATGCAACTCAACTGTGATACCTGCTGATGCAGGAATGAAGTTGAAAAATGATGAAAATGAGCCTCTAGTAAATGCAACTCTGTATAAACAGATTGTAGGGTCATTAATATACCTAGTGAACACTAGACCTGATCTTGCATACTGTGTTGGCATGATTAGCAGGCATACGGAGACTCCCAGAATATCTCACATGGCTGCTGCTAAGAAAATATTAAGGTATGTGAAAGGGACAATTGATGAGGGAATCCTGCTGGCCAGTAACTCTGATAATGGAAATGTGGTTGGTTTCACTGACTCAGATTGGAGTGGAGATTTGATGGATAGAAAGAGTACAAGTGGATACTTGTTTATGCTAGGCAAGGCTGCTATCTCATGGTGCTCGAAGAAGCAGGGCACTGTGGCCTTACCCTCCTGTGAAGCTGAGTATATAGCAGCTGCACAAGGAGCATGTCAAGCTCAATGGCTTGGAAATGTCTGCTATGAGGTTGTATGTTGATAACAAGTCAGCAATTGACTTAGCTAAACATCCGGTGTCACACGGGCGTAGCAAGCACATTGAAACTAAATACCACTTCTTGAGAGACCAAGTTACAAAAGAGAAGTTGGAATTGATTCACTGCAGAACTGAAAACCAGTTAGCTGATCTGATGACAAAACCTCTGGCTGCTAAGAGGTTTGCTGAACTAAAGGGAAAGATAGGAATGAGGGCTCTAGGTGACATGAATTAAGGTGGAGTGTTGAAGAAATAAGTAATTCAAGTCAAGTATTAAATGCTTAGTGGACTGCCTAGTCAGCAACTTACTAAGTCCAAGTCAGATTTGTTTTTCCCTTTAACACGTTGGCTAAGCACTCAACATGTGAGTGAGAGCCACGGCTACTTCTTGTGTATAAATACAATTCAATGACCAAAGAATGAAAATAACTGTTTCTGTTAAACACTGTGTAATTCTGTTATCCTTGCATGTGTGAATCTCTCTGCTAATTCATCGTGGAATTACAGAGAGTTTGGATATTTGTTCCAACAGATATATTTAAATAAAGTTTATATGTTATTATAATTATAATTACATATTTGAAGAATTGAAAATCATTAGAGAGACTTTAACGACAGAATCCAAATCAAGTTATATAATATTGGATGAAGACAATTAGTTGTTTCCTAATGGTTGATGATATATAGCATAATATTACCTATTGTTACTAAATTTTTTTTTCTCTAAGTTGAAATTGTTTAAAACTTATTTGTCATCTATAATGTCGCAATACAACATGGTTATCATAGTAACAGATATTCCCCCTAGAAAATGGGTTCTAGAGATCAGAACATGTAGTAATAACACATTAATATTATGAAAATAATAAAGATATTTATAAAGTCAGTGATGGCCTTGAGCTTGGGCGAGAGGGGAAACCGCCCGTGGCCTCATTTTGTTAAGCACACCAAAATTTCTTTTTACATAGTCGTATATAGATACTCCCTCTTACACGAATTATTAATGATTTTCCACAAATATTAAGGTATGTGAAAGGCAGTGAGAGAGCAACAAATTGCATAAGAATATGTAACTTAGTGTTGAGTTCTCTATGCCATATTAAGCCATAATAACATTAGGTAAATTGGTTTTGACTTATCGATGTACTTTTATGAGTACTTATCAATGTATTTTTTGACAACATCAATGTATATTTTAAAAGTCTAATAAAATAAAATAAAAATGTTAATAGACTACATGTTAAAATGCCATGCCTCAGAATTGCATTTTTACATGACAACTAGTACATTGGAATTGCATGTTTACATAACAACTAGTACCAACTTTTAAATAGAAAAACACAATAGTTTTGCTTGATAGCAAACATGATATTCACGTGATACTCATACATGATAATAAAGCCGATCTACCTTATAAAATATTATTCATTTACCTCTTCTTATTCGTTAACTTGCTAAGTCTCTCTTCCTTCTATTATGACTATCATCCATTATATATATATATATATATATATATATATATATATATATATATATATATATATACACACACTAAAATTAGTGTGACTGTATTCCATGTATATGGAATGTTATTTTCTATTTTATTGAAAATAAAATATTTTTGAATAACAATGATAAATAATTAATTTTAAATATAAAATTCCAAAAATATATATTTTTGTATATTATAATGAGTGCTTCTACAGGGAGGGAGCAAATCAAATCTCTCACCGGTGAAGCATTAAATATGACCATAGGATGTAGTATAAAAAATCATCAACGATTGAGATTTAATACTGGTTGATTCAATCTTTACCGCTCATAGTGTTGTTGGATATAATATATATATATATATATATATATATATATATATTAAAATAAATAGCATCACCACCACCGTCGGCCGGTCGCCTGAGAGCCACTGTGATCGCCGCCACCAAACGCTGTCAGCCTGGAGCTCCGTTGGCGGCCACTGCCTGCAACCACCACACACACACACACACACACATATATATATATATATATATGTTTATAAATATAAAAAATTAATAAATAAAAATGTTTTTTTTATTAATGGATGGTTAATAGCCACTTAACCATTGTTATACAAAACTGTGGTTAGTGGAATCTAACCACAATTGTGCATATCTATGGTTAGTGGCCACTAACCATTGCTATGCACATTTGTAGTTAGTGACATCTAAACATTGACATCTGACCACAATTATGCATATATGTGGTTAGTAGCATCTAACCATTGCCATGCACATATGTGGTTAGTGACATTTTAGCATTGTGGTACAAATCTGTGGTTAATGCATTGTGAAATCGTGTTCAATTGCGTTTCTCTACACCGTTTGAGCATCACTTCTCGTTTCATAGCTTCGCTTCTCTATTTCGCGTTTCTCACCATTGTTATGCAGGTTGGTTTCTTCTTCTTCTTCTCTTTTCCAGGTTGGTTTTGGTGCACTCTAACCATTGTTATGCAAATGTGTGGTTAGTGGCATTTAACCACAATTAGGCATATCTGTGGTTAGTGGCATCTAACCATTGTTATGCACAATTGTGGTTAATAACATCTAACCATTGTGATATAAATCTGTGGTTATGAACAATTTTTTTCCCAAAAAAAATTATTTTATTTGTTTAAATTTCTTTCCCAAGTTTTTTTTTAAAATTTTTTAGGGTAAATTACCCTTTTACCTTTTTAGTAACAAATACTAAGCAATTGGCTTAGTATTGTAAATCACTCGCTTACAAATACGATGTGAGTCAATCGCGAAACAATAAATTAAAATGATTTGACTTTCTCTTAACTAACTTAAAATGATAGATATGTTATCATCAGAAGCCATTTTATTAACCATATAAAATGGCTTCTATCAATAGCTTTTGGATTTTCTATCTCGCTCTTCTCCTCCTCCTCGCTTTCCTTCTCCTTCAAGGTATTGATTCTCGCACCTTCCTTTTGGAAGCTGCATTAGTTTGAGTTTTCTATGCATGTCTTATGTCCTATGAATCCCGAATATGGGATACGATACGACACAATACGTGAATACCGGAAAATTTTGAAAATCAAGATACGATACGACAGAGATACTTCAATAAAAAATAAAATCAAAATTTAAAAATATAAAACATAACTAAAGATACTTCACTTTACTGATTAACAATTGCTCATAATATTCAATAAATATGATCACATTTACAAAAAAAGATACTTCTGATCAAAATAAGTAAGCATAGTTAAATGTATTTTCCCCACCCATTTTAAAATATATTCTTCCTCCTATGAACATGTCACAAAAGATATACAGTCTACTACCCAAGTTAGAATATAGGAAAAAACATCATAAGTCATATCCGAAATAAGTTTAAGCTTTATAGAATTGCCTACTATTCACTACTTAACACTAATTGTGTCATTCTCCTCTCCTCCATTTCGATCGTCAAAAAATAACATAGTTTCCAACTCTGGTTCATCAAGAGACATCTCAAGATACTTCCAGGATACGTATCCATCCCCAAAGTGTCCCTCAGGTATCCGGTAAGTATCTTGTCTTTTTTAATTTAAAAATAAATATAAATTTCAGGATACTTCTAGGATACGTATCCAGAAGTATCCGACAGGTATCGATATCAGATATGTATCCGACACGGGTATGTGGTCTATTTTGGAGTATCTGGGCTTCATAGCTTATGTCATTTTCTTTTTCCTTTTATTGGTTTTTTGTGTACTGGCTTTGACGTGAAATCTTGTGTCATTTTTCCTGTATAAAAAGTTGGCTTAAATATGTTTTAGGCCCCTGCAAATATAGGGTGTTTTGGTTTAAGCCCCTGTAAATTTTTTATTTATTTATAAACCCTTGTAAAATGACACGTTTTGTTTTAAACCCTTCTGTTAGCAAGCTATTAGTGAGACGTTAAAAATCTCTTCTACGTGTATATTTGCAGGGGCTTAAACCAAAAAAATATTTTTCAATGGTCTAATAAATAAAATATATTTTTGCAGGGGCTTAAAATAAAATAAAAAACACACGTGGAAGAGATTTTTAACGTCTCACTAACAGTTTGCTAACAGAAGGGCTTAAAACAAAACATGTCATTTTGCAAGGATTTATAAATAAATAAAAAATTTGCAGGGGCTTAAACCAAAACACCCCATATTTGCAGGGCCTAAAACATATTTAAGCCTAAAAAGTTTGATATGGGATGAGTATTTTGTTTGATACTTCAAAGTTGGGTATGTTGAATGCTGAAAAAAAATTTAAAATTTACATAAACTGAAACTGGTAAATCAAGAAGAAGACTGGCAAATATAAAATTTTAAAAAAATTTACATTTTTCAAAATAACTACAGTAAAATAAAACTGAAAAAATTGAAGATCTAGAAGAGGAGAAATGTTTTTGCAACAGATCCATTGGTGTGAATGTCTAGCTAGCCAATTCATGGAGAGATTAAGCATGCGAGACGATTTTTTTTAGTGATGAGAGTTGAGGGTGAGAAATATGATAGCGTTTTGGCGGAGCTTCTGAGGTGAGGTGAGTGAAGAGGTTTGGTGAGAGAGAGATGATGAAGCTAATATTGTATTTGGATGAGAAAATAAGCATAAACATTAATTTTCAGGATGAGGGGTGAGCTGGGAAGAGGAGCGAAGGGATTTAGAGCAAATGGGTTGAAGGAAAAAAAAAATGAGGGGAGAAGGTTCTCGAGAATGGCAGAGAAAATGAGGATGAATTTGTGGCTTATATTTTTGGCTTAAATATGATTTAGAGCATCTTTAATGGGAGTAAACTAAATGTGTATACTAAAGTGATTTTTGTGGGCCCAAATTAACACATTAGATTTAAGTAATTTTTAGTTGACTCAAGTGATTTTTGCTCCAACGAGAGTTATTTACAAGCAATTATATATGGGCCCACTTATTTATATTTTTTTAATTTGTGTTTGGTTTTTCTTCAAAATTAATATTAATTTGATCATGTTAAATTTTTTGCCACTCATTTGATATTTGGATTTGGTTTTTCCGTTACTTTCTTTTTTACAAACGTATCCATTTAATTTTCCTTGATTGAGTTGATTCACAATTTAATGCCATTTAATTATGGTAATTATTTTTTGGTCATTAAAAATTATGGTAATTATTTTTTTAATTTTTTATCAATTCACAATTTATGGCCATTAAATTTTCTGTTCGTTGAGTTTTCTACCCTCACTAGAACCTTCTCAAATTCTCACCACAATCCCTAATTATTTCTCACTCTAAAAACCACTCACGCTCTCATCTCTATCTCAGAACTCTCATCCCTCGCTTCATCTTTTCCAACCTCTTCCAATCAATCCAAATCAAAGCGCCACCCCTCACCCCACCCTTCAAGTCGCCACCCTCTTTTCTCTCTGGCGTCTCGCCTCCTCTCTCTGGCTCCTCAAAACCACCGTTGACACTCTCAGATTCGGCAACGTTAGCTGTAGATCCAGTCTCACAACTTCATATTTCTACATGCAAATGGGTGTTTTGCTCACTGATATTTCCGATTTTCTCTCTCAAAACCAATTTTCCCCACCCTCTTCTCTTTGGTCATGTATCTATCTCAAACCATTCCCCTCCTTCAATCTCCTATCTAGAAGCCTCAAATCTTCCCTGCATGCTCAAGATCTATTGATTTCTGAGAGCTTTTTGATGCCTTGGGTTTCCTTTTCTTCTTCTTCTGATGTATTTCCTTTTTTTAAGGTGTTTGTTTTTCTCCTTTTTGATATGTAACTTTTCTTATTTTACTTTTTTGATGTTTTTTCATCTGTAATCCATCTCCTTCTTTGTGTTATCTTTGCAACATTCAATTTCTGTCTAGTTCGTTTCCTTTACTTTATTTCTGTAAATTGTGTCAAATTTACTAATTAAAAAATTAATTTTTTAATGATAATCCTCATAGTCGCCGATGCTTAAATTGTCGCCGACAACTAAATTTAGGCACCGCTTATCTCCACGTAGGCATGGTTTATCGCTAGTTGTCTATAGTCGCCGCTTCTTATTGTTTCTCAGCGTATTAAGCGCCTTGCGCTAATGATGCTCTTAGACGCCTGCAAATATAGGGTGTTTTGGTTTAGCACCCTGCAAATTTTATTTTTTTTAAAACTCCTTGCAAAATACAGATTTTTGATTTAGACCCTTCTGTTAACCAACGTTACAAAAAACGCTGACGTGGCTAACGGAAGTCTGACTTGTTATTTTTTTTTCTTTTCTATTTTTTTATTGCTGACTTGTAATGACAACTCACTATTTTTAATTTCATTATTTTCTATTCCCTTTCTTCTCCACCCTCTTCTCTCCCTCTCTCACCCACACCACCAGCACCTCTCTTCTCTCTCTCTTTCACCCACACCACAACCACCACACCACCACCACCACAAAGCATGCTGCAAAGCGTGTTCCCCTTTCCTTTGAATATTCAAATCAAGCCCAATCGCAGGAAATTAGGAATGCAATGTCAATCTTCTCCCCTTTCCTCTGAATATTCAAATCAACGAAACCAAGCTAAATCTTTTGATTGAAATTTGTTTTTTCTCAACCATTAAGAAGCTAACATAGCGTGTTAATCCCTCCCCTCTCTCTGTACCTCACTTCCCTCTTCTCCTTCTATTGACCCATTTCAATCTCAATCTCAGAAAAGGAACCCTAACCCAAAATTCCAATTTCCTTAATCTCACAACAACAAACATACTTTTTTGTATTTCTTCTATTTCCTTAAATTAAAGCATTTGAAACCCCCAGTTAAACCCTAACAAACTAACGATTGAAATGAAAAAATAGATGGAAGATGAGGGATCGAGTTTGGAAGGATCTGAATCTTTCTTCCTTGTTGGAGATGAATGTGAGAATATTGGGTCTTTTTTTATTTGCAACTTGATTTTGTTCTCAATGTGTGATTTTTTAATTTTAATGATGATAGCAGAGAAAGAAGGAGGAGGATAAGGCTGCATAGAAGGAGCTGACTGATTTGGTGGTGGTGTGGTGGTTGTGGTGTGGGTGAGAGAGAGAAGAGAGTGGTTGTGGTGGTGGTGGTGGTGGTGTGGGTGAGAGAGGGAGAGAAGAGAGTGGAGAAGAAAGGGAATAGAAAAGAATGAAAAATTAAAAATAATGAGTTAGCATTACAAGTCAGCAATAAAAAAAATAGAAAAGGAAAAAACATGACAAGTCAAACTTCCGTTAGCCATGTCAGCATTTTTTGTAACGTTGATTAGCAGAAGGGCCTAAATCAAAAATTTGTATTTTGCAAGGAGCTTTTCAAAAAAATAAATTTGCAGGGTGCTAAACCAAAACACACTATATTTGCAGGGACCTCAAACATATTTAAGCCTATATTTTTCAAGCAATATGTTCATTCATATTGATATAACAAATGAGTATCTTGCACTCTTCAATTTGCAGGCGGCACAGGTATGGGTACTGGTCAGTGGAAATTAAATAAAAATAAAAATAAAAAAATCTAAAAAAAAGTCAAAAAGGTTAAATTTAAATAGAAATAAAAAATATATAAAAGTGGGGTCATGTATAATTCTTCAAAAGCAACCCCATTGACCCATTGGAGTTAAGAGCATTTGAGTCAACTAAGAAATGCTTAAATTCTAATGGCACTATGGACCCACAAAAAAATAACTTAAGCGACTCATTTAGTTGCTCTCTATTAAAGATGCTGCTATAAATTTCTGAAGTTTTGATTCGAATTAGAGATTTTTAGATACTTTTTAAGATTAGTTTGTGTTTGCCTGTTTACTTGGAATTGGAAGAACATGCTTATTGGTTACTCCCTCCGTTCTTAAACTTTGGTTCTTTTGGAGTGTGTTTCACACAAATTAAGAAATCATGAATTTGTAATACCTAATTACTAAAGTACCCCTTTGTAGCATTAATACCCAATTTGTATTTTATTTTTTTGGAATTATTGGAAAGAGAAAAGAAAACAATAAATCAATAAAGTCACACTCTAATTGACTTTAAGAAGTCCACTAACTTGGGAATCTAAATGAGTTAATATTGTGAATAGTGACAATTAATTAAAGATAAAGGGTAAACTTGGAAAATTAAGTAAATTGTACATTGGTATCTTAAAAGTACCAAAATTTTGAAATAAAAAAGAGAGGTCAAAAGGACCAAAGTTTAGGAACGGAGGGAGCAGTAATTTGCCCCTTTTTGTTACACAATTTTGTGACCACTGAATGTGACACGTTTTTGTCACCTTTCCTTTCTTTTTAATGACTAGTGTATGTGACACGTTTTTGGCGTGTAATAGAGATCGACCTATTTGTTTCGCTTGGAGAGAAGTAATGAAAATTATGTTGATTCTTCTTGTAATAATTGGGGGAGAGATTTAACCTGCTAACCTTCTCAAGTATACACGAGTTTCATTTTCCAAGTACCAAGTACCAAGCCTTTATCCTCTTCATTACCATACTTCGTGGTTTAGATTGTGCCCGCATTTTGCCACTTTTTGGCAAAGGTTACTGAAGGTACTAAGTAATGGTGTTAATTCACACAGTAACATTGAGAAAGAAAGAGATGAAAGGGAAAGTAAACTTCCATTATGATTCAACTCAGTAACTGTACAATTGAATTGTTACAATATATACTAATCTGATCTAACTATACCATAACTAATTCTGTTACAAGATTAACTGAATCAATCAATCAGCTATAGATAAACTATGGTTAATCTATGTACAATAATAAGAGTTGACTATGGTTAGTTGGTGGAGGTATTTACAATAGGTAATAGCCCCCCACAAGCTGGACTATGGATGTTCATAAGGCCAAGCTTGGAGACTAAGGCAGTGAAAGAAGGAGACATAAGGGGTTTGGTTAACACATCAGCTAGTTGTGAAGCAGAAGGCACAGGCAGCAGATGAACCAAGTCACTTTGAATCTTCTCACGAACAATGTGGCAGTCAATCTCAATGTGTTTCGTCCGTTAATGGAAGATTGGATTGTGTGCAAGATGAATTGCACTCTTGTTGTCACAGTAGACTGAGGTGGGATGGTCAAATGAGATATGCAGATCCTTGAACAGAAACTGAAGCCACTGAAGCTCGCAAGTGAGAGTTGCCAATGCACGGTATTCTGCTTCAGAGCTAGACCTAGAGATAGTGGATTGCTTTTTAGATTTCCAGGACACCAAGGAGGAGCCAAGGAAGACATAGTAGCCTGTAACTGATCTGCGAGTGGATGGACAACTAGCCCAATCACTATCTGCAAAACCTGCAAGTTTAAAAGGTGAGGATGCAGAATAGAATAACCCCTTTGCAGGAGCTCCTTTAATGTACTTCAAAACTCGTATAGTAGCAAGATGATGAACTTGTAATGGTTTTGAGATGAATTGACTCAATTGTTGAACAATGAAGGCCAAATCTGGATGCGTTGTAGTAACGTACAAAAGTCTACCAATGAGTCTTCTGTAAGAGGAAAAGTCCTCAAGAGCTGGTGAATCAGAATCATGCAACTTCAATGATGAATCATAAGGAGTAGTACTTGGTTTGACAGCAAGGAGGCCACTGTCTTCAAGTAGTTCTAGTGCATATTTTCTTTGGTTGAGGAAAATGCCCTGTTTGGACCTAGCAACCTCCAATCCAAGAAAGAAACGAAGAATTCCAAGGTCCTTGATTCTGAATTTTGAATCAAGGAACTGCTTCACCTTGGTAATTTCATCTAAGCTATTGCCAGCAAGCACAATGTCATCTACATAGACTAACAATGTAGTAAAGTGAGAATTAGACAATTTTGTAAAGAGTGAATGATCTGCATTTGATTGTGAATACCCCAAGTGAATAAGAGCAGCTGACAGTTTTGAATACCATTGCCTGCTAGCCTGCTTAAGACCATACAGGGATTTATTGAGCTTGCACACTTTAGTAGTGGGTGATAAAGGATCTTTGGGTAACAAACCAGGGGGTAGATCCATATATACCTCTTCATGGAGGTCACCATGAAAAAAGGCATTGTTGACATCCAATTGTTCCAAATGCCAACCCTTGATAGCAGCCAAAGATAGAAGTGTGAGAATTGTAGTAAGTTTAGCAACAGGAGAGAAGGTGTCAAAGTAATCCACCCCTTCCATTTGAGTGTAGCCTTTGGCAACCAAACGTGCTTTATACCTTTCTATGCTGCCATCAGCATGATGTTTTATTTTGTATACCCATTTGCATCCAATGGGTTGTTTTCCCTGTGGCAGATCAATAATGGACCATGTATTAGTGGATGCAAGAGCTTGCCAACATTCAAACTTGCAAGCTTGGGTATAAGTTTTAGGTTCAGTAACAGAGGTAATGGCCAGGCAGAATTGTTTGTGAGTAGGGCTACAGTGTGAATAAGATAATACAGAAGAAAGAGGATAGTGAGAATTACCTGAGGGTGCTGGCAGCTCAGAGGATAGCAAATTGCAGTGATAATCAGAGAGATATTTAGGTTTTTGTTTAGGTCTTGTTGATTGGCGAGTTGGGGTAGGTACAGGGGTGGCTTGTTGAGCTTGTAGATTATTGTTTGGTGAGGGAATGGGAGGAGAAGTTGAGGTAGGTGTGGCAGAGAAGGTGGTTGGGTTGGGTACAGGGAGTGTAACAGGAGGTTCATAGGGTAAGTCATAGTGGTCCAATGAGGGAGTGGTGGTACTGGAGGGCTTATCAGTAGCAGTGGCAGTAAAGGGAAAAGTGGTTTCATGAAATACCACATTTCTAGACACATAAAATTCATTGGTTGACAGGTCATACAGAAGGTAGCCTTTGGTTCCATCTCTGTATCCAAGGAAAATAGATTTACGGGCACGTGGTTCAAATTTTGTTCTATGACTATGAAGAGTGGATGAGAATGCAAGACAGCCAAACACTCTTAAGTGAGTTAGAGTTGGAGGAGTGGAGAAGGCCACCTATTCTGAACCCCATCCAATATTGATTCCCAATCGGTCTGAACCTGCGCCAAACTCTCCCCCTGAACCAATCGGCCTTGCTACATCGTTTGAACCCTCTCCTAATATTTCTCTAGTGGTTGACCTTTCAACCTTACCTTACTTATCCCCAATCAATATTGATTCCCAACCTATTGAGTTACTGAGGAGCAATGGTGATGAATGTGAAGGGGGCCAGCAACTGGCTCTATCAAATAGTGGTGGTGAAGTCTCTTCTCAAATGATGGTTGAGAATGTGAGAAGTGTATGGGCAGATATGACGAAATCCAAGGCAGAAAAAATATGGACCATGGCGAGGAACATAGGGGTCACAGGGGTGAGTAATGAGGAGGATCATGTCAACAAAATTAAGGAGCTTGAGGGGAGAGATAAGGAGAGATATGGAGTGAAGGAGGCTACCCATGGTGCTCAATGAAGATTGTTACTTTAAATTTGAGGGGGATTGGCAGTATTGCCAAGCAAAAGCGCGTTAAGCGTCTAATCCAAAAGGAAGGAATTGAAGTATGTTTTCTTCAAGAAACAAAAAGGAGTGAAATTGATGTTGATGTAGTTTCGAGGTTGTGGGGTGGAGATGATTATGGTTGGCTTGCTCAGTCTTTTAACGGTCTCTCCGGCGGACTCTTGACAATTTGGCGCAAAGGTATTTTTGATTTTCTTTTTTCTTTTTCTAACTTTGATTTCATTGGCTTGGCAGCACACATGGACAACAAAATAATTTACTTGGTGAATGTTTATTAGGGATGTGCAATCCGAAGGAAGATGGAGTTGTGGTCTAAATTAATTGAAGAAAAAATAGATTGAGTCCTGGATTGTGGGTAGTAGGTGGAGACTTCAATTTGGTGACCAGCAGGAGGGATAGGAGGGGAAGGAATGTGAGGTTTAGCAATGTGGAAGCACAAGATGTCAGATTCTTTATGAGTGAAATAGGGATAGTGGAGCCGCCTTGCTTGGGGAAAAAATTTCATGGTATCAACCAAACAGAGTGGCTGCTAGTAGAATTGACAAAATACTAATGGCGCAGGAACTCATAGATTCTTGGAAGATTAAAGCACAGTGGATTGGGGAAATGGAAGTGTCAGATCATTGTCCAGTATGGTTAGTGTCCTCCAATAAAAATTGGGGACCAAAGCCTTTTAAGCTTATCAATGGATGGTTGGAGCATGAAGGAGGGAAAGCCTTTATAGAAGAAAAGTGGAGGGAGCTAAAGGTGGATGGTTGGATGGCGCGTGTGGTTAAAGAAAAACTAAAGTACGTGAAAGAGAGCCTAAAGAAGTGAAATAAGGATGTTTATGGAATGGTGGATCTAAATATTCAAAATATTGTGAAAGAGATAAATATGATGGAGGAGGAGGGGAGTAGTGAATCCGAGTGGGATGAAGAAAAATGGAAGGGGTTTAATAAGGAGTTTTGGGGGGAGTTACATCGGAAAGAGAGTTTATTGGCACAAAAGTCAAGAGAGA
Organism: Astragalus glycyphyllos; assembly: GCA_963573325.1. Taxonomy (NCBI): domain Eukaryota; kingdom Viridiplantae; phylum Streptophyta; class Magnoliopsida; order Fabales; family Fabaceae; genus Astragalus; species Astragalus glycyphyllos. The sequence goes on along the minus strand of OY754310.1, from coordinate 55,741,597 downwards.
GGTTGATAACTCTATTTTATATAGAGTTATTCGTGCTTCTACACTTAAATAATTGCCCATAATCAAGTATAATATGTGTTAAATATGGTAGTATGAATAAAATAACAACATCTATGGTTTTAAGGTGAAAGATGTCCATAACTTAGCATTTTACATGTATATTGGTATGTTTGATGTGTTTGTTCAGTACAGCTGTAGTTTAGTGCATCTGCACTAGGTGCAACTGCACCTTCCTGCATCGAAGCAGCTCACAACCCCACATTGGAAGCACCTCAATTCTTACCATTGCTATAATGCTTAGTTGGCTTGCTACTTGCTTCTGAGTCACATGGGGGCACATGACCACTTGCAAAAGGAGGCGCCTACAATGGAAGACCATCATGAATAATCATTCACAAAAGACATGTGGCTACTTCCTATTGGACCTCCCTTTAAGGTTGAGTATGGGAATCAAAAGTTTATCTCCATCTTCAGAAAAGTAACCATGGTTAACACCATTTGGTTAGCTTAAATCATCAAGGAAACCCTCACATGAAGGAAATCTGCAAAGGCTATAAATAGGACTCAACTCTTCACTTAAAAGATATATTATAGACTTTTATATTCTTTTTCATGTTCTTTTCATCTTAGTTTTTCATAGTTTCAAGTTTATTTTCTTGTAGTTCTTTTTATATTTTCTTAGTGTTAGTTTGAGAGGAAGGTGAGAAGAAATTGACAACTTCTCTCTCCACTTCTTCAAAGAGCTAATAGGTGCAAGAAATTGGTTGTAAGCAAATATATGCAAGAGTCTTTCAATTGTTGTAATTCTTACTCTTTTGAATTCTCTTGTACTTTCCTTCATTACAACATGTTTTCATTCAAATATATTTGCTTTGTTATGCCCATCATGAGCTAAATCTCTTAAGTTGGGATGTTCTAACTTTCCAATGATCTTTTGAGGAAAGTTATTGTGTTTTCAAGTGGTGTAAGCACTTTAGTTCTTGTGTTTAAATTCTTAATCTTGTTTAAGGTTGATCGCTTAGAACAAGTAGAGTTATATTCATTTAATTGGTTTATAACTAGAAATCAAGAAGTAAGTAAGGATAAGTGTTTAATGAAGCTTTTTGTTAAACTTGTTTTAATGAAGTCAGGTTGTTAATTCCTAACCTTAGGTTAACATAGTCCTTACAAGAGTGTAGTAAGATCTTAAGATACAAGAGTGTACTTATTTAGCAACTTGGATTATCTGTAAGGGGGCGAGAAAGGAATTGACTACTTCTTTCTTTACCGCAAAAAAACTGGATCATAAGAGCTTGTAACGAAACTCCGAAGAAAGTAGCTGACCAGCACACACTGATGCAGCTGCACCTAAGTGCATCTGCACCACAAGAAAACACAATGCACTCAAAAGTGATTTAGATAGTGAAGACATCTCAACTATCATTCTCAACTGATTTCCTGCATAATTTACTTGCTTTCCTTTAATTTATTTTCATTTCAACTTCAACCAAAATTGTGAGTAGTGTAGCTGCACTAGCTTACAAGTCTTTACAACAATATATAAGAGTTAATCCAATCCCTGTGGGTTCGATCTTTTATACTACTTGTTTGTGACTGTGTATACTTGCACACGTTTCCACACACCAAGTTTTTTGGTGTCGTTGCCGGGGATTGTCATTAATCTTTGTAGTTTTAAAGATAGTAAATTAGTGTTTTGTTTTATTACTCTGGTAGTTTGTTTTTCTGTGCAGAAACAGGTGCAGATGCACTAGCTTATGCTCAGGTATAGATCACCAGAATTTGAACTTAATCCAGAAATAGAAAGACAGTTTAGAAGGTTGCGAAAACTCCAGAAACAAAAACTTCAAAGTTGCAGCAATACTATGTCTCAACAAGGTGAAGGAGAAGGCTCAAGACCAGCCTTAGTCAGAGGTGGTCCTGGATCACAGCGAGATGCTGAAGCAGATCACAGGAATCAATTCATTCACTTGGGACCAATAGGTATGATTAATGATAGAGATAGACCTATGAGAGATTATGCTATGTTTGATCATCAAAACATGCAAATAAACATAGCAAGACCTCACATAGAGGCTGTCCATTTTGAATTTAAACCCATGATGTTTCAAATGCTGCAAACAATTGGTCAATTTGGTGGATTTCCTCATGAGGATCCCCATGAGCATTTAAAACAGTTTTTAGAAATATGTAGTAACTTTATCATACCTGGTGTTAGTGAAGATGCATTTAGACTTAAGATATTTCCATATTCTTTGAAAGATAAGGCTAAATCATGGTTAAATTCATTGGAGCCTAATTCTATTCATACATGGAGTGAAATGGCTGTAAAGTTTTTGTCAAAATATTTTCCACCCATCAAAAATGCCAGAATGAGAAATGATATTACATCTTTTAGACAAAAAGAATTTGAATCATTGTTTGAAGCATGGGAAAGATGGAAAGAACTTTTAAGAAAATGTCCACACCATGGTCTTCCAGTCATTATTCAGATGGAAACATTTTATAATGGTTTGGAACCACAAACTAGAATAATGCTTGATGCATCATCTGGTGGTGTTTTGTTAAATCTGTCTTATAATGAAGCATGTGAATTGATTGATAGAATTGCTACTAATAGTTCTAGTTGGCCTACTGAGAGGGTAAGTGCCCAAAAGAAATCATCAGGGTTACATGAAATTAGTGAAATATCAGCCCTATCTGCTCAAGTAGCCTCACTAGCAAACATGTTCAAAAACTTCACCACAACCAGTGCAACTACATCTAGTGCAGTTGCACCAGTAGAGAACACTGCAGCAGCAACAGAACAAGCCCCTCCAGGAGCTGTAAGTTGTGTTTATTGTGGAGGAGGTCACCTTTATGAGGAGTGTCCTAGCAACCCTTTACTCTGTAAATTATGTAAGTTATGATAGGAATGACAACCCTTACTCCAATACCTATGATGCTGGTTGGAAGAACCATCCAAACTTCAGATGGAACAATACTAGTGCACCTACACCTAGTGCAACTGCACCAACCCTTCCACCAAGATTTCAATCTCAGAACTACCAAAGGCCACAACAACAACAACCTACTACTGATAACTCCTTAGAAGGTTTGCTTAAATCTTTCATTAATGAAACCAGAACAGCTAGGCAAACCCATGAAGCATTCATTAGTGAAACTAGAACAACTAGGCAAGCTCATGAAGCTTCAATTAAAAATCTGGAGAATCAAGTAGGTCAGTTAGCAACTGTTCTGTATCAAAGACCAACAGGTACATTACCATCCAATACAGAAGTAAGTCCATCTCAGAGGCCAGGTAAAGAACAGGTCAAAGCTATCTCTCTCAGAAATGGGAAAGATCTTGCAGAACCTAATGAGAATGAAGGTACAGGTAAGGGAGAAAAAAATAAAAATGAAAAAAATTCTCAAAATGCAGAAGCACCTGATGCATCTGCATCTCATAAAGTTCCAACTCCAAGGTTAGTTCCTGAATACCCTCCTCCTCCTTTTCCTCAAAGATTAAAAAAGGCACATGAGGAGAAGCAATTCAGTAAGTTTTTAGATGTTTTAAAACAATTGCATATTGATGTTCCCTTGATTGAAGCATTGCAACTAATGCCTAATTATGCTAAATTCATGAAAGATGTTCTTTCCAAAAGAAAAAGATTAGGTGAATTTGAAACTGTTGCTTTGTCAAAAGAATGTAGTTTGATTTTGCGAAACAAAATTCCAAGAAAATTAAAAGATCCAGGTAGCTTTACAATTCCATTTTCAATAGGTAATTACTATACAGGTCGTGCATTGTGTGATTTAGGAGCAAGCATCAACTTGATGCCTAAATCTGTCTTTACACAGTTACGAAATGGACATGCTAAACCTACATCTTTAACATTGTCACTTGCAGACAGGTCAATAGCTTACCCAGAAGGAATCATAGAAGATATACTGGTAAAAGTTGACAAATTTGTATTTCCTGTAGATTTTGTTATTCTTGACTTTGTTGCAGATAAAGAAGTACCAGTCATTCTTGGAAGGTCATTCTTAGCGACTGGGAAAACATTGATTGATGTGCAAAAAGGAGAACTAACCATGAGAGTAAATGATCAAGAGGTGAAATTCAATGTAATGAATGCTCTGAAATATCCTGCAGAGGAGAGTGAAGAATGTTCAGCAGTCATCTCTCTTGATCATTTGGTGCAAAAGCAGTTCAACAAGCAGTATGATCATCTTACCAGTGCACTTGCACCTAATGCATCTGCACTTCCTGAAGAAGAAATGCTGGAAAAAGACATACTGCCAAAGGAAGAACCAACACCTAAGGTATGGGCTAGAACTTATGAATCTCTTTAATTTAGAAGACCCTAACCTTAAACAAAATTTACCCTCAATTAAACAATCTCCCAAATTAGAATTGAAAGAACTGCCTCAACATTTAAAATATGCTTTCTTAGGAGAAGGTGATACACTTCCAGTAATCATTTCATCTGATCTATCATTAGAACAGGAGAATGATCTCATTAGTACTTTAAAAAAGCATAAGAAAGCTATAGGTTGGCAAATGGCAGACATAAAAGGAATTAGCCCTTCAATATGCATGCATAGGATCATTTTAGAAGATAATTCTAAAAATTACATAGAAGGACAAAGAAGGCTAAATCCTATAATGAAAGAGGTTGTTAAGAAAGAAATCATTAAATGGCTAGATGCTGGAATCATATACCCCATCTCAGATAGTGCATGGGTGAGCCCTGTACAATGTGTCCCTAAGAAAGGGGGTGTTACAGTCATAGCCAATGAAAAAAATGAATTAATACCAACAAGAACTGTTACAGGGTGGAGGATTTGTATGGACTATAGGAAACTCAATAAGGCCACAAAGAAGGATCACTTTCCTTTACCTTTCATTGACCAAATGTTAGATAGGTTAGCAGGAAAAGAGTTTTATTGTTTCTTAGATAGTTATTCAGGTTATAATCAGATTGCAATAGAACCTAAGGATCAACAAAAAACTACTTTCACATGTCCTTATGGTACCTTTGCATTTAGAAGGATGCCTTTTGGACTTTGCAATGCACCTGCTACATTTCAAAGATGCATGATGTCCATATTTTATGACTTCATTGAGCAATCAATGGAAGTTTTCATGGATGATTTTTCAGTTTTTGGAGAAACATTTCCATTGTGTTTGTCAAATTTAGAAAGAATTCTCCAAAGATGTGAAGACACCAACCTAGTACTCAATTGGGAGAAGTGTCATTTTATGGTACAAGAAAGGTCTTGAAGTGGATAAGGCCAAGATTGAGGTCATTGAGAAATTACCACCTCCATCAATTGTCAAAGGAATCAGAAGCTTCTTAGGCCATGCTGGCTTCTATAGAAGATTCATCAAAGATTTTTCAAAAATTTCTAAACCATCGTGTACTCTTTTACAATTAGATACACAATTTAACTTTGATGAACTTTGTATGGAAGCATTTCAAAAGCTTAAAAAGGCACTGGTAACTGCACCAGTGATTGTAACACCAGATTGGAGCAGACCCTTTGAATTGATGTGTGATGCTAGTGATTTTGCTGTGGGAGCTGTCCTAGGGCAAAGGTATGATAAAATCTTTCATTCAATCTATTATGTTAGTAAAACACTCATAGAAGCACAAATGAATTACAATGTAACAGAAAAGGAATTATTAGCAGTGGTATTTGCATTTGATAAATTTAGATCTTACTTGGTTGGCACAAAAGTTATTGTTTATACTGACCATTCTGCCATCAAGTATTTGCTTTAAAAGAAAGATGCAAAACCAAGGTTAATAAGATGGGTTCTCCTCCTTCAAGAGTTTGATCTTGAAATTAGAGATAAGAAGGGGGTGGAGAACCAAGTAGCTGACCATTTATCTAGACTTGAAGGTGAAAGTACAGGTACACAAGAGATCAAGGAGAATTTCCCAGATGAAAAGTTGTTAGCAGTCACCTTGACAGCACCTAGTGCTTCTGCACTACGTGCAGGTGCACCTAATGCAGCTGCACCATGGTATGCTGACATAGTCAACTTCCTTGTAAGCAAAGTTGTACCAGTGGACATGAATTATCAGCAAAGAAGGAGATTTTTCCATATAGTGAAGCAATACTATTGGGATGATCCCTATCTATATAAGAGGTGTCCAGATCAAATCATGAGGAAGTGCATCCCTGAATCTGAACAGAAAACCGTGCTTCTGCACTGCCATGCTGCACCATATGGAAGTCACTTTGGAATCAATAGAACAGCAGCTAAGGTATTGCAATCAGGTTATTTCTGGCCTACTTTATTTAGAGATGCTTATTTTTTGGTCAAAACCTGTGACAAATGTCAAAGAAGTGGGAATATTTCTGAAAGACATGAAATGCCTAGAACCAATATTTTAGAAATTGAACTTTTGATGTTTGGGGCATGTATTTCATGGGTCCTTTTCCACCTTCTTTTGGCAATGAATATATCTTAGTAGCTGTTGATTATGTGTCCAAATGGGTAGAAGCAGTAACATTGCCTAATAATGATGCCAAATCAGTTAGCAAATTTCTTCAAAGAAACATTTTTTCAAGATTTGGCACCCCAAGAACAATCATTAATGATGGAGGTTCACATTTTTGTAATAAACTCATTTAGAATCTGCTTGCAAAATATGGGATCAAACACAAAATTGCTACAGCCTACCACCCACAAACAAGTGGACAGGCTGAATTGTCTAATAGGGAGATTAAAAGAATGCTTGAAAAAATGGTTGGACCAACAAGAAAAGATTGGTCCTTACACTTAGATGAAGCATTATGGGCATATAGGACTGCATTTAAAACTCCATTAGGTATGTCCCCCTACAGGATAGTTTATGGCAAAGCATGCCATCTGCCTATTAAGTTAGAAAATAAGTCATATTGGGCTATTAAAAAGCTGAATTTTGACCTCAATAAGGCAGGTGCACAAAGGTTTTTAGAACTAAATGAATTAGAGGAATTTAGGCAATTTTCTTACGAGAATGCAGAAATTTATAAAGCTAAAACCAAAGCATGGCATGATAAGAAAATCCAAAAAAGAGAACTTAGGGAAGGAGGAATGGTCTTGTTATATAATTCTAGGTTGAAATTGTTCCCTGGAAAGTTGAAATCAAGATGGACAAGACCATTTAAATTAGTCAAGGTCTATCCTCATGGTGCAGTTGATCTCTATGATGCAGCCTCAGATACCACTTTCAAGGTAAATGGGCAAAGAGTCAAAATGTATTTTGGTCAACAAGTGGTGCAAAATGAAAGCATCACTCTTTTTGAAAATCCTTAATCACAAAAAGGAAAAGTCAGGCTGTAAGACTCTTAAAACAAGCGCTTGATGGGAGGCAACCTATAATTTTTGCTAAATATTTAATATTTTGTTCAATTTGATGTTTTTCAAGTGTTTTGTAGAAATACAGGAATTGGTGCATCTGCACCTACCACTTCCCAATGCACTTGCACCAACAAAAATTCAAAAATGAGGGAATCTTTGAAAAATTGCCAGCGCAACATAAAGTAATCCTGTTTAGTGGTGTTATCTCACCTAAACATCCACGTGTTGCCTTGCATGTCTCTCCACATAGCCTAACGGCTATAACCTCCATCAAATCAACCTCCACTAACCCATTACCTCATTTAAACCACCCCACTAACCTAAATGTTACCGTTTCTAAAACTCTCAATTCAATACCACATTCTCTAAACAGTAACTACCCACAAAACACTTCTCTCTCTCAGAAATTCCCAATTCCATTACTGTTCATCTTCAACCTTATACTAACTCCAGCAATTTTCCAACCCCAATCTCTTAAAAATGGCGCGTAAACAAGTAGCAATCAAGTCCTCAGGCAAGAATTCGGGTGCAGAACCATCAAAGAAACTAATTCGAGCAACTGCATCAGTAACTGTCACCATCGATGCAGCCAAACCACACCTATGGGAAATGAAGTTCTTACCAGAGCGTGGCTACAATCTGATGAAGGCACACCCTAATTTCTTGGCAACAATTACTGCTCAGCATTGGGATCTCTTCATACAACACAGAACTTACTATTTGGAGCAGATCGTGAGAGAGTTCTATGCTGGGATTCAAAGCAACAAAGGAGGTAAGATTCAAGATCACTCTCTTGTTAGGGGTAGGAAAATTTACTTTGATGAGAAAAAGATCAATGATCATTATAATCTTTATTATAATGGTCCTGCTTTTGATGAAAAAATGGAGACTTATGGAAAGAAACAAATGGAGATAATCAAATCTAGGGTGGCAGTACCTAATGCACCTTGGGAAAAATTCACTCAAACTGAGTTTAAAGTGAAAACCAAGTACATCATCCCTGAACTAGAAAACTGGCACTTATTCATAAATTGCTCCATCTTACCAACTTCACACACATACACTGTTTCTAAGGATAGATTGATCATTTTGGATTCAATCTTGACTGACAAGAATGTAAACATTGGAAAGATCATCAACAAAGAAATTTTGGATTGTACAACAAAAACAGAGGGATTTCTTTTCTTTCCATGTTTAATAACTGAATTGTGTATGAAGCAAGGGGCCCAAATTAGTGTTGAAGAACATCAGTACAGGAAGTATCCACCTGGAGCCTTATCTGTAGAGTTGAAAGATAGGAAAGTTGTGAGGGAACCATCAAACTTGGTGCAGTCACCTGATGCAGAAGCACCAAACCGTTTGGAAATTCCAGCAGGAGCAACACGAATGGCTGCAAGAAAGGTTATTGGAGATTTCACAACTACCAACAGTGTTGGATACACCAGTTTTTCCATCTTGGGTATTTGAAGAGGAAGAAGGAAAAGAAGAGGAAAATGAAGAGAAGGAAGAAGATGACTAGAAGAAGAAGGTATTGAAAAGAAAGAAGGAAACAAGAAGGAAGGGGAAGGGAAAGAAGAAAGCAGTGGAGGAAGAGATTTTTAGTGAAGAATTGGAGGATACTGATGAAGACCCAGTGACTATCAAAATGGTGAAAGAAATGGAGAAAAATGAAGATGAGGAAAGTGATGAAACTGATTCTGAAGATGAGGGTGATTTGGAGTTAACTATGGAAGATCTAATGAGAAAGAAGAAAGCTGCTAAAAATCCAGTAGAATCACTTCTCACCCCACTGAGCCCATCAAAGCAACAACCCCAGTCAGAAGAAGCAGAAAAATCCCCATCAATTTCAATATCTCCAATTCAATCACCACAACAAAAGTCACCCAACCAACCCAAAAAGAACCAACTCCACCTCAACTAATTCAACCAAAGCCAACACAAGCTAATCCTGCTATTCCAACTAACCCCAATTTTTTGAAAGATAAATTGCAGGTTATTAATGAAGAACCAACAAATGAAGCAGGGGAGAAAGCTGGAACTGGAGGTCCTGATAAACCAGCAGGTGGTGCAACTGCATCAAGTGCAGTTGCATCCCAGAAGTTTTCAACAGTCACCATCTACCCATAGGACGTGCATGACACTATTGCAGTGGTGTTTAGAGAATTGGAAGATAAGAGGCGACAAGAATTTGAAAGAATTCTCACAAAAACTACTGAAGCTGCTATTACAAAGGAGACCCCTACAATGGGAGAGGCTGAGAAAGAAAAAGAGGTTGAACAATCTGGTGAAGAGGAAACAGCTAAAGAGGCACATGTTGTGCAAGCAAAGGAAGTGGAAGCAAGTCAAGAAGGTCAAGCTAAGGAGAAAGAAGCTGAGGAAGTAAGCAAAGAAAACCCAGCAACAATTGAAGTTGCTGCTGTTGAGGAGAAGCAACCACAAGAAGTTGCTAATCAAAGTAGTGCAGATGCACCTGGTGCAGCTGCACTCAAGCCATCATCTGGTGCAGCTGCACTAGCATCAACAAAAGGTGCAGATGCACCTCCTGAAGCAGAAGAAGCAGAAAAAGCAACAACAACAACTGAGCCTGGTGCAACTGCATCAAAAGCAGCTGTATTGAAGAGGCCACCAAAGCTGAAGGTTAAACGTCCAACAACAAGGACTAGCAACAGACTCAGATCCGGAGCAAAACCCGAGTAAACTTTAAATGTTGTTTTTAAATATTTTCAATACTTTTATATACTTATGTTATCTGGTTTTTGAATCCCACATGTATTAACCCCCCTTCCCCATTTTGAACAAACCCGTTTTGCGATCTCAACTTAGAGCAGTGAGGACACTGCTCACTTTTAAGTTGGGGGGAAGACAACTCAAAACTTTTCATGCATGAGTTAGTATCTATCTTATGCGTGTTTGTTTCAGTTCTTATGTTTATTATGTGTGTTTTGTTAATATGTAACTGTGTTAGTAAGTATTATGTTTCAGTTGTTTTAGATTTATTTAACAAAGCATTTCCAAATGCATAAAACTGTTTTCAAAAAATAGAAAAATCTGTCAAAACAGTTTTAAGTAAATCAGAATTAATTAATATTTTGAAGATTTGATGAGTCTTGAAGCATGATCAGCTTATAGCCTTTTTCAAAAAAAAAACTTAAAGAAAATGCAATTTGTGAACTGATTTTTAATGATGAAACAAAAGAAAAAGAAAAAGAAGCCTTGTTTTTCCAAAGATAACCATTGTTATTATCACTTCAACACATCAAAGCTGAATTTTGAAAAGAACCTTGCTATGTGATAAGCTATACGATGCAAGAGGGATTTTTAGAAAACTAAGGTCAAAAACAAATTTTTATTAAAAATATAGAAGAGCTTAGAGAATTAAGTTTGGAGGAATTTTTATGAATACAAAGGCAAGAGTATAAAAAATTTAGAGTAGTCAATGCATATAGGTTACCAAAAGAGCTCAAAATGAAAGAAAGCTTTATTGCCCGAGTCATAAACTGTACTTGTTCCAATAGTGCATTTGGTCAGAAAAAGAAAAATTCAAAGAAAAAGAAAAAGAAAAAGAAGAAAAGAAGACAGAATTGACCAAAGAAAAAAGTATGCATAAGGAGGACAGTGAGGAGGGCAATATAAGCTACAAGTCTTAAAAAGAAGTATCAAGTGCAGTTGCACTAAATGTAACTGCACCATCAAAAAGTTCAGTGCATCTACACTAGTTCAAAAATATCTAGTGCAACTGCACCCCAGAAAAACGATGCACCTGCACTCACTGCATTTGCATCAAGAAAAAGAACCACCACAAATACAAATAGTGCATTGACTCAACAGTTTTGAAATACTCCTTCCAAGCCCTTTGTTGTGCTTAAAAGTCTCCAAGTCTTGAGGATTTTATTAGTCTATTCTATATTTTGAAACATCTTTGTTTTGACCAAACGTGATCTAAACTTTTCAAAGGCTAGGAGAAACTTGTTACTTGGCTTTGGAACTGATTGAATCTCAGTGAGGGACACACTCACACAAATGAGTTTTAATAGCTTTGGATGTTTTGGAATTCAAAGGCACAAAACAAAATTTTCTGAAAAAATGAAATTCATAAAAATGCATTCTTAAAAATCAAATCTTTGAAAAAGATGTCAGCTGATTTGTTCTTCTTGATTATGAAAATCTTATTTGTATTTTCTTTTTGTCATTGCTTGAGGACAAGCAACGAATTAAGTTTGGGGGTGTCATAACTCTATTTTATATAGAGTTATTCGTGCTTCTACACTTAAATAATTGCCCATAATCAAGTATAATATGTGTTAAATATGGTAGTATGAATAAAATAACAACATCTATGGTTTTAAGGTGAAAGATGTCCATAACTTAGCATTTTACATGTATATTGGTATGTTTGATGTGTTTGTTTAGTACAACTGTAGTTTAGTGCATCTGCACTAGGTGCAACTGCACCTTCCTGCACCGAAGCAGCTCACAACCCCATATTGGAAGCACCTCAATTCTTACCATTGCTATAATGCTTAGTTGGCTTGCTTCTTGCTTTTGAGTCACATGGGGGCACATGACCACTTGCAAAAGGAGGCGACTACAATGGAAGACCATCATGAATAATCATTCACAAAAGACATGTGGCTACTTCCTATTGGACCTCCCTTTAAGGTTGAGTATGGGAATCAAAAGCTTATCTCCATCTTCTGAAAAGTAACCATGGTTAACACCCTTTGGTTAGCTTAAATCATCAAGGAAACCCCCACATGAAGGAAATCTCCAAAGGCTATAAATAGGACTCAACTCTTCACTTGAAAGATATATCATAGACTTTTATATTCTTTTTCATGTTCTTTTCATCTTAGTTTTTCATAGTTTCAAGTTTATTTTCTTGTAGTTCTTTTTATATTTTCTTAGTGTTAGTTTGAGAGGAAGGTGAGAAGAAATTGACAACTTCTCTCTCCACTTCTTCAAAGAGCTAACAGGTGCAAGAAATTGGTTGTAAGCAAATATATGCAAGAGTCTTTCAATTGTTGTAATTCTTACTCTTTTGAATTCTCTTGTACTTTCCTTCATTACAACATGTTTTCATTCAAATATATTTGCTTTGTTATGCCCATCATGAGCTAAATCTCTTAAGTTGGGATGTTCTAACTTTCCAATAATCTTTTGAGGAAAGTTATTGTGTTTTCAAGTGGTGTAAGCACTTTAGTTCTTGTGTTTAAATTCTTAATCTTGTTTAAGGTTGATCGCTTAGAACAAGTAGAGTTATATTCATTTAATTGGTTTATAACTAGAAATCAAGAAGTAAGTAAGGATAAGTGTTTAATGAAGCTTTTTGTTAAACTTGTTTTAATGAAGTTAGGTTGTTAATTCCTAACCTTAGGTTAACATAGTCCTTACAAGAGTGTAGTAAGATCTTAAGATACAAGAGTGTACTTATTTAGCAACTTGGATTATCTGTAAGGGGGCGAGAAAGGAATTGACAACTTCTTTCTTTACCGCAAAAAAACAGGATCATAAGAGCTTGTAACGAAACTCCGAAGAAAGTAGCTGACCAGCACACACTGATGCAGCTGCACCTAAGTGCATCTGCACCACAAGAAAACACAATGCACTCAAAAGTGATTTAGATAGTGAAGACATCTCAACTATCATTCTCAACTGATTTCCTGCATAATTTACTTGCTTTCCTTTAATTTATTTTCATTTCAACTTCAACCAAAATTGTGAGTAGTGTAGCTGCACTAGCTTACAAGTCTTTACAACAATATATAAGAGTTAATCCAATCCCTGTGGGTTCGATCTTTTATACTACTTGTTTGTGACTGTGTATACTTGCACACGTTTCCACACACCAGAGGTGGATTCAACAAGGGGATGGGAATACAAAAAAATTTCACAATTCCATTAAGCTAAGACAAAGAAGGAATCAAATAGAAATGATTAAGGTGGAAGAGAGATGGATAAGTGGGGTGGAGGAAATTAAAGAATAAGTGAGGAGACACTTTAGCACTCAATTCAAAGAGGAGAGATTCATAAGGCCAACATTGGATGGAATTCACTTCAAGAATGTATCGGGGGATGTGGCGGAAACGATGACGGAACCTTTTACTTTGGAAGAAGTCAAAGAAGCGGTGTGGAGTTGTGAAGGGGATAAGAGTCCGGGGCCGGATGGATTTAATTTCACTTTTATCAAGTCTTGTTGGGAGACTATAAAAGAGGAAATTTTTGAGGTTATGGTACAATTTCATGCTAATGGCAAATTACCGAGAGCATTCACTTCATCATTTGTAGCCTTGATTGGTAAACAGAAGAATCCACAAGGTCTAAATGATTTTAGGCCAATTTCTTTAATCGGGTGCATATATAAAATCATAGCTAAGGTGTTGGCTTCAAGACTCAAAGGGGTACTAGAAGGGATAATATCCAAGTCACAATCCGCTTTTCTTAAAGGTAGACAAATTCTTGATGGCGTGGTGATAGCAAATGAAATTATCAACTTGGTGAAAAAAAAGAGGTGGCCTATGTATATGTTCAAAGTAGATTTTGAAAAGGTGTATGATTCGGTAAGTTGGAGTTTCCTAGATTACATGATGATGAGGATGGGCTTCAATGACAAATGGAGAATGTGGATGAGAGCATGTATATTCAGCGGGTCGGTATCCGTGTTAGTTAATGGGAGCCCGACGGTGGAATTTCAAATGGAGATGGGGATAAGGCAAGGTGATCCATTAGCCCCTTTCCTTTTTCTAATTGTAGCCGAAAGGCTTGCGGGGTTAGTAAGCTCTTGTGTTGAGAAAGATTACTTGGAGGTAGTGAACCCGGTGGTACCATACCCGATGCTACAATATGCGGATTATACACTCATTATGTGTAAAAATACAAGAGGAAACCTTTGGTGCTTGAAGGCGGTTCTAAGAGTTTTCGAGATGGTATCGGGGCTAAACGTGAATTTTTCTAAGAGTTGTCTAGTTGGGGTGAACGTGGAAGACGAAGAAATAGAGAGAGCAACACGATTTTTGTATTGTAAGAAGGGTGAAATTCCGTTCACTTTTCTCGGTATACCAATAGGTGCAAATCCAAGATTAAGTGTCACTTGGAAACCGGTCATAAAAAAGCTAAGGGATAGATTGTCCAATTGGAGGAGTAGACCATTATCGATGGGTGGAAGAATAACTTTGATAAATTCGGTATTGGCAAGCCTTTCATTATATTATTTCTCGTTCTTCAAAGCTCCAAAGAAAGTCATCAAGGAGTTGGTTGAAATTCAACGTAACTTTTTGTGGGGTGGCACAAGCGAAGTACGAAAGATGGCTTGGGTGAGTTGGAGTAAGATATGTGTTCCAAAGGAGTATGGTGGATTGGGAATAAAGAATATGGAGATTTTTAATTTATCACTACTCGGTAAGTGGAGGTGGAGGATGTTAGCAGAGAAGGAAAGCGAGTGGAATGAGTTATTGGGCAGGTTATACGGATCAGATGGGGTGCTGAACAGTAGGCAAAGGTCAGTGTGGTGGAAAGACATTAGAGGCATCGATGAAGAAAACTCTGTGCGTCTGAATTGGTTCTCAGAATCTGCCAAACTGAAGCTAGGAGATGGGAAGAATGTGAAGTTTTGGAAAGATAAATGGTGTGGACCTTGGAAATTAATGGAATTATTTCCCAGACTTTTCTCGGTATCAATGAACCGGGAAGGGACTATTGATGATGCAGGAGAATGGATCGAAAATAACTGGAATTGGAAGTTGAACTGGAGCATACAGGTAGACGCAGAAGAAGAAGCAGACGCGACGCTCCTGAAAGATGTCTTGCGGCCACTCAGTCCCAATAGGTTACAAGAAGATAAATGGGTTTGGTTGGAGGACAAATCACTGAAATATATAGTCAAAACAGCTTATAAATTCTTGGTTGAAGGAAGTGGCGAATTAATCACAGAAAATCAAAAGAGAAAGGTGCTGAAAAGGGTGTGGAGTGCATCGGTTCCATCCAAAATTCAGGTACTAGCGTGGAGGATGTTCCAGAACGGATTACCTACAAGAGCTGTGTTATATCACAGAGGCGTTTTGATGGCGAACCAAAGTCAGTCATGTGTATTATGCTTCAGAGAAGACGAGGAGATAGAACACCTGTTTCTTTAACTGCTGCATATCGGATCAACTGTGGCTAGAAATCGGCGCGTGGAGTGGTGCTGGTGCGCAGAGAAGTCGCGACAGATGGGAACATTTTCTGCTGAATGCGGTGCAGCTGCAACACAAATGCAGGAGAAAATTAAGGCACATAATCGGGTTGGCTGTTTTGTGGACTTTATGGACTTGTAGGAATGATATAATTTTTGGGGGTAGAATGATTCAGCAAGTCAAAATGTTATCATGGGAATGGTTTGTATGTAAGGTAGTTCCTAAGCCACAAGTCACTTGGGAGGATTGGTCTAATGGACCTCTGTATAGACTAGCTCTTGATATATCTGTATGAAGCGAAACAATTGTATCGGGTAAGGTACCCCTTGTACCCCAATTAATTCAATTTGATTTATCAAAAAAACACTCACACTCACACTCATATTCTCTGACTTCATGCTATCTTGCGCTTCTTCTCAAACAACCTCCTCCCTCCTCACACTTTCCTTTCTGCGGGTTCAATTTTTTTCAAACCTTGATTGAATATGCCTTACAATTTAATCTAATTCTATAAAAAAATTGGTGTTTCTATTAATCGGGGACACTGCCGCAACGGCAATATTGCGGCTGCATCACGTGATAAAGTCCGCAATTTGAAACCCTGATTAGGGTTGCTTAGATTAGAATGTTGACCCTTTCATTTTTGAACTTAATTTGTGAAATCATATTAGGCTTGAATGAATAGCATTCTCTAATTATATGTATGCGTTTGTCTATAAATATCATGCACGTCTCTGATACCTGAATTGTTGCTTGTGCAGATCTTTACTCCAGTAAACATTTCTAGTTGTGATACATACATACAAACATTGATACATGTATTCTTCCCCTGAATGCTATCTATGTGGAGAATTTATAATGTCAGCTATGAATTTTATTGTATGGTGTGCTTCAATACAGCCTGAACATAAAGAAATTCAAGAAGAGCTAGCAAAATATTTGAAAGATTTTCTCGGCCAATATGTTCGTGGTGACAAAGAGGGTTTCCTTCAGCGTGCAGAATCTGAAGCAAGATGGCTTAGTCATGGAGGTTAGTAAATTTTTAACCGCATTCCTTGATCAGTGCTTACATATTGGTACTCACTTGACACTTTTCATTTTGAAATTTTAGCTGAGAAGATTCAAACATTTGGCAATCAAAACAGTAAGTAATTAACTACAAAAGTACCTAGATTTTGCTTTATAAAGTGTTATTGTACCAAATATATATATATATTATCAAATGTATATTCAAGAGAGGCAGCACTACAAGAACTAGCGACGAAATTTTATCAAGTGCCACTTTTTGTTCAATCATTTCGTGAAATCTTACATCATTGGATTAGACGTTCTGTAGCTATTAATGGTAAAATGACAGACAAATCCACTAGCAATCCAGCGTGAGGGTCCTCTCCGGTTAATAAGCAGTTTCAAAGACTCGTTGAATAAAATATTATTATTTTATTTAGTGAGTCTTTTACTCTACTACTAAAAATGTCTTTGGAGAGAATCCAAATCCATAAATGCTTCCCTTAAAAGTCAGTTATTTCTTCTTCAAAGCTAGTTATACTGAATTGTGTATGATTTTATTTTGCACATATAATTTAGCTGCTCATGAGGAGGCACCTCAACTTGGAGAAAAGATCGAGAAGCAATTTAATCACACTGTGAAAGCTACCTCCCTTCCTCGTCTTGAGCAAAATGTCTATGCGAATATATGTTGGAAGTTAGATGCATTCGACGTAAATGCCACCCTTACTAATGTGTGTACAATGGTGAGTTCTTAATGCGTTTTAATCATATAAAATATGATATGTTTTTCTATCCGTGTAATTTAGAATATACCATGAAGCCATTATATTGGTATGCAAAAACCAATAGTTATTACCATGTAGTGAATTAATGAAGTTAGCTTTAATTAATGTATATATCTGAGACAAATCAACTTAGAAGGCTTGAATATTCTTTTTCATAAATCTATATATGGTTGCAGGTTCTAAGGGAAAAAAATGCTAGCAAAGAAGAACTGAAATGTCGGGCTACTGCTCTTAAAATTCTTGGGGAGATATTTCAGGTGCATTTAACTTTTTTTTTTTGTTGAAGTGAGGTGCACATTTAACTTATTTAGCTTAATGTAAGGTATATTTTAGCTTTCAGCTTTCTAGGACTACAGGCCTAGCTAGCCAAAAAAAGTTTCTTCATATTGTTAGTATAAGCATTATGTCTGTTAATTTGTGATGAAAAATAGGATACAAATTATTTAAGTTTAGTGAAAATTTGGTGTCGGTAATGTATTCTACATTCTGAAACAGAATTATTGTGGACAACATAAAAGCAAGAAAATTTGGTTTTCACCTACGATGTTTTTGCAACTTTCATATTAATAATAGGGCAACTTGATGTCCTATAAATGTATCTTTCAATAAAGGTTTTGGGGAAGGAAATGTAAGATTTTCATATCAAGTATCTAAATTAATATAGGAAGAAAAAAAAGATTAATTATAATGAAATTTAACGTCTTAATCCTTGATTTTTCTGCCATAAACACTTAAATAGCATATAATTCTCTTAATTAAAAATAACAATTTTATACACCTTTAATAATCCCTCCCAAACCCTTCATTCAGACACACGTAGATAGACATGTCACCAACGACTAAAGTGACAGTAAAACGAAAACATGAGAGGCTCTCTCTCACTACAAAAAAATCAGTCATTAGTGAGGGAAATTTCCCTCGCTAATGACTGCCTCAAAATTTGTGCAGTTTTTCAAATTTGGGCAATTTTTCAAATTTGGGCAATTATATATTTATTATTATATTAAATTTCGAAAATGACTTATTTATTTATTTATTATTTTTTTATATATTATATTGTTAATTTTGTGGTTGAGGTGGTGGTTGTGTGGAAGGTAGAGAGAAAGAGGAAATAAATTTGTAGGTGGTGGTGGTGGTTGTGGGTGGTGGTGGTGGTGGTTGTGTGGTGGTGGTGTGGTGGAAGAAGGTGGAGAGAAGAAGAGGGAAAGGGGAAATCAAGAGAGAGAGAGAGAGAGAGGAGAGGAAGAGGAGCTTCGGTGGTGGTGGTGGTGTCACGGGTGGTGGTTGTTGTGTGGTGGTGGATTAGAGTTTGTAGGTGAGAGAGAGAGAGTAGAGGAAGAGGAAGGGGAGAGTAGATAGTAGAGGAAGAGGAAGGGAGAGTAGGTTGGTTGTGTGGTGGTGATGGTGGTGGTGGTGGTTGTGTGGTGGTGGAGAGTAGAGGAAAAGGAAAGGAAGAGGAAGGGTGAAGAGGAGAGAAGAAGAAGAGTGAGTGAGAAAGAAGAGTGCAAACAGATTTAAGTAAAAAAAAAGTGAAAAAATTTTGCGAGGGAAGCTTCAAATCCGTCGCTAATTATCACTTTAATTTGCAAGGGATTTTAATTTCCGTCGCTAATTTCCTTGATTCACGTGAATTTGACTGAATTTTCCCTCCAAACAATTAGCGACGGAAATTTTTCAAATTCCCTCGCTAATGTCAGTTTTAGCGAGGGAATCACATTCCCTCGCTAATGTCCCTCGCAAATAAGCGTTTTTTTGTAGTGTCTCTCTCTCTCTCTCTCTCATCCCCAAATTGTCAAACCCTAATCTATTCTCCCCCTTCCTTGTTCTTTGCTCCACTCTTTTCTCTCTCAATTCCCACAATGTTGTCACAGACTCACGCATCTTCTTCGCGGTCCAGAACTTCATCACAAGTTATTCTTTTTTGTCACTGTGGTAGAAGGGCCATTGGGCATGTTGCTGATACAAACATTAATATAGGAAGGCCATACTACACGTGTTCCATCAACAAGGTATTGGAATTCTTGGTTAAGGGCTATATAATCTTCATTATGTCTTTTAAATTTATCAATTCCATATATGTGTTATGTTTTGAGAACTAATTATGTCAATTACAGGAAGAAGTTGGATATTGTGGATACTTTGTTTGGCTTGATAAATTGATTGAAGCACTTAAAGATGGTGAAGCACTTGAGAGCATTTCGATGGATCAAGAAGGCGAGGTTTGAAGATAATCAGGTAGAGGGGGAAGAGAAGATGGAAGATAGGTAATGTGGAAGAGTGAAGTTAATTCAAAGCTTGGATGTATGGGGATTGAAATCAAGATGTTAAGAACAATGGTATTTGCAATATTTATCATATAATTGCCATTGGTCATGTGTTATGTGTATTCATAATACATAGGAATCTAGTTTAGGTCTAAGGTAGTTTGGAATTTTAGTTTGAACCTATGGTTGTCTATGAAAATTTGATGCAATGGCACAATTTAGTAGGAGGTTAGTTTTAAGTAGTGTTTCAAGAAATTTATCAACTTTGGTGATGAATGTTGAATTAGTTACTGAATTCATATGTTATTGTTTGTATTAATGCAATACTAGTGGACTTTACCCGCGTGCCGCACAAATTTATCGTGTTTTTTTAACAATATTAAATGTGTGCATAAAAATAGTCAATCATCAAATATACTAACTTAATTAATTGAAATCACAATACTTGGAACCAACGTAGTATACATTAAAAAACATAATTACGAAACCAAACACAGCTAGGAAAAGATTGTAACATTGACAATTTAAGTTCATGTATTATGGATAAAATTCTCCATAACTATATAAATTTTAATGTTATGTCGGTTATTTGTTTATAGAAAATAGCATAAGGTTCAAGAATAAGCTAATCTCAATGCAAGCAGCAAAAAATATGTCGAAAAGCACCTTCTATTAGTCAAGTGGATTGGCTCCCTCCCTTTTCCTCTTGGATTAAATGTAATATAGATGGGGAAGCTCGTGGCACGCCTGACCCTATGGGGCTGTGGAGCATTTTTTGAAACTATAGGACGTCAGTGGTAGGTTGTTTTACTCTTCATGTGGGTAACAGAGTGAAAAGGGTTTTTGGAAGATGAAGAGGGAAAGAGAGAAGAAAATAGGGTGAAGAAAAAGGAAAGAAGTGAAAGGGAATAGAGAACTTGTGAGAGGAGAAAAGCCAGAGTTTCAGAACTTGTGAGAGGAGGTGGCGTCCATTTTGGCAACCACGTCACTAATTACTAACGCTGTTAGCCAAAAACTAATAACAGGGACCAAACTAGAAACATTTGGTATTTGCAAGGATTTTTTTAAATTTTTTGTTTTTGCAGGGACCAATCTGGATTGTTGAGATATTTGCAAGGACCAAACATACCTTTAAGCCAAAAATATACTTAGGAGAACCTATGTTTAGCACTTAGGTATCCACCTCCTTGAGTGATTCTTCTTGAAAATGCATTTAGTCAGGCTGAGGACTCTTAAACCAAGCGCTACTGGAGGCAGCCCAAGCTCTAATTTTTTGTTGTTTTAGAGTTAATTTTGAGTTTCAGGGATAAATATGTGTGATTGATATTGGGGTACATGATAACTCTTATTTACGTATATAGAGTTATTTATATGTTCTAGACTTAAATCAATGTGAGTTTCTAAGTAATATTAATGTTGTTAAAGTAGTTAATATGTGTTGTTTAGAGTAAAAGAGGGTTATAGGAACTGATTTGTGATCATTTGGCATTTTTGGTTCCCCGTGTTGTATTTTAATGTGTTTGTTCAATGCTACAGCACCAGATGCCCCAACAATAGGTACGGCAATCATTGCCCCTGCAATGATCATTCAAGCAGAAAGCAGAAGCATTGCACCAGCAATACAAGGAGCATCCATTGCCCCAGCATTATTGGCAGTCAATTGCTCCAGTATTACGCTGCTGATGTCATTGATGACATCAAAGTCAAGTTGCTATGCAAGTGGCCCAAGTTGCTGCTGCAGCACCTTCCCATTTACTTTTTAGCTTGTAACTTTTACTTTATAGGGACACTTGTCCATACACCATTGGACCTCTTCTTTTTGATAAAGTAAACATCAAATCAACACTTTTTGGGATACAAGTGACCAACTTCAGCTCCAAGCAAACCCCACCATGAAGGAAAGCTCATCCAAGAGGCCTATAAATACCTCTCATTCTCCTCATTTGAAGATACCAAGTGATATACCAAGTTAGAGAGTTAGAATCACTTACACTTCATAGGTGTGAAGGAGGGAGAGAAATTGACAACTTCTCTCTCTATTTCTACACCATTTAGTGTTGCTGTTTGGTTGCTGGCGCATCAAGCATTTGTGAGGCATTGCTGGGAGCATTACTAGGCAGATTTATGCAAGGGAGCTTCAACCATGTAATTCCTTCTTTATTTTTCTTCCCTTTGTATTATCAAACATATGAACATGGTTATCTCTATTTGGGGCCAAATTGACACCTCTACCCTAGGTTGTAGTCAATCTGAGAGTTTGATTGTTTTTGGGCAGAGCCCATCTAGCATGGAAGCTCTTGTGCTCGCTGATTATATGCGGTTAACAACTCCTCGTCGTATTCCTAGTTAATTGATTTCTCTTTGGGGTTGTGTCCCTGTTTGCTGCCAAAAAAAAAACTCCCACTTTATGTCATACTGTTGATCCTTATGTCACATATAACACAATACGCATCCACCTATCTATTGGCTACATTCAATGGAACTCTCACTATATTTCCAACTTCTTAATCTTGATTGATGCTCCACTACAATCTCCTTGTCACACCATATTCCAGCATCTGCATCTCACTCTATATATCACCCTTATCTATCTTCATTGATGCAACACCTTAATCACCAAAATATAAGTTCAGAAATCACAATTAATGGTATACAACAAAGCCTTTCACCTACCTGTCATTCTCTCCCTACTTCAATAAAAACCCACTCCTCTCATCAATGCATATCATCAACTACTCATTTCATTTCCACTAAAAATTCCTATATACCAAAGCCAAACAAAATGATGTTAAAAAACCAATCTCTCTTCTCCTTCTCAGTTGCACTACTACTACTTTCCCTCTTGTATTCCACCACCTTTTCTTTAGCTCAATTATCACCTGCTACTGCTCCCACCATACCTTCTCCAACACCACCAGCTGCATCACCCAAACCATTAGTACCCTCATTACCACAGTCACCAAGTGACAGCGCCCCGGACACCGATGCTGGTGCGGTCGACATCGTTGGAATTTTAAGGAAAGCAAAGTCATTCAATGTCCTAATCCGACTAATGAAAACAACACAATTAATCAACCAACTCAATTCACAACTCTTAGCTACAAAAACAGGTGGTTTAACAATTCTAGCACCAGATGACAATGCTTTCTCACAACTCAAACCAGGTTTCCTCAACTCACTTTCTGATGGACAAAAACTTGAACTCTTACAATTCCATGTTATTTCAGATTATGTATCTAGCTCCAATTTCGATACATTAACTAACCCAGTTAGAACACTTGCTGGATCTAAACCTGGAAAAGTTGAACTTAATGTTGTGAGTTATGGTGGAAGTGTGAATATATCAACTGGTGAAGTTAACACTACCATCAGTGGTGTTTTATATACTGATAAACGTCTTGCTATTTATAAAGTTGGCAAAGTTCTTCTTCCTTTGGAGTTCTTTAAAGTTGCTAAGGCACCTGCAAAGGGACCTTCTTTGGCACCAGAGCCTTCTGCATTGACTCCTAAAGCTGATAAGGAGAAGCCATTATCACCTGATTCTTCAGATTCTTCATCTCAGGTTAAGCCTGAGAATAATAACTCTGGTACTGTGAAGATTGTTGCGTATGGAAAATGGGTGTCAATTGTTCTTGGAACAGGTCTCGTGGCTGGAATGTTGGCATAAACTAAAGCAGAACAGGATCTTAATATATATACCGATGTTTGATGTGTTTGGTAACACGCTATTGATTTTCAAGAATGTTGTGACTTGTAGAAAGGACTGAATACTATATATAGTGGTGAATTTGTCGGATTGGATTAGGGGATCTGATATTGTTGTCGTTGTGTCTCTCAATTTATTCTAATATATGAAATATGAAATTGGTAATGGTATGCTATTGTTGTACTTGTTTTTGTATTTGTATTTTACAAGCTTTGTGATGTCTTATATGAAATTGGTACTTGAAGCTCCAAACTCACCTCTGTATCGATTTTGCCTTGACAACAAATACTCACATTTCTCAAAGATTTTTTTGTTACAAAAGAGAAAAAAAAAAAAAAAACGGCTGAGGCTAGACAAAAGAAACACCTAACGCATCAGCGTTAAGATGCACAAGTAGCCCATTAGGAGGGACCTCCAAAAGAACCATACTAGAACTACAAGTAGCTCCAAGCTTCACAAGAAAATCTGCACTGAAATTTGCCTATTTGCCTCCCTAAAAGAATGCTGAAGATGCACCACCCAATCTTGACTCAAAAATTGTCTCAACATAGCAACTTCATTTCCATACCTGTGATAATTTTGGTTTGCATTACCCACCAACCCCACTATATGCAACGGGTCTGTATGACAAACAATATGTCTATAACCCAAGCTCCAACAAAGCTCAAGACCTCTCACCAAAGCTATAATATTTGCATGAAGAATATTTGACATACCTAACGAACCATAGAAGCCTTTCAAAAAATTCCCCGTGAAATCCCGGATCAGCCCACCAAAACCAGCGCTACACGACGGGTTGCTTAAAACACTACCATTAGAGGCTTTCTTAGGGTATGTTGAGTTTCTTGCATAGCATTACAACTCATACATCTACCATTAGAGAGAACATTACGTTGATGAAGAATTTCCCTCGTGGGCAGTGCTTCACGAACAAATTACCAAAGGAAAACGATAACATTAGCTGGCAGAGGTAGCTTCCAAAGCCAAGCCCAGTGCTCACAATGCACAACCTGATCATCAGTCCCTCTCAACATACCATATGCAGATTTAGTAGTATACATACCAGAAACATTCCCTCTGGAACAACCGCAAAGAATTGGCGGCCAAGAAGCTTCTGCGCATTGTTGAGGATTCTGGGGGTCTCAATGCAAAATCTTTTGATTATTATTCGAGGAAAATGGAGCAGATGGATGCAAGGGACCTATCGGTCAAGGCCCAAAAGGCGAAAAAGAAATTTGACAAATGAAGGCCTCAAACAAATAAGTGGGAGGAATTGGCCCCAGAGCCCAGAGTGTTGATGGTGTTTTGCTGATGGGTTTGGCAATCTTTCGATTTCTAGCGGTGAGCAGGTGTTGTTGGGCAGGCTTCGGGGCTGCCTCTTTGGATGGAATAGTGAGCTTGGCCCTAGGGGAAGTAGGCGGCAACATAGTTCAAAGCGGGTAGGAGGTCTTAAGTATTTTTTTTTGTGAGAATTAGGCCCAAAGGGCCACACGAAACTATGTCATAGAATTATGGCCAATAGGCCCAAATTTGTCAACATACTGAGAATTGGCAAAAATGCCAGGGGCAGAATCGTAAATTACATGGTTACCAATAATATTACTACTGTTTCTGGCCAGCTTATCTGCAACAACATTGATTTCCCTGCCAATAACACTTCAGTTTAGCTCCATCTCTCCATCTTCTCCAATACCATTGATTTAATCCACCAAATACTGCAATTGATGATTGCCATTTCTTCTGGTATTCAGCAACATAAAGGCTTCAATTGAGTCAATTTCCACGATCAGTCTTCTACACCCTCTATTCCGACCCAATTGGACTCCACTGAGAACACCGACGAGCTCCGATTCCAGCGCTGAGCACGCATGCAACCGGCGAGAGAAGGCCGCGATGAAGTCACTTTTCGCATCTCTCAGGATCCCACCACAACCAGCAAGACGACCATTATCCTTGACAAATCCGACACTGTTGAGCTTCCACGTGCCTACCGGCGGTGGTTTCCACCGGTCATACGCATCATCAACGGAGAGGTAGATTTGCGAGTGAATCGAGTTGATCTTCAGGTAACATCTAACAATCCACTCAGTTTTATTCTTGATTTTACATCGAAGGCTATGAGCTGAATTACGTTTTTGAGAAAACACTAATTCGTTTCTGTTAAACCAGATCACATCAAGAGTGACCCCGAACAGAGTACCCCAATAAGCTTCTTCATCCCTTTCTTCTCGTTGACTCAGATTACTCTTCAACCAATTGATCCAGTTATTTTCTGTGTAAAATTTGCTCTGTTTTCTAACTTTAAATCCACTCCAAATTGCAAGCGAACTAGGACAATCTCTGAATCTGTGGAAAAGATCTTCATCAGCAAAACCACACATGGGACATGAACTATCAGAAGCCATGGTTCTACGGACACGTTCAGCATTAGTAAGCAGAGCTTAAGTATATTGTAGGTGTTTTAGCAGTGTGGTAGGAGGTTTTTTACTGGGTGGGAATTCTTTGTATTGAAGGGGGTATTGTCGCGCGTCTTTTTGAACAGCTTTGAAATAGGGTCGGCCCAACCTATTCGGAGGCCTAAAACGGACTTTATAATGAGGCCCTTTAAGAGAGAAAGTAACATAAAAGTGACAAATATTAAAAGAAAATTTAAAAAATAAAGATAGCCTTTTAAAGTAAGAAAAGAGTCAAAAGACTATAGAAATTACAAGACTTATAAAAAAAATTATATAGACGATATTTATAATTTTTTAAATGTAAATTTAATAGTTAATATGTGTACGATTAGTTTATATTTTTTATTTATGTTAAAATGCCATTCGTTACACATTGGTGCAGTGGTAAGCTGTGGCTTATCAATTCTAAGTGTCCTGTGGTAAAGCAAGCCTTAGAGGAATAGAACCCGCAACCTTTGAGGCTTGCTACGGCAGAACGCCAATTGCGCTACATGTATGTTTGTGAAATGGCGTTCTGCCGTAGCAAGTGACAAATGATTTGAGATCACCTGATGTGACAAATGATTTGGCATCCTAGACATTAAAAAATATGACATGGCAGGTGCGAGCGTGACAGGCCATTAGCCAGGTGAATGCCAACTTAAAGATAAATAAATTTCACATCCTGCTAGTCATTGAAAAGTATGATATGGCGGGTGATCACGTTGTAGTTCGTTAGCCGATTGAACAATGACTTAACATCGTGACTAAAAATGCAAACAAAGATATAAGTAGAATCAATAGTTGAAGAAAATATTATTGGAGATTAAAAATGAAAACTTCATATAATCCAGTTTTTCTTTTTGATAAAAGATAAAAAAATTGTTGGTGAGATCTATAGCTGGCAAAATGGGTCGGGTCCATCAGGCCGGGCTGGACTAGCCCGAATAAACATAGGGCTTGGGCCAACAAATTGAACTCGTTCTTATACTCGGGCTTTTTAGCCTGATCCTGAAAAGCCCGAGCCCAAACGGGCTAGCCCGTCCAGGGCATGGGTAGCCCATAGGCTCCGCAAGTTTAAAATATTGAAAAACATGATCGCACTGTAGTTCCCTAAATTTGGTTTCTGCCTAATGTGTTTTCATTTGGCAATGTTTCCTCAATTCCACCCCTACTATATGTTTCTGTTCTATCTATTATAAGAACATCCATGGATATTGGCCATTGGAACATCTATGAATTTCATTTTGTCGTAGTGCTTTAAAGAGCATTAGTGGCGTTAAATTCTACTTCTACATTGGCTTTTAACTTCTACAGTGGCACGCATTGTATTTTTTTAAAACAAATCAATTATTTAATCATCAATGCGAGCTAGCTTGAAAAGCCCGCATAGGACCGAGTTTAGACCGCAAAGGTTGAGCCTGAATTTCATCCCGAGCTTTTTAGCCCGCCTATAAAAGCCCGATCCCGATATGGGCTGGCCCAATACGGATCAGGTAGCCCGTTTTGCCAGCTATAGTGAGATTTAAAATACAGTAAAAGTACACGGATGAGAGGATAGATGAGTAAAAAAGGCATTTTTAATTTAAAATGGATAGGAGGAAAGAATGCATTTTCCAGTTTATATAGTATTTTATTTTCATTTCACCGTAGAATGCATTTCACGGCCTCCACGTTTGAAAGGCGAAGAAAATAAAGATAGGTCACACTACTACGGCAAGGTAATGGTACGTACGACGCTGAAAAGTTCTATCAGCAGCGCTACCACGTACGTTAGAGAAAAATCTACGGAAAATATACAGCAAAATCAATTAACTATACAACGCTTCTAAGACATGCATGGAAGGACCTTGAATAACGTAGAATCGATCACCTCGTGGCTGTTGGTATCATCTATCGTTTTTGTCCCTTGTAACATGCATTGGCCCCCACACCTCCTTCACGAGATCTCTTCAATTCATGATACTGATCACACGTGAAACTCCCCCATCTTCACTTTCTTTCGAGGTACTCTCATTGTTGGATCTTTAACTTCACATGCTAATTATTAGAGTAGCTTAGCAAGCTATAGCTACTATATATCACAAGCAGTAGTGGTGGCCATCGTACTCTGATGATCCCATTGCATTGAATTCATCACCAAGTTGTTGTTGTTGTTGTTGCAAGAAGGGCCTCCTTCTTATGGAATGTGAGTGATCATCTCCAACCCCCAGAAAGTCTCTGGTTAAACCCTTTTGGTTTTTGTTACTTGAACTTGAACCATTTCCTCTCTCTTCATCCACCATGTGATGATTCTCATCCAGATTCTTTGTGTCAGTCACAATCCCAAACGAATCATTTATTAAATACCCACCTCCAAGGTTGTTCCTACTTCCTTCCAAATTCACCAACTCATTCATCTTTTCATGCTCACTTTCACCTTGCAGCACCTTGTAAAACCTATCAACCTCCACAATACTAGTATTACTATTATTAATCATGTTTGGGATATTTGAAATTGAATTTGAACTTAACAAGCCAAAAGCGTTGTTGTGATTGAAGACATCATTGGTAGTCGTCCTTGTAGATCCCATTTGAGCAGCTTTCTGTAACAGTGCAGTAGCTGACATGTTCTGAATACTACTACTATTCAAGTACAAATTGTTTTCTTCTTGTTCTTGCTTCAGGTTCACTCCATGTGCACTTGTAAATGACATTTCTGGGTAGTAGTTGTTCACCCACCGTGCTTGTGCTTGTGCTTGTGCTTGTGACCCAAACGCATCCATTGTTTGTACAAGATCAGGAAAACTACTTGAGTACTCTTGAAACTGAAACCCAGGAGGATATATCTGAGGAGGGGTCCTCATAGCTTGTGCATTTCTCAAATTATCATTCCCAAAGTTGCTTAAATTTGGTGTCCCAGAAATTCTAGTAGTACTTATCCTTTCTTCACCCAATGCATCACAAAAAGCTCTATGTGTTATAAAGCTATCCTTCCTAATACATCATTTAATCAATTAACAACCATCATTTATTAATTATTCCAAATAAATACTACCTCTAGTCTGGATATAAAAAAGAAAAATGCAGTTTTAACTTCATAGATATATCAGTATATTTTAGTTATTCAATGAACTTAAAAGTGCATTCTTCTGTAATATATGAGACCAGAGAAATGAATTAGCGACATTTCAAACTTAAAATTCTAATTGTTGGATAAGTTAATGAAACAAATATGTACCTGGAAAAAAGAGTACCACATTCACATTTATACTCTCTAGTACCACAAATCTTGGTATGAGCCTTCCAATCAGATTGAACTGCATATTTCTTGGAACACTTTTCACACTTCCATTTCTTCTCACCATGTTTTCTGCTATAGTGTTTCTTTATCCCTGTCAAGTCTCCAAGAGCTCTGCAAGGGTCATGGTGCACACAACTTTTCTCAGGGCACACATACACCTTCTTCTTGACTTGTTCTTTGTTTGTTCTCTGCCTTAGCTTCCAAGGAAGGTTGTGTCCACGTCTATGCAGTTGTAAATTCTGGTCTCTCTGGAAACCCTTGTTGCAGATTTCACATATGAAACGGTTCTTTGCCATCAAAGACTTTGGTGACATAGCTATCACTTCTGCATCTGGATCTGCTTCATCAAATAATTCATGTGGTTAATTAAATTATATAGTTAATCTAATCACCAAGAAATAAATAAAATTCACAATATAAAAGTTATAATGAATTAATGATCACTTGCCTGGTGTTCCTGGTAGGTTTCTCTTTTTCTTTGGTGGGTTTGGATTAGGGTTTGGGACTTGAACATGATCTGATTCTGAGGTTCCTGATCTCATGGTGTTGGAATGAGGTGAAATTGAAAAGGCTTGTTTGGACATCATATTTGAATTGAAGAAAAATTGTGTGTCCTAAACTAGCTATACCAAACAAATTCCAAAACCAAAACTAGTTTCTAAAACAAAACAAGAAACCAAAAAGCTTTACTTGTGTATGTGCTAGCTAGCTAGTAGTACCTTGCAAGTGCTTATATATATGCTGGGAAAATTAAGGTAAATAATAACTGTGAAATCTATGAATCGTTTTTTGCATGTGAATCGCGCGAGAAGCACTTGTGGAATGAAAATTATGAAGAGGGAAGAGAATAATAATATAAAAACTATCTTTCTCACTTGTGGCTGCTCTGGACCACTTTCTACTCCCTTCTTTCTCTTTTTATCCCTCTCACTTTCTCACTCTATTTATACTAGGTAAGTACTAGTACTAATTACTTAATTAAGGAACAGTATTTTTTTGTATATATAAAGAAATCTCATCAAATTAAGGTTGAGAAGAAGGAATATATGCTAAAGACAATTGCAAACAGCTTGTATGTGTACATATGTGCCAATAATAATCAAGTTAGGATAAAGTGCAAATTGTAAAAGTCAATTGAAAGATCAATCAATCTAGCTAGGTGAAAACTTTTGTTACAGTATATATGTTGACAGAGCATTACAATATTAATTACTATGCTACTATAAATATATCTACTAGTACGTAGTATTACTTGCGAGTTGCGAAACCAGTAGTTTTACTAGAGACACACGAATTAGAAGTTGGAACAAAGAAAAATGAGAGATTGGTTAGTGAGAATATATATAGTAATTAAAAGGAGAAGTTAGAAAAAGGAAAGTGGATTAGCTTTACAGCAAGGTTTGAAAATGATTATGCTAATAATTGTATTATTAGGGACGCGGTAATATCAGAATAAGATAGATAGAGAGAGAGAGAAAGAGGGGTGGTGCCGTCCGTGAGCTCTCACTCGTTGAGGTAGGTCCCATTATAAGACTGTCAGGGAGAGATATTTAGCAATAGTTTCGTGCTGTACTTTTGAGTAGTCTTTACAATAGTCTCCTACGAAATTCTCCTACCTTAGTGATTCAAAGATTAGTTTTACAAGTGTGTAGTAATATAGCATAGCTGAACATTTCATTTAATTCTTT
This sequence comes from Astragalus glycyphyllos, assembly GCA_963573325.1. Taxonomy (NCBI): domain Eukaryota; kingdom Viridiplantae; phylum Streptophyta; class Magnoliopsida; order Fabales; family Fabaceae; genus Astragalus; species Astragalus glycyphyllos. The sequence continues at coordinate 55,710,921 of OY754310.1, read as the reverse complement.
AACTGCGATTTATTGTAATTAACAATATGTTCACTCTAAAAATGAAGTTATTCTCATGCTGTGATATGGTCTTTTTGTCGTCAAATTATGTTCTGTTGTGTTGGGAAATATCAATTGAAATTTCCAAGTAATTTGAAAAGAGTAGAATTTAAGTGATACATTTTACAAGGTGGGTGAATGTATCTAGAGTGTTGGAATTGTGGAACAATTAATATTCACTAAGTCTTATGCATGCACGGAGGTCATGTACTCTCCTATAAATAGAGAGACTTATGAAGAGTGAGATATGCCAAAATGAAGAGATGAGGCATCTCCATTCTTGGGTGAAAATGTAGAGAGGTGGAGAATCACCAACCATGTCCTAGGTAGAGAGAGTGTTAGTGATCACTTGTGTGAGATGAGAGTGTTATCATTCCTTGTAACTCTTAGAATGAGAAGAGTATTGTAGGATTGATACACAACTTGGGCTGGGTTACTAATATTGTAATCATGATTGTGATAATGACTGAATTATGTTGAAGTGTTCTCGTGGACGTAGGCAAGAGATGCCGAACCACGTAAATTATATGTGTTCATCTCTCCTTTATTCTTGCGGTGTGTAATTCCCTCAAAGATCATTGGACGTGTGGGTAAATCTGATGACGTGTGCAGTTATCCCCAATGTGTTGTAATATATTTTAGCACTAAAATTAGAAATATCACATTGCTCATACAAACTAATCTACAATATTGCTCGTGGGACTGATGTTGAAAAGCTTAACTTTAAGTAGCACTTATGAAGCGCTGTTGTTTTGTATGGTGACTATAGCAACACATTAATAAGTAGTGCTTATGAAGCGTTGCCAAAGGCCAAAAATAAATGTTGATAAAGACTTTTTCTGTTGTAGCCACTGCCATAAACTCTTTCATTATATGTAAAATCATGATGAGATCAAATAAAGATAATATAAATACTATAATATTAAAGTGTGACGTGGTATGTTCCAACATGAAATTAAGTTCAAATAGAGTTATAAGTGTAAATGTAAAGGGCAAATGGAGATATTAATACACACTAAAATTTGCTTTGTTGTGTACCCCTTCGATTTGTTTCTACTAATATGTTTCCTTTGTGATTTCGTTGTTGGAGGAGTGCAATGGACCCTAGATTTTGGTTTCCCCTTTTTCTACTTTTTGATTTTGTTTGTTTTATTTCGCTAATGTTGGGAAATGACAAGCTTTCTTAAGGGTTATAGGTTTATAGTTTTTGATTTGGGGAAAATTAGAGAAGAAGATGATATATTTAAACACTAATATATGCCAATAATTCAATTTACACATGTACAAGTCAACAAGTGATTTCATATCATCACTTAATGAACGTCCCAATCAACATTTGTTAATTGTAATGGACGGAAAGTCCAAAAAAGGATTTTTAATTATGTCACAAATTTAAAACATGGGGACCTATTTGGAGAAAAAAATCTTCAAAGACTAATGTGAACTCTTAAAATAACTTAAAAGACCTCAAATGTAAGTTTTTTTTTATATTTCAAACTTGATATATAGGGCAGTTAGCTAGTTGCTAAACATGCATGTAAAATAAGAATTCATGCCTTTATAAGTTAGCAAAGCCCTAAAAATAATATCCATATGATTCATGAAATACAGTTGACGTATCCAAGATATATTTTGAATAATCAAACTGCTAAATTATGTTACTTGTACAGTTAAAGTACTTCAATGATAAAGATGTGCATGTGGGCTTGATTAAAGAATCACCATTACTTTTTACCATAAAATTATTCACCAATGTTCATGATAAAGATGTCTTCATCAAAAAAGAAGACCCCTCATCTTAGTCACATGATTGCTTTGAACAAATAGCTATATATTGTAGTATATTAAACAACACGCTTCAGTGTTCATATCTTCCACTCTAGGGACCTGACGCGATTTTTTTTTATGATCGATAAAGAAAGAGCCATTTTCTATAGATTTGTCATCACAATTTGTCATCACAATTGATTTGGTATTAGTAATGTGCATTATATGATATGTATAGTATAAGGTAAGAAAATGATAATGTAACATCAATATTGGATAATTTAGTGAATCTATCTTATGAAAAAATTGTTCTTTTAGATTAGAGGATGTGCACAAATGGTTTCTATGGGGTTATTGGTCCTCTCCTCTGATGTATGAACAAAATGCTATAGCTGTGAATGAATTTCTTGGACATAGTTGGAGTAAAGTCGTAATAATACCCTTTGTTTTTAATAGTGAAAAAGTTCTGTTATAAAGAATGAGTTTTGGAATAAGATACTCAAATCTAGAGGATTTTTTCCAGAAGCTTATTGGTATTGGATTGGAATGGGATTTAGTATTACTATATATTAGAAGAGGCATTAATCCCTAATTGATTTGGTATTAGTATTACTATTAGAAATTGCAATTTATTTGGTATATGTGGAATCCTCAATCGATTTGGTATATGTGAAATCCCTAATTTATGTTTAATTAGTATTAGTATAGAAATTGCAATTGTTTAGTGTTTTGGTATAGTGAAGTGAAGTCTGTTTTTTTTTGACACCCCTGACCTCGGGGACCTAGATCCGCCACTGCCCCTGAGGAAGAATTATTCCTCAGTTTCTTTTTGGCCCATGTTTAGCCCATTGTCCCTCCTACTCACTACACATGCTGCATTTATGTGGAATACGCTCCCAAATCCCCTCATGCTGCATTTTTAGACTGGTACGACAACATAGAATCGTACTGGTACATGCTGTCGAACCTGCAAAAAATTTTATGTAGTTGAGGGTGTGTCACAAGGTTAGGTACCATGTGTCATACCCCAATTTTGTCCGACCCTTTTTATTACTTGTTTTATTCGTTTAGGCCTACACTTCTTATTTGGGCATGCTTTTGTCTAATTGGGACTGACCCCGTTGTTTGTTAAATTTGACCTATATTTGCAAATTCAGGCCTAAGCGCAATTCATGTAAGTGGGCCCAATTCATGTAAGTGGGCCTAAGTTAGAATGTTGTCTTATTGGGTCCGGTTTCTTGTTATCGTTTGGCCCAATTTAGCGTTTGCTTTTACTTTTGTTAAATCCAAAAAAACATATAAAAATAAAATAAATTACAAAAAAGACACAAAAAGATATAGAAACAGTTTTTATATTACAATAGTCAAAAATTACAAGAATCCAAAAAAAGGCCTCAAAAAGGGCCCAAAAATATAAAAAATTACAAAAATGCAAAAAAACCCAAGACCTTTGTTGCTGCTGCGGCTGAGGGTTGTGCCTCAACCCTAGTCCCGGCTCCTTGTCCGGCAAGCTGTTCACAGCTGTTGTGGCCTGAAAATGGAAAGAATTGATCAGGACTTAAATTCCTGATTTCAATTTCTACCTATAAAAAGACAACAGAATACATAGCAAGGGAGAAGAAAATCAGAGAGAAAAATAACTCAGAAATAATACAAAAGATTAGTGATTCAAAATCAGAACCCTAATCACCATAAAATTGGTTCCAAATTCTTGAGCAAGGAAAAGAAGGGTTGTTTCAGAAAACAGAGGAAAATAAGCAGCAGTAGCAACAAGCGATAGGCTTTTCAGAGGCTAGAGCAGAGGTCGGTGTCCATAAAAAAAAAATTCGTTTTCGTTTTTTTTTCCTATTGGGTTTAGTTAATAACAGATTAATAGGTTGTAGTTGCTGAACTAATAAAATGAAACCAGGAATAACCAGATCAAAACAAAACAATATATATATATATATATATATTATACGCGATAAACAAAATGTAGTCAGTTTAAGTTCTGCTGTCTGTAAATAGATTTTAGATTAGTGTTGTATATATGAGTTAACAAATCCTGAACAAAATAGTTTTTAAATTAGTATTGTATAAGGTATATTTATTTAAGACAGATTAGAGCTGGAAGAAAAAATAATAGGATTAGAGTAAGACCAAATCCAGAAATAGAAGTAGAAGAAGAGAAGAATACAAAAAAAAGAATCAGAACACTCCGACCACCGTGGACGGTGGCCGTTGGCCGTAAACCACCCTACAACCGACGTCGTCCCCCGCTGTCTCTCAGCCACCGTCGTATCCCGTTTGTCCCCCCAAAATACGTAGCTGTCGCTGTCAACCATCGTCACCACGCCGTTAACCCGCGAGCACGCGAACTCTCCATCTCATGGTGGAGCCGTCGTCTCCAACGCCAGAACTGCCGTGAGCAGCAGCGTCACCACCGTCCTTCGTCGTCTCCCTCCGTTCACTCTCGCCGGAAACCACACCCTTCTTCCTCTCTCTCTCTCTCCCCCGTAATTTTCCCTCACCGAAAATCTCTCCCCTAATCTCGCAAATCCCTCTATTCTTTTCTCTGAAATTTCTTCATTTTCTCTCTTAGAAGCATTAGAACGGCGCTGGTAGAAGAGGAAACAAATTAAGGTTTCCTTTTAAAAGATGCTATATATATATAGTGCTGTTAGATTAATCCTTTCTTATCTTTTTAATTTTAAATTCAGTTTACTTCTTACACCCCCGTTTTCAATGATTACGCCTCCCACAGAAAGCCCAGAGTTCGTGGGCTAAAATGTAAATTCTTTTCTGTTATACGCACCCCCGTTTTTTATAATACAAACACCCCTGTAACTAGTCGCACACCCTCTTTTGCTGCCACACCCTGTTTGTTTTTTTTTCCATATTTTCTACAAATAAACATATCCCCAAACTTGCATTTTTCTAAAAAATAAATACATTCTCCCTAAAAAAACAAATAGGGGACTAAGTCGAATGTACATTCGGGTTGGTCAGCGTTCTAAGATGAATGAGTCGTACGACTCAATAGTCCTAGAACCCCTATAAAAAAAAATTAATAAATAAAACATTTTTTTCTAAAAAAACGAATAGGGGACTAAGTCGAATGTACATTCGGGCTAGTCAGCATTCTAGGATGAATAAGTCGTACGACTCAGGAGTCCTAAAATTCCTATTCCAATAAAATCAAACCACCAACACATCAAACCATTTTTCAAACTTCAAACAAAATCAAATTTTCAAAAATGGGGGATTAAGTCGGTTGTACAATCGGATTAGTGAGCTTTTTTAGGATAATTGAACTGATCACTCAAGAGTCCTAAAATCCCTAATTAAAAAATTCCAAACAAACAAATTTTTTCTACCAAGAACTACGTGTGATTTGATTCTCTACCAAGAGATACGTAGGAGCAGAGGGCGGCCGACCTCTGTCAATTGCACTAATAAAAAAACCTTTTTTAGTCTTTTTTTCTAAATAATCCTTTTCCAAAAATCAAAAATATCTAGTTTTATCTTTCTTTTAATTTCTTCTAATTCACAATAAAAAGGGGTAAAATAAACGTTTCAAAATTAACTTTCTCTTCCTACAACTAATCAGCAGGTAACCTTCCTTAGGAAGGATGCCGTGGGGTGCTAATACCTTCCCCATGCATAATCGACTCCCGAACCCTAATCTGGTCTCAAGGACCCTTATCCGAATCAAAGGGATTTTCCAATGTTTACCCTTAAACTAAACTTTGGTGGCGGCTTCATTTTTGAACCTTCGAGGATTCCTCACCCGGATTTTTCGGTCGCTGGCGACTTCACTGGGGACAATCTTAGAGAGTCAGGCCTAACCTACTTAGTTGTAGGATTGTTAGTTAATTTAATGTTTATTTTTACCATTCCCTTTTTTCTTTTATTCCTTCATCCTTATTACATGTGATATTTTATATGATATATGTGAACCCTAGGATAGAAGACAATTTTTGTATATATGTTTGTTTGTTTTGCAGCTTCGGCGTATATTTGACATTATGTTCCTCCACACACTCCACTTTCACACCTCAACACACACGTGAGAACAGTCCTGTACCCGGACTTGAGCATAACCTAAGTTAGAACGAGGTTGCGTAGTGATGGCCCCCTGGACGTACGTCTTGTTGGGTGGTCACAAAAACCTCACCTAGAGTTTGATTCCTTTTAAGGATGCTATCACTTCTAATAACTTGCCCATTGTTGTGATCAGTGTTCTTAACTGGGGTCGTTGGCTCTAGGAACCTTATTTAAGACTCTGTAGAGCTACCCTTGAAAGGTTCACGCAATAGAAAAATCCTTAGATTCATTCTCAAAGGAACCCTTCTAGGACACAAAGGAGTTTAATACTCTTGCATTCAAACAAACACTAATACATTTCCTTCCCGTTTTCTCGAAAAAAATCCAAAAAAAAAATCATATTTTTGCAAGCATATCATGCATTCTTATTTTTTTTCCTTTGCATATCATAAAACAAAAAACATTTCATGCATTTCAATGACCGCCGGAGAATTATAAAACCTTTTTTTTATAAGATAGGTGGATAGCAGTATATAAAAATAAAATAAAAAAATGCATTTGAAAGTCAGACCACCAAAATCAAACTTTACTCTTCAAATAAAAACTTTACAATTCCCCGACGCGACACATTCGCATTTCATGCATCCATTCATGTACTCATGCATCTGGTTTCCCTTCTCAAAAAAACAAAAACAAACAAAAACATTCCAAAATCATGTCAAGCATCATGCATTCTTTTCCTTCCATACATTAAAAAATAACTACGAGTATCACGCATTTCATTTCATCGCATAAAAAAAAAGAAGCAATTATTATCCATATAACGTAAGCATCTCATCCATTCATAATCATTCACAAAGTATCATCATCAAATAGTGTAAGCATCACATCATTTACAACATCGATCTTTCACTCATTTACAACTTCACATCACATAGTGTCATTCATGCATCCTTTCACTCGTATTGTGATCCTAGCTCAAATTCATCTTTACTCCATGCATGCATCATTTCCAAATAAATAAATAAACAAAAAAAAGTGTCATCATTCATCATCCAAAATATGTATTTTAGTTAGTAGTTTGCATATTACATTGCCTCTAAAAAACAAAAACAAAAATCATTTAGAATAGTTAGTTTTCTCAAGTGATCATTCCTCCATGCTTTTGCATTTTCCTCATGCCTATATACTATAATTTGTTCATTTATGCATTGCATTTTAGAAAGAAAAAAAACATAAAAAATGAGCATAATCTTAGAAGAAAAAAAGTTGTGATGAGAGATGAGACGTTCTAGCGAAATAATTATTCTTCTTTGGAAAGTTTAGTCTTACTTAGTTGCGAACTCAAGGTGTTTCAAGACAATCAATTTTTCAAAAGGGTTATTCATTGTTTGCAACTCGTTCATAATTTCTATTAGCAAAGCGTTGCATCTCATCCATCCCACGATAAATGAACGAAATGGTCCATCAAAAATTTCTATCATGTTTTAACTAATGTTAACTCTCTATGAAACATTCCTATAGTGAACTTGCATGGCATGTGTAGTTACTCTTGTTTGAGTTAGTTAGTGTCCCTACCTTATCATCGTCCCCGTCCAAGTCTAATCCCACCCCGACCACCCATTAAGTACATAATCCCCACACCAGTCCCTAGTTGACTGTTTGGTTTTCATTAAATGACACTTTAGGTCCCCATGCTGGGGCAAATTCGTGATCACTAGACATCTTGTCAATATGGTATTCCTTTGGTGCAAGTCCTTTACAAAAAAAACAACAACAAAAAAAGCCTGTTAGGATGGAAAACTCGCAAGAGCCACCTAAGCAAAAATTAGGGCATATAATAAAAAGAAAAAGAGCATTTATATGAAAATAAATAAATTTTTGTCCTAAAGTTAAGTTTCGTAGAAAAGAAGCAATCATGAAATGAAGTTTGGCCATCTTTCCTCTCCATATCCTAAAAATCCTTTACCCACTTTGAGCCAAAAAAACAAAAATTTCCTCAATCACCCTAGACAAGGATCAATTCCACTTCTAAAAATGGTGTATCACTTTTATCAGTTCACTCAGCTCAAAAAAAAGAGAAAGAAAAATCACAAAAAAAAAAGATAAAGAAAATTCAAAAAAGGAAGGTTGAAAAAATGCTGAATCAAGCAAAAAAAGCAAAAGTAGTTGATATGATGAGCTGATACTTCTTACCATTAAACACATAAGAGATCCTTGTCTCAATGAACCCTCAAACACTTCTTTTGGCCTAAATATCCTATCCTCCATAAACCCGTGGCCACGTTACAAATCTAAACAGGTTTATTCTACCATGAGGCGCATAAGAGATCTTCGTCTCAATAAACCCTCAAACACCTCATGGTGCCTAATTATCCTCTCCTTTATGAACCCCCAACCATTGGCCATATTACAAACTCTTCTTTCATAAACCTCTAACCATTCGCCACATCCAACCTCTTTCTTTCATAAACATCTAACCATTAGCCACATTACAACCCCTTTCTTACGTAAACTCCTAACCATTGGTCTCATCACAAACCCTTTCTTTCATAAACCCCTCATCACATTACAACTCTTTCCATTCCGATCAATGACCGATTGCTTTCATTTTCTCAAAGTTTTAATTTTAGGACAAATAAGTTTATCTATTAACAATATGTTTGCTAAAAAAAAAACAAATCAAAAAAGAGAAGAAAGTTAAAAAAAATAAAAAGAAGAAAGCTCAAAAAAAATCAAAAAAACTTGCACTCCAAGATCCATTCAAGTTGCATTGATATTAAGACAAAGTCTAGTGATCACCAAGTGAAATTATCAAAAAGTCAAGACTGTCATAGTCTTTGGGATTTCTCTTAAAGAGAACCAAAAGTTTCTACTAGGACCGTCACTCAGATCCAAAGTGGGGGCATTCCCTTCACCGCTCCTTCCACTTAAGCTTTGGAAAATTTGTTCATTGTCCTTCCCAGTCATATACCACACCCAGTCTATATAGCCATTACCCTAACCCTGTCACCTTTCACAACCTCACTCAGAGCAACCATTTGAAATACTATCCAAAGTGGGGCACTCCCTTCATCCTTCACTTCACCTATAGTGAGGAAATTCGCCCTAAACCCATCTCATTCCCTTACTATATTCACGTTCGTAAAACCATACCGGGGCAATTTCTCAAGCCATCGTCCTAAATAAACCCTTTCCCAATAATACTTCAGTCGGGGCAACACCAAACTTCATGGGTTGAGACGAGATCTTTTGCCTTCTACCTTTTATTCCAAAGTCCAAGTCCTTCCTTTTCTCTACACCCCTAGTTGTTGTCACCACTAGACATGGGCAAATTATTCATTCACTGTCATCAGAAGCCTAAATTGGGGCAGTCCCACGTTTCTTGGATTGGGGCTAACCTACCTTTCATGACTTTGGTAAAAAACTTGTCATTTATCCACTCATGTGCCACATCTGTCCGTACCCTAGATCTCTAGAACTCCTAGTTAACTGACACATTCATCTATATTTTCACTGCTATACATCTTTACTAAACAATGCTTCAAAGAGAGAGAACACAAGCTAATAACGTGATACTGAAAATCGACTTTTCATGGGGAATCATAATGGCAGAGAAAAATAAGCGAGCTTGCAAATACAGCCAAGAACTTTCTCACATCAGTGTCTGTAAATAACAACCTTGAGATTGCGAAAGTATGAATCAAATCTAATTTTTCCAAGGAATGATCAAATATTCACCTTTGCTTCTCGCGTCTCATCATTACAACAAAAATGTTGCTACTCCACCATGCATTTATGCACTTCCTTTTATTCACCAGTGTTTGCACTAAAATATTACATTTGCATAATTTTCATTTAATGCATTCATCATATATCAAGAAAAGAAACAAAAAGCAAAAAAGAAGAAAAAAAGCAAAAAGCAAAAAGCAAAAAGAGGAAAAGTCACCCATTTTCATTCATCATTCCACTTAAAATCAATCATTTCAAGCGCATACATTACATGCATATCATATGCATAACATCAATTACTTTTCAATCGACTTCAAGTGTCGACCCCTACATACTTTCATTCATTCAGTCAACGCAATGAGCGTTGAATCCTATATCAAACAGATCGCAGTGTTAGCATAGAGTCTAGCATAGATTCTTCAGACCAAATCGGTCCTTCTGTTCAGTTCGATTTAACACGTCAAAAGGACAGCTTCGAACTCTACCTTTAGATCATAACGTCGCCACTGAGCGCAACGGATCCTTCAGACCCCTAGTGGTCCTTTAGATTAGCTGTGTTTGCCTAAGACGTAGCATAAATCCTTCGTGGTCAACATATCAGTTCTAGATCTGATCTTGACCCTCACGACCGCAACGACGTAAGTCACCCTCAGACTGTTATTACTAGTACCATAGTTAGTTGCAGTCCATCAGACCATTTTTGGTCCATCAGGCCCAGGCAGTCCTTCAGACCTATCGGTCCTTCAGTTTAATTCAAATCAATGCGCCACGCATCGACTGCGGATTAGACCTTCAGACTAATCAGTCCTTCAGAGCCCAAGTGCTCCTTCAGACCCCCAGTGGTCCTTCAGATCCGCAGTGATCCTTCTTTTTAGCTTTCTCGTTAACATGCCAAGTGTTAACCATATTTGTAAATTCTCAACCCCCCCCCCCTTAAGTTTTTCTATGAATATAAATAAAGAAGGGCAGCTGTCATACCCCAATTTTGTCCGACCCTTTTTATTACTTGTTTTATTCGTTTAGGCCTACACTTCTTATTTGGGCATGCTTTTGTCTAATTGGGACTGACCCCGTCGTTTGTTAAATTTGACCTATATTTGCAAATTTGGGTCTAAGCGCAATTCATGTAAGTGGGCCTAATTCATGTAAGTGGGCCTAAGTTAGAATGTTGTCTTATTGGGCCCGGTTTCTTGTTATCGTTTGGCCCAATTTAGCGTTTGCTTTTACTTTTGTTTAATCCAAAAAAACATATAAAAATAAAATAAATTACAAAAAATACACAAAAAGATATAGAAACAGTTTTACATTACAATAGTCAAAAATTACAAGAATCCAAAAAAGGCCTCAAAAAGGGCCCAAAAATATAAAAAATTACAAAAATGCAAAAAAACCCAAGACCCTTGTTGCTGCTGCGGCTGAGGGTTGTGCCTCAACCCTAGTCCCGGCTCCTTGTCCAGCAAGATGTTCACAGTTGTTGTCGCCTGAAAATGGAAAGAATTGATCGGGACTTAAATTCCTGATTTCAATTTCTACCTATAAAAAGACAACAAAATACACAGCGAGGGAGAAGAAAATCAGAGAGAAAAATAACTCAGAAATAATACAAAAGATTAGTGGTTCAAAATCAGAAACCTAATCACCATAAAAATTGGTTCCAAATTCTTGAGCAAGGAAAAGAAGGGTTGTTTCAGAAAACAGAGGAAAATAAGCAGCAGTAGCAACAAGCGATTGGGTTTTCAGAGGCTGGAGAAGAGGTCGGTGTCCATAAAAAAAAATTCGTTTTTTTTCTAATGGGTTTAGTTAATAACAGATTAATAGGTTGTAGTTGCTGAACTAATAAAATGAAACCAGGAATAACCAGATCAAAACAAAACAATATATATATATATATATTATACGGGATAAACAAAATGTAGTCAGTTTAAGTTCTGCTGTCTGTAAATAGATTTTAGATTAGTGTTGTATATATGAGTTAACAAATCCTGAACAAAATAGTTTTTAAATTAGTATTGTATAAGGTATATTTATTTAAGACAGATTAGAGCAGGAAGAAAAAAGAATAGGATTAGAGTAAGACCAAATTCAGAAATAGAAGTAGAAGAAGAGAAGAATACAAAAAATAGAATCAGAACACTCCGACCACCGTGGACGGTGGCCGTTGGCCGTAAACCACCCTACAACCGATGTCGTCCCCCACTGTCTCTCAGCCACCGTCGTATCCCGTTTGTCCCCCCAAAATACGTAGCTGTCGCCGTCAACCATCGTCACCACGCCGTTAACCCGCGAGCACGCGAACTCTCCATCTCATGGTGGAGCCGTCGTCTCCAACGCCAGAACTGCCGTGAGCAGCAGCGTCACCGCCGTCCTTCGTCGTCTCCCTCCGTTCACTCTCGCCGGAAACCACGCCCTTCTTCCTCTCTCTCTCTCCCCCGTAATTTTCCCTCACCGAAAATCTCTCCCCTAATCTCGCAAATCCCTCTATTCTTTTCTCTGAAATTTCTTCATTTTCTCTCTTAGAAGCATTAGAACGGCGCTGGTAGAAGAGGAAACAAATTAAGGTTTCCTTTTAAAAGATGCTATATATATATAGTGCTGTTAGATTAATCCTTTTTTATCTTTTTAATTTTAAATTCAGTTTACTTCTTACACCCCCGTTTTCAATGATTACGCCTCCCACAGAAAGCCCAGAGTTCGTGGGCTAAAATGTAAATTCTTTTCTGTTATACGCACCCCCGTTTTTTATAATACAAACACCCCTGTAACTAGTCGCACACCCTCTTTTGCTGCCACACCCTGTTCGTTTTTTTTTCCATATTTTCTACAAATAAACATATCCCCAAACTTGCATTTTTCTAAAAAATAAATACATTCTCCCTAAAAAAACAAATAGGGGACTAAGTCGAATGTACATTCGGGTTGGTCAGCGTTCTAAGATGAATGAGTCGTACGACTCAATAGTCCTAGAACCCCTATAAAAAAAAATTAATAAATAAAACATTTTTTTCTAAAAAAACGAATAGGGGACTAAGTCGAATGTACATTCGGGCTAGTCAGCATTCTAGGATGAATAAGTCGTACGACTCAGGAGTCCTAAAATTCCTATTCCAATAAAATCAAACCACCAACACATCAAACCATTTTTCAAACTTCAAACAAAATCAAATTTTCAAAAATGGGGGATTAAGTCAGTTGTACAATCGGATTAGTGAGCTTTTTTAGGATAATTGAACTGATCACTCAAGAGTCCTAAAATCCCTAATTAAAAAATTCCAAACAAACAAATTTTTTCTACCAAGAACTACGTGTGATTTGATTCTCTACCAAGAGATACGTAGGAGCAGAGGGCGGCCGACCTCTGTTAATTGCATTAATAAAAAAACCTTTTTTAGTCTTTTTTCTAAATAATCTTTTTCCAAAATTCAAAAATATCTAGTTTTATCTCTCTTTTAATTTCTTCTAATTCACAATAAAAAGGGGTAAAATAAACGTTTCAACATTAACTTTCTCTTCCTACAACTAATCAGCAGGTAACCTTCCTTAGGAAGGATGTCGTGGGGTGCTAATACTTTCCCCATTCATAATCGACTCCCGAACCCTAATCTGGTCTCAAGGACCCTTATCCGAATCAAAGGGATTTTCCAATGTTTGCCCTTAAACTAAACTTTGGTGGCTGCTTCATTTTTGAACCTTCGAGGAATCCTCACCCGGATTTTTCGGTCGCTGGCCAATCTGCCGAACTCGTGAAATCCCATAAAAAAGAGCACGCTTGCATTAAGGGTAATTTGGATATTTCGCAGCTTTTGGGGTAGTTAGTAGGGGGAGTGGGAGAAGCATCAGCCTTCTTTGTTTGGTCAAAAAATTCCATTAAACAGAATCAAACAGAACAAGCTCAAAGATACAATGCAAGATAGCCCAAGAAGCTGCACAAACTCAAACATGTCTGGTACCACACTCCTAGCTTACTATCATGGCCCACTAGAGACAAAGGGAGCACGGGACCAAAAGCGGACAAAATCTAACTCTGAATCTGAACACTCAGAAACACTAGCCAAGTACAACCCAAAACACAATCTAGAGTTCACCCTACCATCTTAATAGAAAATTTTAAATTAAAGGTACTATATGTCCTCAGAATTTACTTATCTTTAATAGGATTTGTGTTTGTACCCTTTGAGGCCCATGAAAAGTGAGGACGTGAGAGTTAAGCATTTTGTTGATAACTTTCTCCAAAGAAGATCTCGAAACTATCTTTCTTGGACACGATGACTCCATAATGATAGAGATCATCATCGCCAATGCGGATGTGGCCAAAGTTTTTGTCCAACATACAAGTTCGTATGATATGCTTTTTACGGTGTTTTTATTAAAATGGACTTTAATGATACGATATTTTTATAAAGTAAATCCTTTCAAGGTTCATAAATCCAAATATTAGATGCTAGAGAAAACCCTCTTCACAGGAATTATTTCAACAAGAAGACTTTACCAATACTTTGAATGAATGACATATGGCTTTATTGCAAAATCGTAAATAAAAACCATTAGACATGGACTACTCACGCCGACCATCAAATCAAAAGGGAAGTGGAGTGTGAGTCAAAATATATCAACATGAGATGTCAAACTTAGTGATTTATACCAATTAATAATTTCATATAGAAAATGAAATTCATCGATCTAACCGTTGAATGTTATTATCCTTGTGTTCATACATATATCAAATTTCAAAGAATTTGGATACTCATAGCTATGTTATCTAACAAGACACATGTATATCATTCAATAAATTCGCAACCAACATAACAGTGATTAAATAAGCTTGAGGTTGGTAAGAACTCAAAACTAGATTTTCCCTAGGTGATGTGATTTTGCTCAAGTCCACATTGATTAATTTTCTCTCAAGCAATCTGCCATGTCTGCTAATAGATAGTATACTCGCATGCAAACAATTTGAGATAAACTATGCAACTATCGTCATGTTCCTTTGGGTTTTTTGTTCTTGCATTGCATCTAGACCAATACAGAAACACAGATTGCATCAATTTTATTCAAACTTAGTAAATTCAATCTCAGTAATATATTGCGTTGGTTAAAAAATTGCGGTAATAATGAAGGAAACGTTAATACATGGAAAATTTCTGTTGATGGAGGAAAATAAACAAACGCAATCAAGCTGCATGAATAACAGAAATAACTGTTTTTTTAATAAAAAAATTTAGCCAATGAAGAAAAGAACTGAATGAATAAAAATTAATAAATAAATGCCATAGATTAATTTCACAGAAAGGCCAAAAATGACTTCCTTCAACAGCAAGAAGATCCAATCATTTCAGAGACAGTAAAACAGGAAGCCTAATCAAGCCTATGAAAATTTACAAAGAAAACAAGCTTATAAATTGGAGCAAAGAAGGAAAAAACGCATGTTGGAGAGAACCGAATTACCATGCACCAGATCTGAAAACAGAAATATCAGATTCAGGATCGAGAAAATACGCTTAGAAATCGAATCAAACGCCTGCGCTAGATTTGTAGCGGTAAAGCTTGCCAAAAACGTGGAGAGTGGTAACGAAGCCAATGAAGCATAGACTCATAACGAGCACCACCGTCGGTGAAATCTTCAGGCCGGGAGCGTCGTCGGTGTAGAATCGCAACATGTTGCTCCCGCCGCCGGTGCTGTTTCCGACGGAGCTGGAGGCAGAGCTGTTTACACCGCTAACACGGCGACGACGCATGCCGGCAGTGGCGGCAGCGGAGCCACGGGGAGCCATGACGCCAGGTCGTGTAGTTGCACCGGAGGCTGCAGATTGAGATTGAGAGGCGCTTCTCGCCATTGTGCAGAGCAAGGAAGGTAGGGAAGGATCAGTTGAATTGGAGAAAAAACAGATAGAAATGGTTGCTTTGAAAATGGAAGGGAAGGGGATCAATGAAGCTAACGATTAGATTAGGAAAAATAGGAGAAATTTTTGCTGCTAACTACAAAATTAGAAAATATTGTTATATTATTCGGGTAATTCAATAATTTGGTCAAAAAATAATAATAATTTGGTTTCACTTATCCACTTATTAGCCTTTTTTTGTCTCAAAAAATTATAAAAAAAAATACACTTATTTTTTTAAAGATAACCCCACTTATTAGTTGTTAAGGTATTAATGAATTTTTTTATCAAAAAAAAGTATTTTTTTAATTGAAAGGATTCAGTCCCGTCTGCTATTATAAATTTTTTTTGCCAATTTGGGTTGCCCAGATTGCTTTGGGCAAGTTCAAAATAGGCTACATGTGTTTTAAGAACGAGATTGATTGTCAACTCGATCAAAACAGAGTCACTAGGTTAATAATCGAATTAGAGAGTTACTTATTAAAGTGCGTAAATCAATTATATATATATATATAGATAGAGAGAGAGAGAGAGGATATATTGACACAAGGTGTCAAACTTAGTGACTTACAGCAATTGATAACTTCATATAGGCAATTAAATTTATCAATCCGACCATTGAATAATATCATATTATCCTTGTGATCATGTATATCAAATTTCAAAAAATTCGAATACTCATAGGTGTATTATCTAACAACACGCATTTGCTTATCTTTTAAATAACATATTCGCCATTGAAATAAAGTAGTGTGATGGGTCGTCAAACAGTTTCGGTTTTTTATGAAATTTTATATATATGATCTCAAAGGTAATATTACGTTATTCATTCAACGGTCGGATTGATAGATTTCATTTTATACGCGAAGTTATTAGTTGGGGAAAGTCATTAAGTTTGACACCTAGTGTCAATATATCCTCTCTCTCTCTCTCTCTCTCTCTCTCTCTATATATATATATATATATATAATTGTAACATAGACAAATACAAGGTTTATCCTCATTTTTTTTGGTGGTGTTACAAAGTAACAAGAGACCAAAGGGGAAGAAAAAAAACAAGAAAGAAATGGCCTTTAAGTTTTTAGCTTGTCCAGCAGGATAAGCGAATCCAGCCCAAGAGGGGGCGTGTTCCAGACGGTAGAGCAAGTAGAGTGAACGCCTTCTTTAGCCAGAAAGTTAGCACACTTGTTTATCTCTCTCACAATATGAGACCAACAGTCAACCTCACATTTCACCATGAGGTCAGTGATCTGCAGTAATGTGTGGGCATAAGCATGAAGAAGGTTAGTGTCCTTTGTCGAGACAAGAGAGAGAGCCTCCAAACAATCACTTTCACAAGAAAAACGACGAAAACCCTGCTTCAAACATAACTCCAAACCCAGCTCCATAGCCCGTAACTCTGCAAGCAGTGCATCACCACCAATCTCCAAGTGAGAGAAACCAAAAATCCAATCCCCATCCGAGTTGCGAACAATACCACCAGCACCACAGGTAGAAATATTCTCAAGAAAACTGCCATCCACATTAAGTTTGACATTCCCTGTTGGCGGAGGGGTCCAACGAGCGATAAGTCGATAGGAAGAGAGATCAACTCCTTGGCTCGAACAGCGAGTAATATAATCATCATGGGCAACATGCACTTTTCCGCAAAGCTTCATGAACCTGCCGGGGGGGTTCCTCAAAAATCATATTATTCCTCCAACACCAAGCAATCCACAGTCTTGCCAAAAAGAGAGTAGGAGATGGGCCTTGGGCAAAATGTTGGATCCAAAGAAGAGGTTCTGTGAAGCCAAAAAAGTCAATCTGAGTACCCATGTCCAAGCGAAGCCAAAGCTCTTTAGACTGGGGACAATCACGCAAGCAATGTAGGAGGTCTTCAATGTTGGAGGAGCAACGAGTGCAGCTAGGAAAGGCTGTCATGTTGCAATGATGCCTACGGGCATTAATAGGAAGGGCATTGTGAACACATAACCAGATGAAATGTTGGATTTTGGCTGGGACCTTGAGACGCCAAATCCAAGAGAAGTTGCAGCCAGGATCCCAGATGCAGGATTCCAGATGCAGTGTTGTTTCAAAAGCCAATGATAGCCACTAGCACAAGTATAATTCCCATTCTTACCATGACCCCAAATCCAAGTATCGGGCAGCCTATGATCCAACGTCGCAGGAAGGGGAATGCTTTGAATCACATCATGAATGTCTTGAGGCAAGATGGTATAGAGATCTTGAAGGTTCCAAGAGCCATTGGAGGAAACATCCTTGAGACAAAGAGCAGTGTCACTAATATTCACATAGGGGACGAGGTGGCTTAGCTTCCCCAGTTTCGTCCAATCCAAGTACCAAAAAGGTGTATCCCCAGTACCAATACGAAAATGAAAACCATCCGAGAGAGAAGTAATGGCCTTTTCAATGCTTCTCCAAGTGATGGAGGCAGTGTTCTTCTTATCCATTTGCCAAATAGAGGAGTTCTTCAAGTATTTATGAGACAAGATTTTAACCCACAATTTGTCACCGTCATGCATCAAACTCCACAAGAGTTTACCTAGGAGTGAGATGTTGGTGAGACGAGCATCTCTTACACCCATGCCTCCATAGCGCTTAGGAGTAGTGACTGTGGCCCAACTAACATGATTCCAGGTTCTAGTATTTCCATCACCTCCCCAAAGGAAACTTCTAGCCATTTGGTCAAGACAATTGCAAACATAGATAGGAAGATAGTGAAGCTGCATAGTGTACACAGGGATCGCTGTGGTCACTGAGCGGACTAAGCAATGTTGGAGGAGTAACCATAAACTATCGGTGATGCACTCGATAGGGGATGTTATGGAATAGGTGATGACTTATGGAATCTTGTTCAATCTGCTTTCTCATCAGGGGATGTTAATGAAGCTCTTGCCGAGACCCTCCTTGTACTTATTCCCAAGGAGAACAATCCCCAAAGATTAAAGAATTTCAGACCCATCAGTCTTTGTAATGTCACTTTCAAAGTTATTATTAAAGTCTTGGTCAACCGGCTCAGACCCTTCCTTGATGATCTAATCAGCCCCCTCCAGAGTAGCTTCCTTCCTAAAAGAGGCACTACGGATAATGCAATTGTGGCCCAAGAAGTTGTCCACTATCTTCACAATTCTCGCTCAAAGAAAGGATCTATTGCTTTCAAAATTGATTTGGAAAAGGCCTATGATAGAGTTGATTGGAATTTCCTAGAGCTTACTCTCAATGATTTTGATTTCCCTGCTGCTATTATTAATCTTATCATGAACTGTGTGCGCGCAAGCAGACTAGCAGTGCTTTGGAATGGAGCCAAAACTGACTACTTCAAACCCTCCAGAGGGCTCCGTCAAGGTGACCCGTTGTCACCCTATCTCTTGCTCTGCATGGAAAAATTATCCTTGAGTATTCAAAGTAAGGTGGATGCTGGGATTTGGAGACCAATCCAGGTATCTAAGAATGGACCCAATCTCTCTCACATTTTATTTGCTGATGATGTCTTGTTGTTTTGTGAAGCTAATGTTGAGCAGGTTCAAGTTGTGATGGACACCTTGGAGGATTTTTGCAGTGCTTCGGGCTTGAAAGTCAATATCCTCAAATCAAAAGCTATGTATTCTAAGATGGTTCAAGGGGAGAGAAAAAGAGATCTAAAAGATATTTCCTCCATCAAGTTTGTGGCTGACCTTGGTCACTACCTGGGTTTTCCTCTAGTTAAAGGGCGTATCTCTAGAAATGCGTACAATGAGATGCTTGATAAAGTGCAAAAGAAGCTTGCCTCTTGGAAGGGAAATCTCCTCAACAAAGCTGGTTTATCCTCATTTTAAAAGTAAATACAATGTGTCGGACTTTAATTTATTTAATATTTGTCCTAAAAAATTTTCATCTTAAATTTCATTAAATAAAAAATTCTAAAAATGAAAACATTCAAAAGATAAAAAAGATTAATTTGCTAAATAATAAGAAACCTTGGAATGGATAACAAAATTAAACAAACAATTATAAAAATGAAAAATCTAAGAAGAGACCAAAAAATCAGGCGATAAACAATAAGCAAGCTTAGTGTAGTTTCTTTCAATGTTAATGAGTTTTTTTATGCCATTATTTGCATTCTTATTAGTATGGAGAACCCGTGAAACACCCAGGAGTATAATCTCTTCTTAGATGTAATTTTAGAGTAAATAAATTTTATGGAGTAACCATAAACTATCACTTTGGTGTAACAACTAATTTCAACATTTAACAATAGTAATAACAATATTGTATTAGAAAAAGTAGTAATAACAATTAATAATAATGATTTACATCAACATATATTTTAGAAGAGTCTTAATTGTGTACCTAGAACTTATTTTTGGGTTCAAGGATTCTTTGGAATTCACATGCTAATATGCATCATAGACGTTATTGGTCACCGCTTGGGATGAGCATATGACATTTTGTTAGACATATAGCACAACTGATTTTTAGACTGAATATTTTTCATGGTTACTCGGATTTGAACCCAAGATTCAATTTTGCATGTGAGTTTACGAGTGGTACTTGTCACTCCATCTAAAAAAAAGAGACCTTAAATAGTAATTTCACTTTTTACTACGATGAAAATAATATCAAAATTTTACAAGGGCTTAACCCCAAATTTACTCATTTTATGGAGATTAAAAACCTGTTTAATCCAATATTACTAACTATATTTTACATAAAGAGGGATGCATAAGTAAAAAAGGGATGCAAAAAGCAATTCTCACAATAAAGTAGAGATGGCCTAAGATGTACATGGGCCAACAAGATCCAAAGACAACAAACCTACCACACACACACACACACACACACGAGACGAGGAGGCGAGTGAGGAACCAATTCCGTTGCGCTCCCAAACACAAACTGCACATTAATACAAAAACAAAACACGAAGAACTTCTTCTAAGCATTTCACAATCGCCGCTCTGAGCTGAACCCTTGAAATGTCTAAATTATAAATAAATAAATTTTCTGAGAATTTTCCCTGTTAGCGAAAGGTATGCTTTTAGTTTGCAATTCTTTTTCTTGTTTTTCAGAAATCTATCTGATGCTACGTGTGTGAATTAATTACTCATATTCTCTAATCATTAGGACTATTGAAGATTGAACTCAGGGTTTTATTTTAATGACTATGAATTAATTAATTAATGGATGGAAAGTCTTTTGCAGCACAATAATTTCAATGTACTTTAGAAGAATACAGTGCAGAGATCGGAGATGGGCTTTATTGTTACAGCCATCAAAATACTTACTCCGGCCAAAATTCTCTGATTATCATTCCTTTCATTCTCTGTCACATAAGAACACCGTGAAAGAATATGCTTCACATGGCAGTATTATTAGAAGATATCTTTTAGGTTCAGATTTATCTAGACATAGGCATAGTTTTTGTACTCAGTTACGTGCTTATAGTTCTGAAAGTGATGGAAGAAATGCAAGTGAGAATAAACAAGTACATGTTAGTGATGAAGCTAATCTTGATAAGGGAAAGAATAAACAAGAGAAGCTTGGGGATGATGTTAAGCAGTGTAATGCACATGCACGACTTGGAGAACAGGATCAAGAGGAATGGCTTATTAATGAGAAGCTTGCTGTAGAGTGTAAAAGGAAAGAGTCGCCGTTTTTGACACGAAGAGATAAGTTTAAAAATGAGTTTCTTAGAAGAATTGTTCCTTGGGAGAAATTAAACATTTCTTGGGACACTTTTCCTTATCACATCCAGTAATTACTTATCATTTCTATTTACTATTCTCTTATTTTTTAACGTCTTTTCGTAAATTTATCGAGGATTTAATATGTACATTTCAATCTGTAGTGAGCATACCAAAAATCTTCTTGTGGAATGTGCTGCTTCCCATTTGAGACATAATAAGTGTGCTTCGTCTTATGGCACTCGCCTTGCATCTTCGAGCGGAAGAATATTGCTTCAGAGCATTCCTGGTGTGTGTGTGTGTGTGTAATTTATTGTACAATGTACAATTTTGGTTCTTGTTTATTCTCTTTAATTTTGCTTCTGAATGTTTATTTTGTGTTTCTATTTTCAGGCACTGAGCTGTATCGCGAGAGGTTAGTTAGAGCTCTTGCGCAAGATTTACAAGTTCCTTTATTGGTGCTTGATAGCAGCATACTTGCTCCTTATGTAAGTTCTAAAAGAAGCTAAAAGTTATAAACTATTCGATGATTTCTTATTATAATACTGGTGCTAGAAAACGATTTTATCATCTGAATTGTTATGCAGGATCTTGATGATGATTCCTCGGACTATGAGTCTGATGATGATAATGCAGAATCTGGGGAAGAGGGTTCTCTAGAGTCAGAGAATGAGGGTGATAACGATGCTAGTAATGAAGAAGAGTGGACTAGCAGCGCCGAAGCCAAGACAGATGCAAGTGATAATGAAGATGCTCTAGCATCTGCTGAAGCAGCCCTTAAGAAGGTTAAAGCGGCTGTTCAGAAACTTGTCCCCTACAACGTTGATGATTTGGAGAAGGTAAATACGCAGTTAACTTTTTGCACGTAACTGGATTCTTTTCCAATTTCTTAGCCGTGATAGATGAATTACCTGTAACCTTGGAAGCTTTTAGTACATCGGATTTAGCGCAACATAATGAAAGTTTAAAAAAGCAGTATTATGATGCCGGGTTTATGCATATGAACACATGCCAATTTTTAGCTAGGGCAAGTTCAATAATATTATTATTGCATTACACTTAGGTTGGAATATAAGTGTTAAAGTTGATCTTTTGGCAATTCTGTGAGGTTAGTCTTTTCTAAAATGAAGTTAGGTGTAATGATACATATTTGGTAGTTATCTAATTGAAACCTGTGTTAGTATTTTCTGAAGAAATCTTAATATGCATGAGTATGAGAACTTTCAACTCCCAAACTCATTTAGTTATGGCACATTGTTTGATATCTCACACCCCCGCATGTTTTGGCAGATTGTGACTGGAGAACCTGAGAGTTCTGAGTCATCTAAGTCTAATGATGCCAAGTCATCTGATAAATCGGAATGTCAGCTAAGAAAAGGTAATGATATTTTGTATTTTTGCTGAAAGCTAATGATATTTTTGATTGTTGAACTTTTTCTAAGCTGTTTTATTTCATTTTATCATTTGTATTAATATTCATGTTAATGCCTACATTACTGCTTTGTTACAATTTCTAGGTGACCGTGTGAAGTACATTGGGCCATCAGTTCAAGTTACAGAGGATGATAGGTAGTAAAATCATTACTCTTCTTTTCTTCTTCCCCTAATGTAGGAGATACTTCCTTTGTGGTCCATCGTTCCCATGAAATTGTATCTTTAATGCATTGAGACATTTTGATTTATTGAAGAAAACATGCCTTGTATTTTTTTGACTCTAAGTGTAGATGAACTTCCTTACCAATGTTACTGTGGCTGTCAATGTGACTGATACTGACAAATCATTGTAGAACACATTTTTTATACAAACTGATGGACAATTTGATGAGGGTGAGAACAACAAAAAGCAGTAGAAAGTGAATAAAATTATTGCTTCATAGTTTTTGTTTGAATCAAATTTAAAATCCTATTAGAGTGAAACAACAATAATGGAACTGCAAGATGGAAAATGTACACCAAAGCATAATACCAAAAGATAACAAATAGCCTGAGAAGCCAACAGTAAATGTCTTCACTATTAGTATCTCAGAAGATGAACTTCCTTTGAAACAGAGCAGAGCCAGAGCATAAAAAAAAAGGCATATGCATAAATGGATTTAATAAAATATCTAATTACAAACTAGTGAAGAGACCCCTTGTTAATGCAGGCATTGTGCACCACAGAACTTTATAAACCACACTGCAGAGTTATAAGGGATACTTTCAAGGACTCCTGATGACTTCCTGGGTTTTAATTGTAGGGACTCAAAACCCAGGAATAAATGAAATTCTTAAATCCTTTATTTGAAGGAAAAGACACCATAAAGGATATTCAGTTCATTAATAAGACATTTACTATTGCAGAAATAATGACAATGGCTGTGGGCATGATGTACACGTGATTAGCATATTGTTTGTTCTCGTATTATTAGGATAGTATTGGTAATGGTAAGTATAAAGTAGTTAGTGGTGATGTTGTCCCGGCCCTTTTGTCTCGTGGTCGAATTATATATGCCAATAATTGGTGAATGATTTTATTTCTGCGTCATAGTTTTTCTTTGAATAGGATTAGTACCTAAGTAGTCATGCAGTTTTGAACTTGTGAAACATTAGGAGTTTTGGTGACTGTCTTGGGATTTAGTACCTAAGTAGTTATTTTAGGAGATTTGGTGACTGCCTAAAATAAAATTCCAAAACCTTTGTACCTAAACATGAAATGTAATATAGTTTGGAAGAAGGTACTATAAGAAAATAACGAGCAGGCTCTTAAATATTTTGAGAACTGCTGGTGTGGTTATAGGAAAGCTGCATTGCTTTTTCTTGTAAAACCAATGTCCATAGCTTTTAGCAAGCGCGCTCACCTGACATTGGCATATATAATTTATCACAGGATCAAACTGGGAAAGATACCAACGTCCGATGGTCCAACTAATGCTTATACTATTATACATGGCAGGTGGGTCGGTAAGTCTTCCCTGTGTGTAGGAGTCAAACTGTCAAATGCCTCTCATCTTTTGGCATTTTCTTGATCCTAATTTTATTTTAAAAATATTTATACCGATGTCAATTTTGGTGTTGACTCAATTTGTGGCCTGACCCAGAAAAGAATGCAATGCAGCCCATCAAGGAATTTTTTAGTCACATAACTATGTTGGAAATCAGTCTTTAGTTTGTAGACTGTTATAATTCCTAGTTACAGTGACTGTGCGTATTGGTATAGGTTTTTATACAACGCAATTTAGCATGGTCTAACAGTAGCTGGTCATGGGAATGCAATGTTACCGTCAGTGTTGACAATCTGCTTTAGGGCTTCTGTGTGGGTTTATGTTCTTGGCTCTTTAAAGAGTTTCTTTGTTAGATATGCCGAGGGCTTAGGTGCTTTTTTAGGTTGGCTTCTGCTGTTAGGAGGATTTCTGATTCAGCAATACCCTTACTGGCTGATGCTTCTGCACTATATTCTTCTGTTTTTGGTTGTTGGTGATGTTACATTTTTTATTAGCATCTGTGGTGTAGTTTGAAATATGTTTCGCTAAGTGTAATGTAGCATTACATTCTATGGGCATCTTACTTTTCTGCTCTGGTCATCTAATATATTTTATTTTTCTGCATGTATTGTATTTTCCTTTTCTGGCGATTGATTGATTTTTTTAAATGTGATAATACTAAGTGCAAGGATGTCTAACATATATCTTATGGCATGGTTAAAGTGATGGCTTGAATTTCCTTTAATTCGAACCTTCCAAATATTTTTCTACTGATAAACATAGCATGAATGAAAGCTATATCTTTCAGAGATGCTTATAGCTTGAGGTCATTACCCTGTTTGCAATTTTAATCAACTGTGGTTATATTGCAGGCCTTTAACTAATGGTCAAAGAGGAGAGGTGTACGAGGTTAATGGAGATCGTGTTGCTGTCATATTAGATATAAATGAAGATAAGGCCAAAGAGAGCGGAGCGGAGAACCTTACTAATGATAGTACAAAACCACCAGTTTATTGGATACATGGTACAATTTTCTTGTTCTAAACATTGAAAAACTTAACTCTTCTAAACTCTTATAGTCAGCTCCTTCCTTTATATATTCTATGTTTAGTTTGTTGTTGGGAAATATTTTAATGGCAATTTCTAGGTTGGACCACCATGACATGTGGTCCGCATTTGAAAGATTGTCCGAAACTCTGACAACTACGGAAGCTTCCTGTGGAAGCATATGCTAACAGTCCTCAATGTCCTCACGACTGAGACGGTGACCATATCGATGTTGTTTCGTCGAACAAGTAGAAACGAAGGAGTGCCTCAAAACTCAACTTACGTTCATTTTCTTTGGTTATTTTGTCAAATCGACACCAACATTGTCACCTCCTAAGTCGTGCGGACGAGGAAGGGGACAGTGTCAGTAATCGTCGGAGTTTTAGACAATTTTTAAAGTGCTGGTCCACGTAAACCACATGTCAAGGTGCTCCACCTTAGAATTCACCATACTTTTGTCTTCAAATTTTATTTTGAACAATTTAATTAACCTAGATATGTCAGCTCTTACTGTGATAATTTAGTTTGCCATTTTTCCAAATTATGTTTATTTCTTTTTTTGGAAAGCAATATTTTCTTAACCTAAATGGTGAACTGAATGAGTTAATTTTTCTAGTCAAGGTATAAAGGTTATCTTGAGTCGCCCTACCCTATGAATTGTAAGTTTGTAACCTATATTAGTTCTTTTGACTATGAGCAAGCTAAGAATTTTTTAATTTTCAACCAGTTAATGACATTGAGAATGATCCCAATGCTCAATCACAGGATTGTTACATAGCAGTGGAGGCTTTATGTGAGGTATAGTGCTCTGGTACTTTCATTGTTTTGAAATCTCATAGTAAGATAACCAAATATTGTTTTAATGATAGGTAATAACGACTGTTGCTTTTGCAGGTTTTGCATTCCAAACAACCTCTTATTGTCTATTTTCCAGACAGTTCACAGTGGTTGCATAAGTCAGTTCCAAAGTCAAACCGAAATGAATTTTTTAACAAGGTTGAAGAGATGTTTGACCGGTTGTCTGGCCCCATAGTGTTGATTTGTGGGCAAAACAAAGTTCAGTCAGGATCAAAGGAGAAAGGACAATTTGTAAGCTTCAATTATTATTTTCTTTCTAAGTGTGACTCAAATGCATTTATTTCTGTTTAGCAAATAGTAACATTGTAATTTTGATTTTCCTCCTTGATTGATCTTATGTGATGTTTGACAGACAATGATACTTCCAAATTTTGGACGTGTTGCTAAGCTGGTAATGCTCTCTATCTTTCTACCATTTTTTGCCTTCCCTTAAATATTTTATGGTTAAGTTTTTGTGGGTTATGCTGCTGTTGAAAGCCTAAAGTTAATATATCAACCTTTTACAAGTTATTGAAAATATTATGCTACTTTACCAATACGATACTTCTTATTGGGAGAAACCCAAGTTCCACATTGACTAGAGATAAGGTCTCAAAAGAGTATATATTGAAAAGACATCCCTCACCTTACAAGCCGGTTTTGTAGGGTTGAATTAGGCCCAACGACATATTAAGACTTCTCATTTTCATCATTAGCACATACATGAAAAGAGGATGTTTTCAGCTAAAACCATAATGATTTTTCTGTGGTTACACTTAGCAATGTGTGCATTAATTTTCTTGTTTTCTTGTACATTTTTTTACTGTCAATTTATGTTGCCTAAGTGCACTTTTAATCGACCCTGTCATCAGCTTTATCAACTGTTGAATTGAATATGGATGCAAAAATCAGCGTTCTATAAAATGCTAATTGGGCTAGTTTGGTGCACTAGGGTTATTATGGAAATCACTAAATGATTTTGTACAGTCCCACTATTGAATTCATTATTCATATTTGTTTACAGCCTCTTTCATTGAAGCGTTTGACAGACGGATTTAAAGGGGAAAAGACATCAGAAGATGATGAGATTAACAAGCTCTTCTCTAATGTTTTGTGTATACATCCACCTAAGGTAATTGTTTTCTATGTGCATCCACATAAAATGATGAATCACAAAAACTTTTCTCTAATAATTTTGTCTATATTACTATGAAATACTACTACTTCAAGGGTTCTGATACATGTCAAACACCGCTATAAAACATTAAAATGTTTAAACATGTCAGTATACTATTCTTACAACTACCGCACAAACAATAACTTCAATGTGAATATAGAAGTCTCATGGAAGAATTTTTTATTCATTTACACAAGTCAGACATATATTAGGAATATTATCATAATAGAAAAATACATGGCCTATGTGCATGCATGTGTTTATATGTTTGAAAACAAGAAACAAAGTGAAAACAATGACATTTTTTTAATTAAACATGAAGCGGAAATTGAAAATAAAACATTTTCTCAAATTAAACTGGCCCTTGTTATTCTCCAAGACATCAAAGCTAAAATCTTATATCGGTTTCACTGTTGATGGGATCCGTGGTTCCTTCGAGGTTTTCACTTGAGGATTATAAAGTTTTTGTCTGTACAATTTGATAAGAATGATTTTAATAAGTTGCTGTTAATTTTCTTTCAGTTCTACATATTTATTATTTTCTTCGTTTATGTTGGTTTCATACTTTCATCTGAAATTTTGTGTGATATTGTACACAGGATGAAAATGTACAGACTGTATTCAAAAAACAACTTGAGGAAGACAGAAAAATTGTGGTTTCACGTAGTAATTTGAACGAACTACGAAAGGTAATTCTGTGATTTCTAAAGCATTTATTGTTGCCTTGCTGATGATAGATGGTGTGTGTAAATGTACAAATTTTGATTTTATTTGCTGTTTAAATTTTATTCATTTTTAATTCTTAAAAAATTAAAATTGATGTACTTTTAGACTCTAGTCCCTGATGACCGGTGAGGAATTAAAATCATACTATTTTTACCAAGTGTAAAGACAACAGTAAATTTTAAAAGGTACCAAGATCAAAATTTGTCCACTTTATAGAAATGAAAAACATATTTAACCCCATACCCCTATACATAATGTGTCAAGTGTGTCGTTTATGGAGTTTTCTATTGATTAATGCATTTTATAGTATCAACATTAAGCATTTATAGATGGATTTTCATGTTGCAGGTTCTCGAAGACCATCAGCTATCATGCACAGACCTCCTGCATGTAAATACTGAGGGCATCATTTTGACAAAGCAAAGTAAGAAACTGTAGTTAGATTTTAAAGCTGTTCCACTTGATATCCTCTAGTCTTTTCCTCACGTGGCCAGAAGAAAAGACTTCAATGTTGAAACCTCTGTTATTAGGCCAGCTACTCTGTCCACACTCTATATGTCTAGTCCTGGGTTTGAGGGGGTATGTTGTGATCCCATATCGACTAGTGATATGGCTAAAGTAGCATTTATGATGTTTGAGCAATCCTCACCTTTTGAACTAGCTTTTGAGGCTAAGTTAAGTCTAACCCAAATTCTAAGATGGTATTAGAGTCTATCTTAGATCTGTTGAGAACTTGAGATCTATTGGGTCACCTGTATTTGTCAATGTTCTAGATGTTTAGTCTTGGGCGTGACATTATTGGCCATCCACATTTGACCACGCTCCAGATGTCTAGTCTCAAGCTTACGTGATGAGATCCCACGTCGACTAGAGATATGGTCAGAGAATTCCTTATAAGAATTGGATAATCCTCACCCATTGAACTAATTTTGGGGTTAAGTTAGGCTTTAACCAAAAGTTAAGAATATGCATCAGCTCAGGAGAGCCTTACAAATTGGAATCCCTTTGGATTACTGTCGGGGAACCATGGCAATGTTGAAACTTGAAATTTGAAAATACTTTGTTGCATTAGATTTTAAATTTTCCTGATATAAAGGTTACTGCAGAACATCAATATTAGTGGATTTTATTATCAAAGGATTCTGCTAAAGTTCCCTAAGGGTTGTTGTTAAGGAGTACAAAAAAAAATAGGAAGTATTTAATGAGAAGTACAACATTTAGTACGTTAGGAACTTAAAGAGTTTTTTCTTACTTAATACTTTCTATATAGGCACACATACTCACTAATATTTAATTTTGTTTTCAGAAGCTGAAAAAGTGATAGGGTGGGCCAAAAATCATTACTTGTCATCATGCCTGCATCCTTCTATTAAAGGAGACAAATTGTGCTTACCTCGCGAAAGGTATACATGCGAATCCTATCATTCTATTATATATATGTCATCAGGTTGGATTTAAAGCTAATTTGTCCGTTCTCTCTCTTGTGAAAAGTCTTGAAATTGCAATCTCAAGGTTGAAAGGGATGGAAACTATGTCACGGAAACCTTCTCAGAACCTCAAGGCATGCAATTTATTTACTCTTTACTTAAAAACAATCTTATCAAGTTCATTTGAGGTTTTTTTTTTCTCATTTAACTTTGATTTGGCCATACAAATGTGGTAACAGAACCTTGCGAAGGATGAGTTCGAGAGCAATTTCATTTCATCTGTAGTAGCTCCTGGTGAAATTGGTGTGAAATTTGATGACATAGGTGCTCTTGAACATGTCAAGAAGGCACTTCATGACCTTGTTATTCTTCCAATGAGAAGGCCTGAGCTCTTCTCTCATGGAAACCTGTTGCGGGTAATGGTCCTTGTTTCTTGTTTGAGTTGAGTGTATCCAATTCATTTTGTTTTCTTTTTTTGTCGTGTAATAATTATGAAGAAACTTTTGTCAGCCATGCAAAGGAATATTACTATTTGGTCCTCCTGGAACTGGGAAAACCCTTCTGGCAAAGGCACTTGCAACCGAAGCTGGTGCAAATTTTATCAGCATAACTGGTTCGACCCTTACTTCAAAGGTAAATTTGTGTCTTGCACATCTTCCTCTTCAGTTGACAAATTTATTGAATTTTTTTATATGAATTGTTCCAGACTTCCAGTAGTTTAAAGGTACATGAGTTTCTTCTGTGTTATCATGTGACATCTTTTGTTCGTTTGTTTTTTGCTGATACAGTGGTTTGGAGATGCTGAAAAACTAACCAAAGCGCTATTCTCATTTGCCAGCAAGCTTGCACCTGTTATTATATTTGTTGATGAAGTAAGTGTCTGAATGCATAACTTATCTCATCTTTGGTTTTGCAGCTTCTTCAATATTTTTGTGTTGATATTTTTTTCCTTAATTTGCATGAAAGAGAAAAATTAGCAACTAAAGAAGTTCAATTATTACTTAAGTGGAACTTTAAAGACTAACCACCTGTCCACGTCTCTTCCACTCTGCACAAATCTCGTGGTTCTTTTGAAGTGACTAACAGAAATAGAAAGAGAATTATGTTACACACATAATATCTGACATTACATTGATTTTTGTATTTAATCATCCAATCAGTTTGTTTCTAAATTTAAATTCAATGCAATGGAATCCAATCCAATCTAATCTAAAGCAGTTTGGACTAGATTGGTTTTCAGTTATTTAATTTTTTTACAATATGCTCAATAAATAATGACATATACAGTAAATATTTAAAAAATAGGCTTAAATATCGTATTTTTCTTAATGTCACATTTTATAAAGTATCTCGATCCATGCAAGAAAATCATGCTATTGTAAATACTCTTGATTTTGCCAATAGTGACAACTGTTGTCTCTGTCATTATTTTTGTTTTTTCGTTTTGATTTTATTTCCCAAAAAGTATGACCATTAAAAACACTTTTAAGGGTTTGTAATTTCCTAATATATCCATCTAAAATTTGTTTTGAAATTGTTTTTATAATGTTCCAAAAGTGAAAAAATAGTTTTTTTCTTCCAAAATTTGTTTTGAAAATGTAACTTTTACAAGTTTCCATTTCCAGGAATGCACCCTCAAACTGAAAAAAATGTCCAGAGTATATTGGCAATGTTCCTTCTTTTGTTAAATAGGCTGTAAATAAGTCTATGACGATTTAGAAATTGGTTTCTGACGAGAATCTATATTGTAGGTTGACAGTTTACTTGGTGCTCGAGGTGGTGCCTTTGAGCATGAGGCCACTAGACGAATGAGGAACGAGTTCATGGCAGCGTGGGACGGATTAAGATCAAAAGAAAACCAAAGAATCCTCATTCTTGGTGCAACAAATCGGCCATTTGATCTTGATGATGCCGTTATTCGTCGTTTACCAAGAAGGTAATCTATTCCTCTTAGAATGTTTAAAATTTTGGCTGAAGGGATACAGCCATTATCTTATGTTCAATTATTACAATTTTAATATATTGGAAACAAAGTGACACTTTACTTAAACTTCAAGTTCACGTTTGCATTAGTGAAATATGTGATAAATACAACAAAGTGCAAGCATAACTTTTTTGCTAACTGAGCTTTTGTTGGTGTTGCATTTGTCTAGGATATATGTTGATTTACCAGATGGTGAAAATCGAATGAAGATTTTAAGAATATTTCTTGCACGAGAAAATTTGCATCCTGATTTTGAGTTTGACAAACTTGCTAACTTGACTGAAGGGTACTCTGGCAGTGATTTGAAGGTAAATATACATAATGCCAAATATTATATTTGTCATTTATCCGCAATGTATTTTATTCTTTGTATCAATCGAGTCATATATATCTCATACTTCTTCATGGTTACATTTGGCAGAACCTGTGTGTTGCTGCAGCATATAGACCTGTTGAAGAACTCTTAGAGGAAGAAAAAAAGGTATGAGAATTATAAAATTGCTCTTCTTAATTGATAGATGTGCAGTAAATACATTAAACTTGCTCGAGTTTCTCGTAATGGTTTGTTTTGGGTATACTTTATCCATTAAAAAGATTCACAACCATAAAAATGCACATTACCTATGGGTTTCTTTGTAATGGTTTGTTTCTACTTGTGTTGATTCTCTTATTTCCACACATTGTTGTGGGTAGTTGAACTCATAGCTGCAGCATCAGTGTCACTTCTATTGAGTTCTTCAGTCGGATTTGTTTACCTGCTAACATGGTGTATTTTGGCTTTGCACAGGGAGGCAATAGTGAAACAACTTCGGTATTAAGACCTCTTAATTTGGATGATTTTGTTCAGTCAAAAGCCAAGGTATATAATATTGTATTTGTTCTATTTGAATTGTTATATTCTTTTCCAAATGTGAAATGGCTAACCTGTTAAAATCTATAGGTGGGTCCATCTGTTGCCTATGATGCAACAAGCATGAATGAGCTGAGAAAGTGGAATGAAATGTACGGCGAAGGCGGTAGTAGGACAAAATCACCATTCGGATTCGGGAGCTGATTTCGCAGTGTTCTATTACTAACTGATCAGCAATGCTTCTTTCTTAGCAATGCAGTTTACCGTATTATGTTGCAGAAGTAAACGTGACAAGAGCTCTAGATAGTTTCACTTCACACTTTTATACGGCGCCAAAGCATTTAGGATCCTTTGCCAAAGTATTCGTTATTCTCCTTTAGTGTCTAGGAGGTTGTGGTTCAAGGTGGTGTCGATTGCTTCCAATGTATGTAGCCTCTAATTTTATCTAGTCTAGGAGATATATTATATGGTAACAATAGGGGTAATTTCCCCAACTAATTTTTTATGCTACCAATGTTGAATAATTATATATCTTATGATGTTTTCTCATATCTGTCTATGACTAGAATCGGTAGTATTTTCGAAAAAACACAAGGTGTACTATTTACACCCCTATTTTTTGATAATACACACTGCAGAGTCATAATAATTAGCCTTTTGGATGTTAACTTATTGACAATTTACTACACTTTTAAGTTAAATTGCATTTTGGAATTAAGTTGAGAACATAAAATGCCAAACCTAACATTCAAACAATTTCATAACATCCAATGTTTTTGCCGAACACTCGGAGATTTCTCTTCCCCACTTAGCCAAACACTTGTGGTCGGATATCTCACCAATGTTTTTGCATATTATGGTCGTGGAATCTACACATTACATGAAATACTCTTTTTTCACGGATTCTCAAAAGCCCTCCTTCCTATTAGAATCACCCAACTAATCTTTGCTCGTGCTTGGGATCAAACTTCGCATTGACCAACACTATGTTTGTCTACTGTGTGAATCAAACCCAAGAACATCGGGTCGACTCTCGTGTCCCAGGGTAGATTAAACCACTGTGCCAACGATATTGGTTATAATCACCCATACAATGAGAGAAGTTAGAAACGAGTAAATATCCTCTCCATCGATTATGTTCTCTTATACTCATTAGAAACACACATACACTGATTTAATAGCTTTAACAAGTTATATACATTAGTAAGACGTGAAATAGATATAGGTTGATGAGTATCAATGACAATAACAAAAATGCTAAATGATTCAGGATTTAGGGTTTGATGTCGAAATCAGGGTTACCTAAATTTAACAAAATGAACAAGAGATGAAATTGCCAACATAAATAAATAAGCGACGAAAACGAAGAGATGAAATCTTTCCAAATTTTGTTGGAGGGGAGCTCTCCTCCTGAGATGGCATGCAAGTGATGGGTAATGGAGAGGTGGGGCAACAATTAAGAGGTAGGGACACGCATGGACTAACTTTTTTTTTTGAAGGGTAAACATCTTCTTTC
The DNA here is from genome assembly GCA_963573325.1 of Astragalus glycyphyllos. Classification (NCBI taxonomy): domain Eukaryota; kingdom Viridiplantae; phylum Streptophyta; class Magnoliopsida; order Fabales; family Fabaceae; genus Astragalus; species Astragalus glycyphyllos. Next base: position 55,677,297 of record OY754310.1, on the reverse strand, counting down.
ATTAGATGAAACTAAACATGTTACAACTAAGATAATCAAGGGCATTTCCTATCCACACCTTAGAGGTGATCCTAGTAATTTGAGCATCCAAATTAATGGGATCATTACATAGAAGATTAGGCCTAAGTAAGATTACATCAAACCAAACATCTAATCATATCAACAAAGCTAGCATCTTCCACACAAGGTTAGAGGCCAAATGAGGTGAAGAGACCACAGTCTTTAAATCTATCCAATTACGGATCATTTTTTGGACTAATACAGGCACAAATCGACTATAACAAGTCTCAGATTGGTCCACTACAAACACAAGCATGGTAGTTGCTTTCCCGTCACAGGAGAAAAGGGGGTTGATGAGAATCCTAGCTCTGACCTTGCGCTTCTTAACCGTTAACAGCTCCTGATAGACAAACCGACACCAGAACCCTAACAACCAAACTAGTTTCATCCACACATGAACAACGACAAGAGGACCTTCAGTCTTTAGTCCCATCCAATTACGGATCATTTCTTTGACTTCTACAAGCACATTTCGACTATAAGTGGTCTCAATGTTAGCCAAAATCATCACATGTGTAAAATTCACTTGAGAAGCTGAGAGGAAAATGAAATTGGTTGTCGTCACAATGGTTCCTAGATGTAGCAAGCCAGTCCCAAAAAACCAAGGATGCAAAGGCATTTCAGCAAACACCCTTAAGGCAAACCCAAAACAAGCCACTAGAGAGCACATAAAAACAACGCACAACACTGATAGTACAGCCCAAACGTAACATAACAGACCACAAGGTAAATCTAAATCTTCATAAACATAAAGACATAACCTTTAAAACATAACCCGAACGCCAGCGGAGACAAGCCACAAAACTGCCATGGCGGTTTCAGAGCAAGACGATCCCGAGCCAGATCTACAATTGGGAGTGCTTCAGTGAACATGAAGAACGGAGGTTGGGCCAGCGGCGGAGGCTCTGGCGGTGGTCGCAGAACTGGAGGAGGAGCCGTCATGAACAACGAGATCTCCGCAGTCACAATACGGAAGCAGCTGAAATGGAGGAGCAGATCACGAGAAGTAGATGGGCTATGGTGGGGGTGGTTTCTCGCAAAAGTCGGTTGGAAGAGAGGTGGAGGGATCTGTGAAGGGGTTTTGGTGGTTAGGCGGTGGTGAGTTACGGCGGTGTTGAGGGAGCGGCGGTGGAGGAAGACGGTGGCAAGCCCAAACCGGTGGTGGGAAGGAGAGCCTCCATGGTGGAGGGGATGGGAGCCTCCATGGTGGAGGGGAGAGCCTCCACTAACCCTAGGGTTGGGAGGAGATGGAATGGCTCTAGAGAGAAGGGAGAGCTTCTCTCTCCTCATCTCTATATCACCTTGCTATTGAAAATAGTTATTGTTCTCCCATGGACTAACTTGATGTTAGGGACTCTTGAATATTTTTAGATAGTTTTGGGAATTAAATTAGAGACATTGATATTTGACGGACTAAATTGAGGGTTTGTTCGCCAAAATCTTTTAAGATAATCCTCAGCACAGTTGCTAGAGAATATAATAAAATACAAACATATCTTCTCTCTCAAAAGAAAGTCAGTATTTGAATTTGAATTCTCATACAAGACCTATTTCCTGAGCAAAGTTAATTAGCACATTAAGCTATTCAGAAGCATCCAAATATTGAGAGCCAATTCTGGTCCGCAACAATGGACTAGAAAACACCATAAAACATTTCTAAAGAAAACCATGACATCGCTTTGAAACAGACAAGGAATTTTATGTAGATTGACATAATGTACTAATCTAGGTTGGACTTTGGATAAGATATCAGTGCAAAACTATCTTCTGCTACATTTGACCCTAATATTGCACATCACTCACCTTGCTTGAATGAAATATTGAGCTAGAAATTATTCGTCTCTTGGTTTGTATAGAAAGAAACTAGTAAGAGGTAATTCAATTCTTTTTTGCTTTGTTCCAAACTGACATCATTGTATCTCACCCAAAAAAAAAAACTGACACCATTATTAGATGCCTCCGTCAGTGGTCAACGGTTGCGATACAACAGAACCGGATAGCACTTTTGAGTCAATTTCCTTCGCCTTTTTCTTTTTTTGACGTGGCAGCTTATTTAAGGCTCGATCAGATTGCGAGACGATCTTCGATACAGTAAATCCCGCAACTTCAAAAGTATTTGATCTATAAGGTATCAAAGAATTGCGATGAACAACATCAATTCCTTCATAAGTCCAAGCACCCAACACTGCTTCTCCTCTAAGTCCAATAGCAAACCAACCAAGACCAGCAGCAGCAATGTCTACAGAACTCGAGTCCCAACTGTTTCCAGTAACATGAAATTCCCTTCTAACCCACTTCCCCAATTCTTGAACTCGTTTCTCCCCAATTGGTGGCTGAACAAAGAAAAATTCAGAACAGCGTTATACAAGAAACTGTAATGCACAACTAATGATGCCTATTAATCAAAACAGAAACTCGTGTCTTTTCCTTGCAACATAGATTTCTACATGCATTTTTCCCCACGTAAAAACCTTCATAAATAAGCATATTATGTCAATTGCATATCTAGATATTACTTGATATTGTTTTACAGGTAATAATTCCATGAATACTTCCAGTAAATTTTTTAAAAACACCGACAAACCACTTGAAGGTTGGATTGGAATTGAAGAGGAATACGGGCTTGTTCGGATTGAATTATTTGGGCTTATCTACTAGCACAAGCACTTGTGAGACTGTTTGGGGGAGCTTATAGAAAACTTATGAGTTATGGCATGTCCATAAACGGTTGCTAGTCTATTTCCATAAGCTCTCCATTTTAGCCTATGAAAACATTTATAACTTCTATGAAAACGGTTTAACATTTTTTACCTTTTATTATAGAAATAGCTTCTATGATAAGTATTAAATTAAGCTGTCTATCCAAACAGGGCCTAAATGTTACTAAATGTTTGCACCAGGTTGGATGATTAAATATGCTTAAAAATTTTAAGGTACAGCATTCGATTCACAATTTATTTATTTTTTAGTGGGGTTACCACCTCCAGGGGAAACTTTTGTAATGATCAAGAGATAAATCAGTTATTTGTAGGCAACTAACCCAGACAACACTTACGAAGACACTTGAGAATCAGCATATAAGCCTCATGGACAAGAGATTGCTAAAGCAGTAAATTAAAATGAGCGAAGAGAATACCTGTAACTGGCGCCCAAAATGGTCTTGAAATATTTTACATGCATTTTCAATTTTACCCATATGCAGTGGAAGATAAGGAGATGCCCACACTGTAACATAAATAGTATCTAGGGACGTTTCTTCTATATCCAATCTCATAAGACCAGCTATGTGGATTGAATGACCAGCCTACCACAATCAATTGGTAAAACTTAAAAGGATGAAGTACAACAAATTTTAACAAGAGACGAAATAAAATAAAAAAAGAACACTAGATTGCAAATTAGCTTACTGATACTAACAATAACATTGAAGTCAGTAACACAAATAAGTATTTCAGTGCACTAACCTTAATTCTGAAGGTCCTAGGTCTCAACTCCTTGCTTATGTGAACAAGCTTTTGCTCTTCCCTCGTCAACCTTGTTGTAATCTGGTTAGGATGCAGAAGGCCGGGTGTATCAAATAATTTAGCCTGAGTTGGAACAACACCCTCCACTCTAACAATACCAAGTGTAGTCCCTGGGACAGGTGCTTCTGTGAGATGTGTAACCTTCCCTTCCACATGCTTTCCTAAATAATTTATTAATGTACTCTTTCCTGCATTTTGTGCCCCAACAGCCCACACATTCCCTCTAGGTCCTGCCAATCCAATTATATCCTCTACAAGATTCTTGAGTCCCCAATCTCTCAGCGCACTCACCATGTGCAAACTAGTAATCTTAGTAATGCCACCTTCCCTAGCTCTTTGCCTAATCCAATGCTCCAACCTTGTTGGTGAAATTGAGCTAGGCAATAAGTCAATCTTTGTAACCACAAGTACTACTCTAGGAACGTTCCCTGACTTACCCTGCTTCCATGCAGAAGAATTATCTTCAATTGTCTGAGAAACCAACTTTGCAACCTTCCTTGGAAATGACCCATCAAAATCCACTACATCTACAACCATAAGCACCACTGAACGGGGACCACTTGTTGAAGCCAACTTCTTTCCCACAGTATGATCGAAGTCAAAATCTGGCAGCAAGTTTTCGACGGTTGGATCCTTCACCTTCCCATAGTGTCTCAACGAATGACAGCGTGCACATACCACCGGCTTCTCTTGTTTCTTGATCAAACTCAAATCACCATCAAGATTTTCAGGTTCAATAACAAATCCCTTTTTAACAGAATTAGAGATTTCGGGCTCTTGTGCAACAGGTTCAAGATGGGTATACAGTCTATAATTCAGGTCCTTCTCAGAGGGTTTCATGAAATAACCAGGGTGTTTTGGGTTGGAATCCTGCATATAAACCCCACAACCAGGGCAAACATGGAGAGATTGGGAAGTGCCTTCATCAAAATTACCCTCACGAGAGAATTGTGGTAACTTTTGTTTTGATGTTGAATCTGCAGGTTGTGAAGAGAAAGACCTAAACAAACTATATGGTAAAAAAATTGTAAAGCTTTGGAGGTGGGTTTTTGAGTCTGGTGTCAAGACTGAGAAGAGATTGGATTGGGCATGGTTTTTGCACTCAGAAAGGAGTGATAAACAAAAGAGTGGATTAAGCTTCGAACGGGCGAGATTTCTAGTTACAAGCATTTCTTTTCTATCTGTTCACTCTGAATCTAAATAAGGATTCAAGTCTCTTGGAATTAGAAGCACGCGCCTTATTAGCCTTCCACTACAAAAATCTAAAGACAGAAATCCACCATGGTTCCATACACAACTTCTTAGCAAAGGCAAATTAGTAGCTGAATGGTGTTATAATCATAGAATCTATGGATGACTCAATATGCCTTGAGGATAAAAATAAAATACCCAAAATGCCAAAAATTCTCTGCAATCATTACTTGACATATGAGTAAGTAACCTCAGCTGCAACATGAGAACAAATTAAACATATTAGCTACATAATTAATATTTGTAATTTGTAACAACCACAACCATGTTCTTAAATTACAGTTGATTTACGTATATTAGCATTCCATACCATCTACTCTAATCGAAACCACTAGCTTCTACATTGCAGTGACATCAAAAAATACATATTAGAGCGACTAAAGTAATATAGCTAATTCCACAATTTACATTGCATATCAGAAAGTCAGAACTACTTCAAAATTAAAATACCTCCGATATAAGATGCAATCTATATAACTGCTGCCACCTTAAGTATGTAGTCTATGGCGGCGAGATGGAATGCAATCACGGAATAGCGGAGCGGAAGCAAGGCTTGAAGCGACGCGAAAGACTGGTGTTGAGCGGTTTTCAGGTGCGGCGATCACGGCCGCAAATCGCGCCGTCCAACTTTTCGTTTTCTAAGAAGCTTTTGCGTTTCAGGGAACGCATAAAAAGACGGAACAGTGAAATAGAAGGAAGGAGAGAGAAGTAGCTAGGTAGAAGAGAGGTAACAGAACGTTGAGAAGTGGAGCTGGATTAACCTTGTAACGGGCTTGGCCCAATATTTTTATATCAAGCCTATCATTTATGTAGGCTTTTACTAAAGACACCCTCATTTACTGAAAAGTTTAAAATATCCTTGGGGCCTGTTTCAGAGTTTGAAGGGAGGGGAGGAGAGATGAGGGCTTTGGAGATGGAGTAGAGAGAAAGTTATAGAAATCTTTCACCTTAATTGAGAGATTAATTTTGTGGATAATGATAAGAGAATGCTTAGGATTAATATATGTTTAATTTTAAGACTATTATAAAAGGATGTAAATGATTTGAAGAATTTGCCTAAGTCCTCTCAAACTCTCCTCCAATAAATTTTTTGAGTTGAAGTTGATAGTACATGGTTACCGTGTTGTTGGTGTGCAGTATCCACTAGCTTTACCGATGACTAATCTACACCGGGTAATCTGGCTGGCCACATGTATGCCCAACTAATTTGTTGGTTCATGTGGTTCTCTCCTCTCCCAACAAAATTTTTGTCACACCCAAGATTCAAATCCAAGATTTTGGAATGGCATCCAGGCCTAGTTAGTACTCGAACCAACCAATGTTGGTAGAAATGATAAGCAATTTATTTTGCCTAATAAAACAAAAAACCAAATTTAAACTACTATCATTCAAATGAGTTTTATTTGGCTAGCAATATTGGCCCACCCATCATGTCAGTTGTTGTTTGTTGTGTTCGATTATCAGCTAATTATTTTTTAAATGTTAACAATTTCATTAATTTCATTAATTTTAAAATATTGAGAGTGAACTCAATGTTTTCAAAATAAAAGTCAATTCATACCATCAACTTTTTTTTTAATATTAATAACTGTCAACAAAATTTGATCCAAGTTTTTTGGTCAAAAAAATTAAACCAATTTAATGTTCAAAATTTCTTGCTAGGTGACTTAAGAAATTACAAAACCTACTTTCTACTGGACACTGGAGCGGGGTTAAAAAAAGACCCCTAGACCAAAAAAAATTACAAAACAAGAGGAAAGAACTGATGACAAATTATGTATAAGTTGACAAGCATCATCATCTCTTTCTCTCAATTATTATCTAGTATTGTAATTACATTTTACACTATATGTTGATAGTTCTTCTATCAAAAGAAAAATCCTTGTTATGTGGAACAACAACTTGGTGATGGCTTACATCCAATAACGTGGGGTCATCGATGTGATCCATTTCAATTTCATGATGTTGGTGGTGAAAGTTGGAATCAGTGTCACCGTTGGATCTTCTTGGAGAGGCAGACAAACTGTCCAATTCTGATCGATAATAACGTAAGAGGTGGACAGGAGACATAGGATGGCTTGGAGATGTTGGTATGCTTGACATAGGAGACACTGATGCTGATGATGATGACCCAATTCGGTTCTTTTTTATGTTTTTCTTTGCTGTTTGGTGCCAATTTCTTAGAGCTTTAGCTACTCTTTCGTTGAATATACTTGGCTTCATTGTTGACCCCATCTGTTTCATATTTCATACCCTCATCACAGTTAACTCACTTTAATTCAAATATAATTACTATAATTAAAATTAATTAATTAAATAAATCACCTGTGTCACTAGAGCGTAGAGGGGAAGAGTAACGTAGCTACAGAGGATTTGAATGAGGACGCTGACAAAGAAGTCGTATCCATGTTAATCGTTTACAAGTGTCTCCGAGGGATTTGAATTTTGAACTCATCGACAACTTGAGGATATAAGGCTAAGTTTGTACCACTAAGCTAGCTCCTCAAGTGTAATTCAATGCTCGAAGTTAAGAGGGAACAGAAGGAATGAAACTTACCCCATTGAGATTCTGATTACGACATCCTCTGTATGCGAATGGAAACAGGATTTAATCCCATATTCAAACTAGGGATCAAGCAAAAAAAATCAGACAGGGCTTCATTGGATAAGAAAATCGAATTGTTAATCATGCAACAATAAATGATCAAATTGTTTTTGATGACTTACTGAACTCCATGCAAAGAAAGCAAGCTGGAAGGCATTCTGCTCAGATAAAAAAAAAAGCCAGAGACACACACAAACTTAATTAGATAGTACTCTAAATTAACTATAAGCTTGGTGCTAGTAGTTAATCCACTCCATCTAAAAGAACGGATTCGGTTAGTACCCAGATTTGATCACGAGCTATGCTTAGGAAAATTAGGAGAGGTACCTGAAAGAGCACAAAATTGATGAGGTGGAGAATAAGGCCAGGTCGACTAAACCAGAATAAATGATCCCCTGGCTGCACCAATGGGGCACCTTTCAAGATCTCTCCTCTATGTTGAATTCTAAGACCCATCTTTGTTATGATTACTTGAAGCTTAGTTCCAACTAATAGTATGATCTGCATTAATTTTGTGGACAACGGATGATTAGATTAATCAGTATCTTTATATTTGGATTGGACCCAGTAAAATAGGAATTGAGTTTAATTAATGTGCTTACAATCAGAGGAATAAATGGTAGCCACAGATAAGAGTACCATCCTGTGAATGCATATTCAACACAGAATATATTATATAAGACTATTAATTATTGAAGTAATGAATAGCTTTAAAACAATGGTTAAGGAATGAAAAAGAAGTACTACGTTTTTATGGGAAATTTGTGTACTTTATTAAATTAAAAAATGTTTAATTTAATTTATTTTCCAGACAAACTTTGTCTTTAATCATTATTCAAAGCCTTTAGGTCAGTTTAAAAAATCTAAGTAACATTAAATATTAGTATCTTTTATATTTTTAATAATAAACTTAATTTTTTTTCAGAAAAAATAATAAGCTATTTTCTTTTATAAATTTAACCAGTGTATTGTTAGTTAGAATACATCCAGACCTGTTGCTTACCATGTTTGTTGAAGAGGAGAAACATCACTGCCAACAACCATAATTGAGGACTGGAAAATAGAAACAGAGCAGTTAATATAAGTAGGAATGTTCGTAGTACGGTTTATTTCAGTTTTGAGTTTAAAAAGCATCCAAACCCTAAACTAACAGGACATGCGGGGTGTTCGCAGAGCAGTTTTGAGCCTAAAAATCATCCAAAACCCTAAAGTAAAAATACATGCGATTTGGTTTGGTTTGATTGACTTCTTAAAAAAAATCCGAACCTTGATTGGTTTCTTAAAAAAATCCGAACCAAACCAAACCAATGCGGTTTAGATTGGTTCGGTTTTTTCCGAGGCAAACATGATTTAAAATAGAGGTAAAATTAACAAATTAATTCTAAATCTAAATATTATTGCCCTTTTATCTGAGCTAAAGAAATTTTATTAGAACCACTTAAGGGCCATAAGGCCTGTGAATTCACATGATTACCACAAGCAGGTGATAGGGCCTGTGTGCAATGTTTTGGAAATCGAATCGGACATTGAACCGGTGAGACCTCCGGGTCATGGTTCAACCGCTTAAAACCGCTCAGAACCGGATAAAACCGCTTTTAACCGCTGAAATAACCGAACCATGTAAGGTGTCGGGTCATGGTTCAACCGCTCCGGTTGGTTCGGTTATTAAAACATTGCCCGTGTGTTTAAGCCCGAATAGCAAGCTAGCCAAGGAAGGTTGTAAGTCCTAGGTTTATTTGTGGTTCAGTTTAGTTTGGTGGAACAAAAATTGCGGCCTAAACCAAACCGCGTGGTTGACTGGAAAATAAAACCGAGTAGATCTGGTAAATATCGGTTTTTTGCGGTTATCGGTTTGGGTTGGTTCGGTTTGCGATTTTCTATTGGTTTAGTTTTAGGGGAATGGATCTTCTCATGTGAAAAAAACCTAAGGAAATAATGTGACAACAATCTCACCGTTAAATCTCTTCTCTTTCATTTATTGCAATGTAAATACATTCTATCTCTCTCTCTGAATAGGTGCATGGTGGGGATTTCACTGCTCTCGTGTCACATGAGAGGATCCATTCCCCACAAATTACGAATCCAAGGTATGACAAGATTTGTATTGGGAGGTTTTAGGTTCAAAATACCACTAGTCCCTTTAAGGTTGGGTAAATGTAATAACACTGAATTTGTCATGGTGGAAATCAAACTTAGGAGTGCTAATTGGCCCCTCATGTCCAAAAGCAGCTTATACCGCTAAATCAACTGTGTTGTTATATTGAAATAAACTAATATTTAAAATATGACATTTAATATGAAATTAATTTTTTTACAGGAATTTAATATGAAATTAATGAGAGAAGTAATGCACAAAATTAACCTGATTCCAACAACAACTTTGAAATCCTCCTCCAACGATCGTTTTATATATTTCTGAAAATCAAACTTCGAGTGGCCTTGAGGAGACAAATGTGCCTAAGACCAATAAACATTAATTTCAACTCAAACATTGCATATGAAAGACGGGTTAAGATTCTTTCTATTTTTCAAAAGAAATATAGGGTTCCATTTAGAGAGAGAAAGACACGCCAATGATAATGAATCCTATAACTAATTATTATAATAAATTTAATTATAGGACCCACCATCATTTATCTGTAATTTGATCAAATAATTAATGTAAGTAAGTAGAAAGAAAGGAAGACATTTACCATGATAAAGCCATGTCTCAAGGTCAAGTAATCTACTTTGGGAACTGATCGCACAAACTGCCTAAAGAAACAAACCTGCAACCATGCGAAAGAGAAAGAGACAAAATAATTAAGCAGCCATTTTATTTGAATTTAAGATTTACGAGAGAACACCATGTAATAAAGACTGAAGAGGTGATCAAATGGTTCCACTTTTGTTTTATGCATTCTCTAGAATGTTACTTTTGTCGTTATTGTTGTGATGGTCTTTAGATGGGATGGTGTGTAAATTATAGTCTTAGATTTTTTGGATAAGCAAAAATTAGTGGTTAAGAAAATTAGTCTTGGGAGAAAATATTAATTAGTTTCCATGCACCACCTTCTTAATCTATTCTAAAGGGGGGAATATTCATTCCACGTTTTTGCTAAAAACACCCCTTAAACACTGTTTTTTAAAAGTCATTAATTACACAAGTTGTTTTAGTGTAATACTTGCCATGAATTAGAAGTAAACTCTAGTACTCCATTGAGAAAAACTTGTTGCTTAGTATTAAAAAAGGGATTTCTCTTACAATCCAAATTTGCTACTTAGGAGTAAGAAATGAGCTTGGCTTACGATCCAAATGAGGACGGGATTTTGGGTCCAGAAACTCAAGTGTCTTCTCCCAAACGTCGTGTCCCTCGCAAATCTGAACCGCTCAGGATCTGCCACGTGTATGCAAAGCAACTAATAAATATGAGTTCCCTGACATTAGTATATCACATGCAACTGTCATAACTCAATATTATTCCATATATACTAATAATGTACCATGTGAAATTCAACCAAGTAGTTAACTCGGAGATATAAAGAGAATAAGGTATATAATCTGGTGGAGAATAAAATTGGAGTTTTATATTGGCATTTAACCCTATGGGGCGTTTTAACATTGCATAATTGTTTGCACTGAGACAGAGTATCCTCGTACTCCCCATTAATCAAATATTTTTTGCTAATAAAAAAGTTGTAATTCTTCAATTACCTTTGCTCTTGCTAGTGCCATAGTGAGAACGCTATAAAGGATGTGGAAAAGAGCCAGCACGAAAATAAATATATGGAGTTGATGAATCCCATCGGACGACACAAATGGGACTTTACCCTGCACATATAATTTAACACTTAGATCGATAAATTTTAATATCTACAAATAGATATTAGGTGGAGTTACACTTATGAAGTTTCTTTTTCGATAAGTCCTTTAAATTGAGATAATGAGTCTGAACTATTCCTTTTAATTTGGTTCATATGCCATTAGAAGAAAATATCATAACAATGAGTAGTAATTACTTTATTTAATTTCATTCAATTCTACAAAATCATTTTATCATCTTTTTCCCTTCCTTGCCTCTCTATGTAATAATCTAAATGCTGGCTATACTCAATCCTTATTATTATATAGTACTTTATATCCAAAGGTTCTACGTATCATAATAAGATTCTACGTATTATATAAGACCAACTTGCATATATACGTACCTGTGCACAGTTGTTGCTTCCTCCTCCCGCCAAAACACGTCGATGATTTTCCCCATCCAAAGCAAAGAGCGCCGCCTGCAGCAACCTCCGTCGACCACTGGTTTCGTGTTCTGATTCTTCATCCGACTCCTCCTCCTCCTTGCTGCAGGGGTGCCATGTCCCTGCAGCTTTTTCTGATATACATATCCTTGTTATTGCACCTTCTCCTACCGTCAATAACAATGATATGAACCCCAATAGCATAAGCTCTGCAAATTTATATATATAACCATATACTTTTTCAGTCTATCTTAATTTCAACTTTAATTATTCTTCAATTCATTATGAATCTTACTATCAAATTCAAACTCAAACCTGATTTGATCTTTTCAAGTGACTCGTACAGTGCTCTTTTCCGCTTCTTCTTCAACCACTGCGGCACATATTTATTTATTATTGTTGCATTCGAAATTAAAACATTTAACTAATTAAATAACACACATATAATTATATATACTATATACCTTTCCTATTAGATGGATGATGTGCTCTATGATAATAGATATTAAGATCAAAACAAAACAAACAGTGGCTACAGCCCATGTAGGCGTTTCCTCCAAGTTTCTACCTCCGCTTCCTCCTGCCATATGGAATTAATATGCTTCTTAAATAATGAATTTCAATTGTTGTTCATCTGAAAATTTCTGTGTATTAAGACTTTAGAAATATTATACTGGAGATATGTTTTTTCTACTTCTACTTCTACTTCTACTTCTACAGCTCTATTAATAAAGGCACTCTATGTCCTCTTATAGTTTACGAAAATTCTGACAAAAAAGAACTATCCGCAATTTCTATTTGCTTAATTTCCCTCTCTCTTTAAAATAAACACGTCAACTATAAATGGGATCAACTATTTGAATGGTAGGGGTTGAAAGACAGACCCGTTTTGTATGAAAACATTAACCAATTCTAGAATTAAGGACTTGTACAGTTCAAACTTCTTCAAAGAAATAAAATTGCAGTTGACTAGTACTCTATAGTAACCTAATTTAATTAGTTCTAGGTGGTCCTTCTGACTTTATTGGACTGTATTTATTTCACATGGATCCACATCCGCATGATAATTATTGTATCAAGTTGAATGTTGATGATGGTAGTTTTTTTTGCTATTCGGGTAAATCCAGCCGTCGACATAGGGTTTGAGCTTGGGCTGTAAAGTTCACTAGTGGAAAAAATGCATTTTATATCAGTAATTCATATCGGTTAAAAACGGCCTGATGTTAAAAACGACGCGGTGGCAGTTTTGTAATTATTTTTACAATATTTAACATCAGCTGCCTCTCAAACCGATATGGAAAACGCTAATTTGCGTCTTTCATATCGGGTTCATACTCTAACCGTTATAGAAAAAGCTAATATTACTGAAAACGCTCACTCTTTATTCACAAAATAGAAACCCCTTCACGAGAGACCCTTCTTCCTCAATAACACAAATCAGCGGCATGTACAACCTTCCTCCTTCTTCGATATGTTCGTCTTCATTCATGACACTCTTCTCCCCTTCACCGCCATTCTTCAACCCTTTTGCTTTGAACTCACAGCCATCAGATCGTGTCACGCCATCAGATCGTGTCACTTCATCGCAACAGTTAGGGTTCGTTTGACTATTTTCCCCTAAATCTTCATCGTCGCGATTTTCTTTTTCTCGCTATAGATTCTGTGATCACTATGTTTTAGGGATTTAGGGTTTTTATTTTTTGTTTTGTTTTTATTGCTCGAAACTCGTTCAATGTGTTGAGGATTGTTCGGAATCATATCGTTTCTTTTTCTGCTGCTGGGGTTTAGGGTCGGTTCGCACACTAGTTGTGATTGAGAAAGCATATCCACATTTTCGTTGTGTTTTCAGGGTTACGTTTGAAATCTGATTCGCATCAAATGTGATTATAATATCGATCTTGATGGTTTTTGTGCCTTACTATAACTTGATCTGAATATTTTTGATTTTTTTTGCAGCCACAATGGAGCGGAAGACCACTGATTTAGATCAAGGTTGGGAGTATATGCAGTACCAAACTGATGAGAATTCTCGAAAGATTACCAGAACCTTCTTTCAGTTCAGAGGAATACATGGTGCTATACACGTATCCTTTTTCTTGGATTCAGTTATTGTTCATGTTGTCTATTGACTCTGCTGTATTTGTTCTTGATACCTAATTTTGGATATTGTTGATTGATTGTCTTTCCTTAAGTTAACCATCACAGAACCATTTATAATATGTGTACTCAGAAGCCACCATATGACTACTCACAACAGCTTTATGACAAATACAAGAAGGCTTTCGATGAATACATCACCTCTACAGTAGGGAAATATCTTTGTCGTTCATGTTTTGCTTACTATACTACTGAAAATTTTGTTTGAATAACACTCTTCTCCTTCTCCCAGAATCCTCGGGCACCACCGTCGCTCTTAGCCCTAATTCCACCTGCCTCGCTTCCGGATCCTTCAATCTCTCTTTTAAGCCATACATGTTTCGTGACGGCGGAAAATCTAGTTTTACAAAATGGCGAGCCTGCAAGCGAACGGTTGTCGATTGTCGGTCTCGTTCGAGCGAACAGAGTTGCATAGTGGTTTTCCGTGGTTCCCGATTTGTGTCGCTATGGTGGTGATGTGCTGCTATGTAGACTCATTAAGCAGCACAACTGGGTCGAAGCCAGAGGTGTTCTCAGTGTTTATTTGAAACGTTTCATATTTTGGGTATTCACTTACTTTTCCCTCTTTGTTATATGTGCTTGCACTCTTCTGTTTTGAATTTCGAAGTTTGGAAATTTTTGTTGAGGGGTTTTCTGAATGTGGTTTGAAGTCTTATCTTTTTGATCACCATGTGTTTGGTGGATTTATAATTACAGTTAATTAAGTTCTCAACAAACACTTAAATGAAAAATAAAATATTGAAATCATATTGTAATGACTATGATTCTTCTAGATAATAAACTTTCACATAGGTTGAAATCTGATTTTGTATCTCATTTCATTATCATACTCATTTAACTTCTATACATGCTTTATGAATTTGTAATGCTATTGGCAGAAATTAGGAACCAGATACTTATCTCAGTTGAGAAACTTTAATAAAATAGAAGCTAATCCACACTTGGTCATAGTTTGGCTCAGAAGTCCAGTTTCCTTTGTCTCAGCAAAGCTGAAACTGTGCAGCCCCAAAAGAGGATTTGAACATGATGTCTAGAGCTAGACAAGGGCAAACTAAGTGGCCCGAAAAAATGCCTGAGTCCTGACATTAATTTCTTTAATACCTGAACCTGTATGGTTGTATCCATGACCTTAGGTAGTTGAGATTTGAGCTGATTGGTTCCTTATACAAGCAAGCTCATATTTTTAATTATAATTCATGTGATTATCACTTTTTTGAGCGAGTATGGGCCCTTCTTCCCTTCATAAATCTAAATTTGTGGTACTAATAGAAGGGTAATGAGCACATCACCCTATATGATTGTTGCATGTGATATAATGCTTTGGTACTTTATTAAGATTCATGTCTATTAAATTTTGTCTCCCACCTATATATTTAGTTTTTAGTTAACATTTGGCTGTATTAAATTTTGAAATATTAACCACCATAAGGTTTGCTGTGGTAATTTGGCCTGTGTAAGTTTGGCCTAAGATATAGATATTCAAAATGCTACTCTTTATGCCCATTGGAATTATCCATGTGCATGTTTTTCTCTATACTTATGTACTGATAAGTAAGAAGATGTTGGGTGTGGTGTATTTGCTTGCGCACTGATTATTGCATGTTTGGTTTGGCGTTTGAAGTAAGAAAACCGCGTCCCAATACTGCGTCTTGTGAGAAGCTCCAATTAGTAGAGTTGGTTTTGACGCACGTTTATGAGGTATCCACCGTGATACCAAACACTGGCTTAGTAAGCAAATGTTGGGTGTTTAGCAAATTATGTGATATTTGGTTGTGGTGCAGGTGATGATTTTTGTAGCTCTCTCCACCTAACTTGGCTGGGATGCTTCTGCTTTTGACGATCTTGAAGTCTTGTTTTGGATTCTGTTATGACTCTACATGTTGGTGTTAGTAAAATACAGTGTGTTTATTAGATTAGTTTTTTGTATTTGGATATGGATATTGAGTATAATTTGAGATCTTTGTATTTGGATAATTTGTATATTGAGTATAATTTGAGATCTTTGTATTTGTATTTGGTTATAAATATTGTATTTGTTGTGATTTTGTTGCTTTGCTGTATATCCAATTGAGGAATCTTTTTTTATTTTTTTAAAAAAAAGACTTTTTATATCGGTTCCTCTAGATAACCGATGCCAAAAGTACTTTTTAATAACGGTTCATATAAAACCCGATGTCAAAAATACGCTTATTCTTGATAAAAAATTGACTTTTTATAACGGATCTACAACTAACCGATATGAAAACTATTTTTCGCATCTGTTCCGCGGCTGATGTTGAAAGTCTCTATTTTTTATATCTCCTTTTTCTGCATCTGTTCACGAACCGATATGAAATGTCGTTTTTAACCGATATGAAATGCCTTTTTTCCACTAGTCAGAGCCCAAATTTCAGTCTGAGCTTTTTGGCTTGGTTCTAAAAAGCCCGAGTTCAATGCAAGTTAGCCTAGTATGAGCCAGATAGCCGGTTTTGCCACCTCTAAAATTAGCTATCAAAACTATGAAACAAAATGTTAAGAAATACCTAATAAAAATGTTTAAGCAAGTCGATCGATTTCAAATCATATATGTGAAAAATACATCAAATTTATTTAAGATAAAAACTTGACTCGACTTAACATATCTTTAAATCTAGGGTAAATCGAATGTATAACAATCTTAGGCGCCAACTTTGTCTTTTATTAAACTAAGTTTTACTTGCTTTGTAGTCTAAAAAATCGCAATCATGTAAGTCTGGCCCACCATAATTTAGAGGGTGTTTACCGTGGTTTTTGGTAAACACCGCTAGTTTGAAATTTCTTCTGTTTGCAGGATCAACTAGTAAATCCTAAGACCATTTGTGTTAAAGTTTTTCCAGAAATTATGAATGTTTTACAGTTTTTAAAAGGAAGAATGAAGATAACTGTCAGTTTCGCGCGAAACCGTCGAAGTCACTTCAGAAAGAGATGAAGAAAGCAAATGAAAATGCAGAAAATTGCTTAAAGAAACAAAGTAAAATGCATTAATTGAAAATAAAGTTGGTACACATGATCATACATTCTTCTCTGACTCGTTTTCTCTGTGATGTTGGAAGTTAGAGCGTGAGAATCTGTAATGAGTTTGTGACCTGTTTTTCTATGAAAAACTACTATTTATACAAGGAGGGAAAAAAACATACTTTCTGACACAATTCTTCAGTGTCGAAATTAACACTTTCCTTTGAAACTAGCCAATCAAACCTCGTTGACTGCATTTAATTTAGCCTGTCGAAAATGCAGGCTAACAAATTGCCCCCAAAAATGTCTTTTTTTGACTAAATTTTTAAGTGAAGAAGAAAATGACATTTTTGAAATTCCTCTTAACTGCTCTAATGACGTCATTAACATCACGTTTCAGCATTGATGAGACGTTTCAGCAAAAAGGCACTTTATGGCGCCACCATCTCAGATTTAGTGGGCCACATTTTGCATCGGAACTCCCCACTACTCATTACAATTAACTGCTTCTTTAAAAAGAACCTCAAGGGTTTATTCTCTCCCTCTCAAACAACTATAAAACCAAACTTTTCCCCTTCATTTCACTTCTCCTGAGGACTTCGAAATTGCAAATCTTTTCTCTCTTCTTTCCCTTTTTTTCACAAAATCAACGGTAATCTGTGCATCAGAGATTTCAAACAAAACCCATTAACGCCTCGCGAAGCTTTACTCCTCTCTGAAGTTTCTCGGAACTGTCATCAATGGCGTTTTCATCCAAAGCTCCAATTTTTGATACTGTTTTTGGCAAACAGCAATACATTAATGAACCTACTTTGACAGAGGAAGAAGCAAAAATTCTACGATCTCAGGTATTAATCCCTCTTCCTAAACCTTCAAAACATGCATTTTTAGGGCCTATTTCACTTCCAAGTTATAACTCTGATAAACTCAAAGAGGTATTTCCTAGCTATCATAGATATAGCCCTAGGATTTTCCAAAAGGAAACCTATGTGATGGATTTTATGGGTAACCCAAATAGAGTCTTTAGATCTTCACCACCCGTCGATAAAAATCACCCACCTTACCTCAGCTGCCTTAACAAAATAGAATCGAAAAAAGGGGACATCTGGAAAGAACAAGGTATTTTCGACCTAATTCAGCTGTCGAAGTATGGACCAAGATATCAAAATCCTATGCTAATTGCAGCCTTACATTTTTGGGAACTTACCACCAACAGCTTACACTTGAAATGTGGTATGCTTACTCTTACTCTGTTAGACGTAGCTGCTATTACTGGTTTGAAACCAACAGGGGAAATATTCGACCCTAGCACAACTGGCAACAACCATGAATTCGACTTCAAACGTGCTTCTTTCAAAGGATATATTGAAGATAACCATGTCACCAACACTGAAGAAGTTTCTGACACAGAATATATTGCTTTCCTTACTTTGTGGCTTTCATTTTATGTCTTCTGTTCTTCGTCACTCCAAGTAGCTAAAATGTTCATTCCTTTGGCCATCCAACTACATGAGCGTCGAAATGTGAATCTTGGCCAACTTCTTCTAGGATCATTTTATGAAAGTTTACGACAAGGAGTTCACGCATTGAAAGGACTCAAACCTGAAGAAAAATATCTGGTTTCTGGACCAATTTGGTTATTCCAATTGTGGCTTCTTGCAACTTTTGAGTCAAAACTCCAAATGTATATCCCAGATGACTACGCTGAGGTTGTTGAGAAAAGAAGCGTCGAAGGAATAAGGCTTGCACTTTTGAAGCCTAGAGAAATTGGAGTATCTCCAAAGGATTTATTTGGAACAGCATTCGATATGTTTATGAATTGTAAAGTCTTCACTCCTTCGATGGTTCCTTTCACTAAAAGAACTTGTGGACCAGCTTAGTTTACTAGTACTTTTCCTGCAACTTCTCTGGTCGAAGAAGAAGAAGAAAACAACCAAATTTGGGAAGCCTTTTTAACTCCAAAGTTTCTGTCAGCAAGAATAGCACCAGTAAAATCTGCAACCATGTTTGGTGTATATGCATATCACCCAAGCCTTGTTGCACGACAATTTGGATTGTGTCAGCTTCGACCCAGTCCCTTTTTCAAATCTAGGACAGAAATGATACTTCCAGAAAATGAAGAGGAATGGAAAGAATTCATCAACAGCTTCGCCAACAACCCTTTTACTTTTGAACCCATTGAATTTGAACCTTTATTTGCTTGTACTAAAGAATTTTCCAAATGGTGGAAAGATTACTTCAAAAGTAAATTCGCTGATGTCGAAGAAGCTACTCTACTGTCAAATCTAATTTCTGCTTTTCCTCTTCCACAGAAAAAGAAGACCAAATCGCAAGGTATGCACATTCAGGAAATTCAAGCATTCCAAAAATATTTTGAAATTATATATGATCCAACTAATCTTAGTCGGACTGTTTCTCAAGCTGCAAGAGTTTTAAAAGAAAAACTTATTGAAAAGATTCCAACTATGGTATTTCCACCATATGTGTCGAACAAATATGCTTTCGCATTAGTACACGATAAAATTAAATTTCCATGTTTGCCTACTAGTAAATTGGCTTTAGCATTTCGACCACCACTTCCTCAATGGTTGATGTGTGGCTCGACTTTGGCATTTAAAAATTTCTTTTCAAATAAAACTGCTGAGAAAATAGTCCCGACTAAGTGTGACATATATACTTTTGACTGTCATCTCCATTTCGACATTCAACATGTTCGAATCGTATCCACCATTGCAACAGGTGATGTATAAGACTCTTAGAACAAACCATTTTCTTTTCATGTATGATTTATTAACATAATTGTCGAATGTTTGCAGCTATTCCATTGTCACCAACTCTATCAAAAGAAACAACAACAACGACTACAAAGAAAGTGACAAAGAAACATGCTAGCATTTCGTTGAAAGACAAACCACCACAACCAAAGAAACAAGAAGTAACCACTTTTATTGCTCTTTATTTAAATCGAACTATTGCATTCATCACTTAACAAACCTTTCATTTTGTAGAGTAAGAAAAGATCAAGTAGTTCAGCTATTGCCACTCCTCCAAATGAAACAAATAACTGTGAGCGATGATTCAGAGGTCGAAAAGTTTAAAACCTCTTTACTTTTTTTTAACACTTATATATTTCTTTGTTTTTTACTAACATGAATGTCGAACTCTTCAGTCCGATGAAAGTCCAAAAGATGCCCCAAAGGTTGTCTCCAAATCTACCCAACCAAAGCCTGGCAAGAAACAACAAGAAAATAAAAACATGCCACAAGAGAAAGCTTTATAGAAACCTATGAAGAAAAAGGTCCTCTCGAAGCCTACGAGTGCACTCTCTCGTGTCGAAGGAGACACTTCAAAGGTAATTGACAAACCTTCTATTCATTTTCTTTCAATAGTTTCAAGTCATAATGACATATAACTTCATCTATCAATTTTAAAACAGGAACCTGACAGCAACTCTGTCGAAGTACCAACCAAGCAAACAACACCAACTTCAACTCCAACTGTTTCTGCGCCAACCAAAGATCAAATTGTCGAAGAAACACTCAACGAAGATGACCTCTACATTACAACAGATGAAAGTATTCCAATGAACATTGATGATCTCCCTCTTCAAAGAAATACAACTGAGGTTGAAACTCAAGCACATGGAAGTGTTGATAAAACAATGACTGAAACTCATGACCAAGGTCAACAACAAAAGAATGATGAGGAGTTGGTCGAAAACGTTGATCACGATCAAACTCAGAAAGGTGATGAACACATGGTCGAAGGCAATGATCAAATTCAACAAACAGGAGGTGACATACCAATGATTGAAACAAAAACCAATGATCCACTTTCACCTCAGAATCCACTTGACAGACAAGAAGAAGAAAAAGAAGAAGAAAACAAAGAAGGAAAAGAGAGCAATGAAGAAAGTGATGAGTCTAGTGAAGATGAGGAAATGGAAGATATCTTAGAGAATGTTGATGAATCTTCTATCAAGGAAGATAATTCGACTGGGCTCATGCTTTCGACGGGTACCACTATGAGTGAAGATGAGTGGAAAGATCTGAAAAGTAAGAGACCCCTTGAAGCTCTACAATTGTTGTTGAAGAATAAAACTTCAAGTGAACATAAATCAGTCTCTTCGATTGTTTCTACTGGTGAAAACTTTGAAAGTTCCAAAGAAAATCTTCTACAAGAGCTTCGCGCAAGAGTCCTTGAAGTAGATTTATTCCAAGCGATCGAAGAAGACCATATGATCACTTTCAAAATCAAAGACTTGCTGCACAAACTCAACAATCCAATAGTCAGTAATTCTCTCATTGGGTTTCTTGTTTCATTTGAACCTCTTTTGGAACAAATCACAAGGGACTTTGAGAAGAAAAAGAATCATATATTCTACACTTAGAGAACGTGAAGACAAGCTAAAAACAGAAGCGTGGACTGCTGTCGAAATTTCAAAGAACAAAATTTCTTTTCTACAAGTTCAAGCAGAAGTTGACATGAAAGCTGAAGATGAATATGATGCTGAGATTGCAAAGTACCATAAAGAGATCGAAAAATTGAAGTCGAAAATTAAGACAGCAGAACAAAAAAGAGCTTCAATCTTAAGAAATATGAAAACCTCAGATGTTTTGGAAGCTGAAGTAAACAAAGAAGCAGTTCTTTGTATCGAACACTTGGAAAGGTTTAACAACTATGAGACCACTGTTAACCAACTGGTAGAAGAGGAGAATTTCATCAATACAAGATTGGAGCAAGCTAAGGCTTTTGTTTGAAAATCTGAAAGCCAATCTTATCTTGTAATTTAAAATTTGAAACCTTTCTAGTTTTTGGAATCTTTGTAATTTACTTTACATTTCGACAACTTGTACTTCGACAATAGCCTTTTTTTGGCATTTGATCTTTTGACATGCCATATTTGAAGTTGTCTATACTATTTAGTCTTGTGTTATTTTAACTTCTTGCAATATTGGCCTATACTTTTTTAAATATTTGTCATTTATTTGCAAGATTCGACCATCAGCGTCTAATTCTTCGACTTCATAGGCACCGTTAGTATATACTTGCAAAACTCGAAATGGTCCTTACCAATTCGGTGACCATTTGCCTAAGACTCTATCTTTTTTGTCTATAGGCAGTATAACTTTCCAAACTAAGTCTCCTAAGGCAAAAGTTTTCAACTTAACTTTTTTATTATAAGCTTTAGCTACCCTTTCTTTTTGCCTTATCAGGACATTTAATGCATTTAATCTTTCTTCGTCTAAATCAACCAACTCATCCAACATCATATTCCAATAATAATCTGATGGAATTTCAAATTGCCTTTGAATTCTGGCTGACTGTAAACAAATTTCGACTGGTAAGACTGCATCATGTCCAAATGTTAGTCTAAAAGGAGTAGTATTAATTGACTCTCTAGGAGAATTTCGACAAGCCCACAAAACATGATCAAGCGTTTTATGCCAATTTCTAGGCTTCTGCCCAATATGCTTTTTAATCAAATTAATAATGATTTTATTAGCTGCTTCAACTTGACCGTTGGCTTGAGCATAGTATGGTGTCGAAGTCAGTAACTTGAAACCAGTTTCAGAGGCAAAATCCACCATTTTTTGACCAATAAAAACTGTACCTTGGTCTGTAGTAATGGTTTCTGGAATTCCAAACCTATAAAAAATATGGTTTTGAATAAAATTGATTACTGCCTCCTGATTAACATTAATTAAAGGAATAGCTTCTACCCACTTAGTAAAATAATCTATCCCAACTAATATGTAACGATGTCCTTTCGACGAAGTTGGTTTAATCTCACCAATTAAATCTAAAGCCCAACCTCTAAATGGCCAAGGTTTCACTATTGAATGAAGTTCACTTGCAGGCACGTGTTGAACTCCTGCATGCCTTTGACACTCTTGGCAACCTTTAGCGAACTCTACACAATCTTTTAACATAGTTGGCCAGTACACTCACTGTCGAAATAAAAGCCATTTTATTTTGTGGCCTGCTTTATGAGACCCACAAGTTCCACTATGAGCATTGGAAATTGCTAAATATGCCTCACTCTCATTAAGGCATTTAAGTAAAACTCCTTCAGGAGTCTTTTTGAACAACTCATTTCCAATAATCACGAAGCTCAAGGCTCTATACTTGGTTTTTCTATTAGTTATTCCTGTTGGATTTTCCAAGTATTCGACAATTGGTTTTCGCCAATCATCATTCGACATATTGTCAATGGCAAAACCTTCAAAACTTTGAAAATTTTCAATAATTGGAGGCAACGATACTTCCTCGGCCCCGCCAAGTTTTTGGCTTGACAATTCACTTGAAGGATTGTCTGTCGGAATTAGTTTATTTTTTATTTCTATTAATTCTTCTAGTTTTTCTTTAGAAACTCTGTATCCTGAAGCAATTTATGCCAAATCGTTTGCCTCTTGATTGTCAAGACGAGGCACATGCTTGACAACTAGTTCTGAATCGCCTTTAATTTCGACATGTTTTGCCCCCAAGTCTAACAAGATCTCAAGTCCTGCTATCAAGGCTTCATATTCTGCCTCATTGTTGGAGCATGTTCCTTCAATTTTAAACTTATACTTTGTTGGTATTTTTGTTGGTGAAATTATTAACACTCCAATTCCAACACCATTTTTGTGGCTTGACCCATCGAAGTATAAATTCCATGGTTGAGTTTCGACCAAGTTTATTGTATTTTCGAAGACTGAATGGTCAACTATGAAGTCAGCCACTATTTGGCCTTTTATAGCCTTTAAAGGCTGATAAGTTAAGGAAAATTCAGAAAGAGCTAACGCCCATTTACCTATTCTACTATGTAAAATTGGTTTCGACAGCATATGTTTAATGATATCATAATGCGAATAAACATACACATCAACAGGCTTTATATATTGCTTCAATTTTGTACAAGAGAAATACAAGCATAAACACAATTTTTCTATAGGATGGTACCTAGTTTCTACATCATTTAAAACCCTACTGAGGTAATATATGGCTCTTTCGACCCCATTTTCATCCTCTTGTGCTAGCATGCTACCTATAGATAATTCTGATGCTGCTACATACAATTTCATTACTTTATTCCTAATGGGAGGTAACAAAATAGGAGGCTTCATCAGGTATGCTTTAATCTCGTCAAAAGCTTTCTGGTGTTCTGTATCCCATCTGAACACATCTTCCTTTTTCAGTCGAAGCAATGGCGAAAATACTTGAGTCTTGCCACTTAGATTTGAAATAAATCTTCTAAGGAAATTAATCTTTCCTAACAATGACTGTAACTCTTTCTTTGTCGAAGGAGCTTTCATTTCCAAGATCGCTTTCGTCTTGTTTTGATTGATTTCAATGCCTTTTTTGTGTACAACGAAACCCAAAAAATCACCTGCACGCACACAAAAAGCACATTTGACTGAATTCATTTTTAATCCATATTTTCTCATTCTTTCGAATGATTGTCGAAGATGGTCTAAATGACCATTTTCTGACGGAGACTTAATAACAATATCATCTATGTACACTTGCATAAATTTTTCAATAAAATTGTCAAACATAGAATTCATTGCTCTTTGGTATGTAGCTCCAGCATTTTTTAAGCCAAATGGCATTACTACCCATTCATAAACGCCTAAAGCCCCAGGGCAACGAAATGCTGTTTTTGATGTATCTTCTTCAGCAATATATATTTGGTTATACCCAGAATAACTGGTGTGTGAAAAACATGTGCAAGTATACACAGTCACAAGTTATAGTATAAAAGATCGAACCCACAGAGATTGGATTAACTCTTATATATTGTTGTTGTAAAGAAAGGCAAACTAGTGTGACTACACTATTCAGAATGTTTTGGTTTTAGTTGAAGTTGAAATGAAAATAAATAAACAGAAAGCAAGTAATTTGTGTAGGAAATCAGTTGAGAATGAGAGTTGGAATGTTTTCACAAGCTAAGTCACTTTTGAGTGTATTGTATTTTCTTGTGGTGCAATTGCACTTAGTGCAGTTGCATCAGTGTGTGCTGGTCAGCTACTTTCGTTAGAGTTTCGTTATAAGCTCAATATGATCCTGTTTTTTTGCGGTAAAGAGTAGGGTTGTCAGTGCCTCTCTCGCCCCCTTACAGATGATCCAAGTTGCTTAAATAAGTACACTCTTGTATCTTAAGTTCTCTACACTTTAATGTAAGGACTATGTTAACCTTAAGTTAAGAATTAACAAGGAAATTAACAAGCTAACTTCATTAAAACAAGTTTTAACAAAAAGCTTTATTAAACACTTATCCTTACTTAGTTCTTGATTTCTAGTTATAAGCCAATTAAGTGAATATAACTCTACTTGTTCTAAGTGATCAACTTTAAACAAGATTAAGAATTTAAACACAAGAACTAAAGTACTTACACCATTTGAAAACACAATAACTTTCCTCAAAAGATCATTGGAAAGCTAGAACATCCCAACTCAAAAGAGTTTAGCTCATGTTGGACATGATAAAGCAAATATATTTGAATGGAAACATATTGCAATAGGAAAAACTACAAGAGGATTCAAAGTAGTAACAATTGGAAAACTCTTGCATATATTTGCTTTCAACTAATTTCTTGCACCTATTAGCTCCTTGAAGAAGTGGAGATAGAAGTTGTAAACTTCCTCTTACCTTCCTCTCAAACTAACACTATGAAACTATAAGAAAATAAAACTTTGAAACTAAGAAAAACTAAACTAAAAATAACATAAAAAGATTATATGATATATGATATGATTCTCTACAATTTGGAATATTTTTAAGTGAGGAATTTGAGTCCTATTTATAGCCTTGGAGATTTCCTTCATGTTGAGGTTTCCTTGCTGAGTTAAGTTAACCAAACCATGGTTACTTTTTAAAAGTTGAAGATCAGCTTGGCTTTCAACACTTATCCTTAATTTGTGGTCCAACAAATGGTTGCCACATGTCTTGTAAGATAGATTTTTGTGAAGCCTTTTTGATTGTAGGCGCCTCCTTTGCAAGTGGCCATGTGTTCCCATGTGACTTCTGAGCAAGCAGCAATCCAACTAAGCATTATGGCAATGGTAAGAATTGAGGTGCTTCCAATGTGGGGTTGTGAGCTGCTTCGGTGCAGAGTGGTGCAGTTGCACCAAGTGCAATTGCACTGCCTGGTGCAGTTGCATCAACTGGTGCAATTGCACTAAACTGCGGCTGCACTGAACAAACACATCAAACATACCAATATACAATAAAATGCTAAGTTATGGACTTCTCTTATCTGTAAACCATAAATCTTGTTTTTTTATTCATACTAACATATTTAACATATAATAGACTTGATATTGGGCATTTATTTAAGTGAAAAAGCACAAATAACTCTATATAAAATAGAGTTATCACACCCCCAAACTTAAATCGTTGCTTGTCCTCAAGCAATGACAAAAAGAAAACACAAATAAGATTTCCAGAATCAAGAAGAACAGATCAGCTCACATCTTTTTCGTAAAAATGATTTTTCAATAAATGCAACTCATGAACTTCATTTTTCAGAAACTTTTGTCTTTGTGCCTTTGAATTCCAAAACATCCAAAGCTATTAAAACTCATTTGTGTGAGTGTGTGTCCCACTGAGATTCAATCAGTTCCAAACCCAAGTAACAAGTTTCCCCTAGCCTTTGAAAAATTTAGATCACGTTCGGTCAAAACAAAGATGTTTCAAAATATAGAGTAGACTAACAAAGTCCTCAAGAGTGGGGGCCTTAAGCACAACAAAGGGCTTGGATAGAGTATTTCAAAATGTTGAGTCAATGCACTTTTTGTATTTCTGGTGGTTCTTTTTCTTGATGCAAATGCAGTGAGTGCAAGTGCATTGTTTTTCTGAGGTGCAATTGCACTAGGTATTTTTTTGACGGTGCAATTGCACTTAGTGCAACTGCACTTGATTTTTCTTTTCAAGACTTCTAGCTAATATTGCCCTCCTCACTGTCCTCCTTATGCATACTTTTTTCCTTTGGTCAGTTCTGTCTTCTTTTTCTTCTTTTTCTTTTTCTTTGAATTTTTCTTTTTCTGACCAAATGCATTTATTGGAACAGGTACAGTTTATGACTCAGGTAATAAAGCTTTCTTTCATTTTGAGCTCTTTTGGTAACCTAAATGCATTGACTACTCTAAGTTTTTCATACTCAAGCCTTTGTATTCATAAAAATTCCCCTAAACTTAATTCTTTAAGCTCTTCTATATTTTTAATAAAAATTTATTTTTGACCTTAGTTTTCTAAAAATTCCTCTTGCATCAGATAGCTTATCACATAGCAAGGTTCTTTTCAAAAACTCAACTTTGATGTGTCAAAGTGATAATAACTATGGTCATTTTTGGAAAAATAAGACTTCTTTTTTTTCTTTTTTTTTCTTTTGTTCATCATTTAAAAATCAATTCGTAAATTGCATTTTTCTTTAAGTTTTTGAAAAAGATACTAAGCTGATCATGCTTCAAGATTCATCAAATCTTCAAAATATTTAGTTAATTAAATACTTTGTTAAGTAAATCTAAAACAAATTAAAACATGACACTTATTAACAAAACACACATAATAGACACAACAATTGAAACAAACACACATAAGATAAATACTAACACATGCATGAAAAGTTTTGATGTTCTCCCCCCAACTTAAAAGTGAGCAGTGTCCTCACTGCTCTTAAGTTGAGTTTTCAAAAGAAATTTGTTCAAAATGGGGGAGGGGGGTTAATACATGTGGGATTAAAATAGATAACACAGTTATATAAGTTCATAAAGTACTGAAAATATTTAAAAACAACATTTAAAATTACTTGGGTTTTGCTCCAGATCTGAGTCTGTTGCTAGCCCTTGTTGCTGCTCTTTTGACTTGTAATTTCTTTGGCCTCTTTGCTGCTGCTGCCTTGGATGCAGTTGCTCCAGGCTCAGTTGGTTTTGTTGTTGTCTTCTCTGCTTCAGGTGGTGCATCAGCACCAATTGTTTTTGTTGGTGCAGTTGCACCAAGTGCAACTGCACTGCTCTGATCAGCAACTTCTTGTGGTTGCTTCTCCTTTGCAGCAGTCTCTTCAGTGGTTGATTTTTGACCTCCTTCTTTCTCCTTGGCTTGTTGTTTTTGACCTTCCTCCACTTCCTTTGCGTGCACTTCAGATGTTTCTTTAGCCTTTCCTTTTTCACCAGATTTATCCACCTCCTTTTCAGCTTCACCTGTTGTTGGGGTTTCTTGAGCAATCCCAGCTGCCTCAGCAATTCCCTTAAGCAGTGTTGCAGAATCATTTCTTCTTTTATCTGCTAGTTCTTTGAGCACTACTGCAATTGTGTTTTGCACTTGATCTGTTGTGAAGAGAGATGCTGTTGGAATATGCTGGGGGTGCAACAGCACTTGATGTAGTAGCATCAGATGCAGTTGCACCAGCTGCTGATCCTTCAGGACCTCCTATTCCAGTTTTCTCCCCTGGTTCTTCATTAGTAACCTGCACATTTGCTTTCAAAATATTGGAGTTAGTTGGAACAATAGTGTCAGCTTGAGTGGTTTCTGGTTGTGTTGGTGGGGTTGGTTCTTTGTGAGCTGGGGATTTGTTTTGTGGTGATTGAATGGGTGAAATAGATGGGGATTTGTCTTGTTCTGGGGTGACTTGAGGTTGTTGCTTAGATTGGGTTGTTTTGGTGAGGAGTGGCTCTAATGGATTTTTAGCAGCTGCCTTCTTTTTCAATAGCTCTTCCATAGTCAAATCTAAATCACCTTCATCATCAGTATCAGTTTCTTCACTATCCTCATCTTCATTTCTTTCCATCTCTTTCACCATTTTCACCGTTTCTGGGTCTTCATCAGTATCCTCCAATTCTTTATTCAGAATTTCCTCCACCTTCTTCTTCTTTCCCTTCCATTTTCTTTCTGTTTCTTTCTTTCTTTTCAACACCTTCTTCTTTTTCTTTTCTTCCTTACTTTTTTCTTTCTCCGGTTCCTCCTCTTCTTTATCTGCTTCTTCTTCAAATACCCATGATGGAAATTCTGGGGTGTCTAACACTGTGGGTAATTGAGAAATTTCCAAAAGCCTTTGTTGTAGCCATTCATGCTGTTCTTGTTGGAACTTCCAAACAGCTTGGTGCTTTTGAACTAGGTGCTCTTGCACCAAGTTTGGTTGTTCTCTTGCTATTTTTCTTTCTTTCAACTCTGCAGATAAGGCTCCAGGTGGAAATTTTCTGTACTGATGTTCTTCAACAGTGATATGAACCCCTTGCTTCATACACAGTTCAGTAATCAAACATGGAAAATAAAGGAATCCTTCTGTTTTGTCTGAGCAATCTAAGATTTCCTTGTTGATAATTTTTCCAATGTTCACATTCTCATCAGTCAAGATTGAATCAAGAATGATCAATCTATCCTTAGAGACTGTGTAAGTGTGTGAAGTGGGCAGAATGGAGCAGTTTATGAAAATGTGCCAGTTTCCTAATTCTGGGATAAGATATTTGGTTTTCACCTTAAACTCAGTATGAGTGAACTTTTCCCATGGTGCATTAGGTACTGCTACCCTTGATTTAATAATCTCCATTTGTTTCTTCCCGTAGGTTTCCATTTTTTCATCAAAATTAGGGCCATTATATAACAGATTATAATGATCATTCAGTCTCTTTTCATCAAAATAGATTTTTCTACCCCTAACAATAGAGAAGTTTTGAGATTTACCTCCCTTGCTATTCAGAATTCCAGCATAAAACTCTCTCACCAGTTGTTCCAAGTAATAAGCCCTGTGTTGGACGAACAAATCCCAATGTTGAGCATCAACAGTTGCTAAGAAGTTGGGATGTGCCCTCATCAGATTATAGCCACGTTCCGGCCAGAATTTCATCTCCCAAAAGTGAGGATTTGCTGTATCAATGGAGACGGTTACTGATGCAGTTGCACCAGATGATTTCTTTGATGGTTCTGCACCTGCGTTCTTGCCAGAGGACTTTGTTGCTACCTGTTTGCGTGCCATTGTGAGAGATTGGGGTTTGAATTTGTTGAGAAGTTGAAGATGAACAGTGTATGAATTTGGGAATTTTCTGAGAGAGAGGAGATTGTGAGAAGTGGTTACTGTTTGTGTATTGAAAGAAGTGGTGAACGGTTACCTTTGGGTTAGTGGGATGGTTTAATGAGGTAATGGCATGAGTGGAGGTTGATTTGATGGATGTTTCTAGCCGTTAGGCTATGTGGGCTAACATGCATGGCTACACGTGTCTGATTAGGTGAATCCACACCATTTAAACTGAAGTACGTTGTGTTGCGCTGGCACTTCATCAAAATCATCCTCCCTTTTTGAAATTGTTGGTGCAGTAGCACTGGAAAGTGGTTCGGTGCAATTGCTCCTGATGAGTAATAGGTGCATTTGCACCTGGTGCAGTTGCACCAATTCCTGTTTATCTACAAAACACTTGAAAAACATCAAATTGCACAAAATATTAAATATTTATCAAAAATTTATGGGTTGCCTCCCACCAAGCGCTTGTTTTAATAGTCTTTCAGCCTGACTTTCCCATGTTTCAGGAATTTTCAAAATGAGTGGTGCTTTCACCTTGCACCACATGTTCACCATAATACATTTTCACTCTTTGCCCATTTACCTTGAAAGTGGTATTTGAGGCTGCATCATAAAGATTAACTGCACCATGAGGATAGACTTTAACTAATTTGAATGGTCCTGTCCATCTTGATTTCAATTTTCCAGGGAACAATTTTAACCTGGAATTGTATAATAGAACCAATCCTCCTTCTCTAAGTTCTCTCCTTTGGATTTTCTTATTATGCCATGCTTTGGTTTTAGCTTTGTAAATTTCTGCATTCTCATAAGAGAATTGCCTCAATTCTTCTAATTCATTAAGCTCTAAAAACCTTTGTTTTCCTGCCTTATTGAGATCAAAATTCAGTTTTTTAATAGCCCAATACGACTTGTTTTCTAACTCAATAGGCAGATGGCATGCTTTGCCATAAACTATCCTATAGGGGGACATACCTAATGGAGTTTTAAATGCAGTCCTATATGCCCATAATGCTTCATCTAAGTGTAAGGACCAATCTTTTCTTGTTGGTCCAACCATTTTTTCAAGCATTCTTCTAATCTCCCTATTGGACAATTCAGCTTGTCCACTAGTTTGTGGATGATAGGCTGTAGCTATCTTGTGTTTGATCCCATATTTTGCAAGAAGATTTTCAATAAGTTTATTGCAAAAGTGTGAGCCTCCATCATTAATGATTGCTCTTGGGGTGCCAAATCTTGTAAAAATGTTCTTTTGCAAAAATTTGCTAACTGATTTGGCATCATTATTAGGCAATGCTATTGCTTCTACCCATTTGGACACATAATCTACAGCTACTAAGATATATTCATTGCCAAAAGAAGGTGGAAAAGGACCCATGAAATCCATGCCCCAAACATCAAAAAGTTCAATTTCTAAAATATTGGTTCTAGGCATTTCATGTCTTTCAGAAATATTCCCACTTCTTTGACATTTGTCACAGGTTTTGACCAAAAAATAAGTATCTCTAAATAAAGTAGGCCAGAAATAACCTGATTGCAATACCTTAGCTGCTGTTCTGTTGATTCCAAAGTGACCTCCATACGGTGCAGCATGGCAGTGCAGAAGTACTGTCTTCTGTTCAGTTTCAGGGATGCACTTCCTCATGATTTGATCTGGACACCTCTTATATAGATAGGGATCGTCCCAATAGTATTGCTTCACTATATAAAAAAATCTCCTTTTTTGCTGATAATTCATGTCCACTGGTACAACTTTGCTCACAAGGAAGTTGACTATGTCAGCATACCATGGTGCATTTGCACTTGGTGCAGTTGCATCTAGTGCAAAAGCTTTAGTTATATTTGTGGTAATTGCCAACAACTTCTCATCTGGAAAATTCTCCTTGATCTCTTGTGTACCTGTACTTTCACCTTCAAGTCTAGATAAATGATCTGCTACTTGGTTCTCCACTCCCTTTTTATCTCTAATTTCAAGACCAAACTCTTGAAGGAGGAGAACCCATCTTATTAACCTTGGTTTTGCATCTTTCTTTGAAAGCAAATACTTGATGGCAGAATGGTCAGTATAAACAATAACTTTGGTGCCAACCAAGTAAGATCTAAATTTATCAAATGCAAATACCACTGCTAATAATTCCTTTTCTGTTACAGTGTAATTCATTTGTGCTTCTATGAGTGTTTTACTAGCATAATAGATTGAGTGAAAGATTTTGTCATACCTTTGCCCTAGGACAGCTCCTACTGCAAAGTCACTAGCATCACACATCAATTCAAAGGGCTTGCTCCAATCTGGTGTTACAATTACTGGTGCAGTTACCAGTGCCTTTTTAAGCTTTTGAAATGCTTCCATACAAGGTTCATCAAAGTTAAATTGTGTATCTAATTGTAAAAGAGTACACAATGGTTTTGAAGTTTTTGAAAAATCTTTAATGAATCTTCTATAGAAGCCAGCATGGCCCAAGAAGCTTCTAATTCCTTTAACAGTTGATGGAGGTGGCAGCTTCTCAATGACTTCAATTTTAGCCTTGTCTACTTCCAACCCTTTCTTTGATACCTTATGCCCAAGCACAATGCCTTCTTGTACCATGAAATGACATTTTTCCCAATTGAGCACCAGATTGGTGTCTTCACATCTTTGGAGAATTTTTTCTAAATTTGACAAACACAATGGAAATGTTTCTCCAAAAACTGAAAAGTCATCCATGAAAACTTCCATTGATTGCTCAATGAAGTCAGAAAATATAGACATCATACATCTTTGAAAAGTAGCAGGTGCATTACAAAGTCCAAAAGGCATCCTTCTAAATGCAAAGGTACCATAGGGACATGTAAAAGTAGTTTTTTGTTGATCCTTAGGTTCTATTGCAATTTGATTGTAACCTGAATAACCATCTAAGAAACAATAAAACTCTTTTCCTGCTAACCTATCTAACATTTGATCAATGAAAGGCAAAGGAAAGTGATCCTTTTTTGTGGCCTTATTGAGTTTTCTGTAATCCATACAGATCCTCCAACCTGTGACAGTCCTAGTTGGAATCAACTCATTCTTTTCATTGGCTATTACTGTCACACCCCCTTTCTTAGGAACACATTGTACAGGGCTTACCCATGCACTATCTGATATGGGGTATATGATTCCAGCATCTAGCCACTTAATTATTTCTTTCTTTACAACCTCTTTCATTATTGGATTTAGCCTTCTTTGTCCTTCTATGTAATTTTTAGAATTCTCTTCTAAAATTATCCTATGCATGCAAATTGAAGGGCTAATTCCTTTTATGTCTGCCATCTGCCAACCTATAGCTTTTTTATGCTTTTTCAGGGTACTAATAAGATCATTTTCCTGTTCTAAAGATAGATCAGATGCAATGATCACTGGAAGTGTATTATCTTCCCCTAAGAAAGCATATTTTAAATGTTTAGGCAGTTCCTTCAATTCTAATTTGGGAGATTGTTCAATTGAGGGTAAATTTTGTTTAAGGTTAGGGTCTTCTAAATTAAGAGATTCATAAGTTCTAGCCCATACCTTAGGTGTTGGTTCTTCCTTTGGTAGTATGTCTTTTTCCAGCATTTCTTCTTCAGGAAGTGCAGTTACATCAGGTGCAAGTGCACTGGTAAGATGATCATACTGTTTGTTGAACTGCTTTTGCACCAAATGATCAAGAGAGATAATTGCTGAACATTCTTCACTTTCCTCTGCAGGATAATTCAGAGCATTCATTACATTGAATTTCACCTATTGATCATTTACTCTCATGGTTAGTTCTCCTTTTTGCACATCAATCAATGTTTTCCCAGTTGCTAAAAATGGCCTTCCAAGAATAACTGGTACTTCTTCATCTGCAACAAAGTCTAGAATAACAAAATCTACAGGAAATACAAATTTGTCAACCCTTACCAAGATGTCTTCAATGATTCCTTCTGGGTAAGTTATTGACCTGTCTGCAAGTGACAATGTTAAAGATGTAGGTTTAGCATGTCCAATTCCTAACTGTGCAAAGATTGATTTAGGCATCAGGTTGATGCTTGCTCCTAAATCACACAATGCACGACCTGTATAATAATTACCTATTGAAAATGGAATTGTAAAGCTACCTGGATCTTTTAATTTTCTTGGAATTTTGTTTTGCAAAATCAAACTACATTCTTTGGACAAAGCAACTGTTTCAAATTCACCTAATCTTCTTCTTTTTGAAAGAACATCTTTCATGAATTTAGCATAGTTAGGCATTAGTTGCAATGCTTCAATCAAGGGAACATTAATATGCAATTGTTTTAAAACATCTAAAAACTTACTGAATTGCTTCTCCTCATGTGCCTTTTTTAATCTTTGAGGAAAAGGAGGAGGAGGGTATTCAGGAACTAACCTTGGAGTTGGAACTTCATGAGATGCAGATGCATCAGGTGCTTCTGCATTTTGAGAATTTTTTTCATTTTTATATTTTTCTCCCTTACCTGTACCTTCATTCTCATAAGGTTCTGCTAGATCCTTCCCATTTCTGAGAGATATAGCTTTCACTTGTTCTTTACCTGGCCTTTGAGATGGACTTGCTTCTGTATTAGAGGGTAATGTACCTGTTGGTCTCTGATACAGAGCAGTTGCTAACTGACCTACCTGATTCTCCAAATTTTTGATTGATGCATCTTGGGCTTGCCTAGCTGTTCTAGTTTCACTAATGAAAGATTTGAGCAAACCTTCTAAGGAGTTATCAGTAGCAGGTTGTTGTTGTGGTGGCCTTTGGTAGTTTTGAGATTGAAATCTTGGTGGAATGGTTGGTGCAGTTGCACTTGGTGCAGGTGCACTAGTATTGTTCCATCTGAAGTTTGGATGGTTCTTCCAACCAGCATTATAGGTATTGGAGTAAGGGTTGTTATTCCTGTCATAACTTACATAATTTACAGAGACAGGGTTGCTAGGACATTCTTCATAAAGGTGACCTCCTCCACAATAAACACAACTTACTGTTCCTGGAGGGGCTTGTTCTATTGATGCTGCAGTGTTCTCTACTGGTGCAGCTGCACTAGATGCAGTTGCACTGGTTGTGGTGAAGTTTTTAACCAGATTTGCTAGTGAGGCTACTTGAGCAGATAGGGCAGATATTTCACTAATTTCATGTACCCCTGGTGATTTCTTTTGGGCACTTACCCTCTCAGTAGGCCAACTAGAGCTATTGGTAGCAATTCTATCAATTAATTCACATGCTTCATTATAAGAAAGATTTAACAAAACACCTCCAGATGATGCATCAAGCATTATTCTGGTTTGTGGTTCCAAACCATTATAAAATGTTTCCATTTGAATAATAACTGGAAGACCATGGTGTGGACATTTTCTTAAAAGTTCTTTCCATCTTTCCCATGCTTCAAACAATGATTCTTGGTCTTTTTGTCTAAAAGATGTAATATCATTTCTCATTCTGGCATTTTTAATGGGTGGAAAATATTTTGCCAAAAACTTTTCAGCCATTTCATTCCATGAATGAATAGAATTAGGCTCCAAAGAGTTTAACCATGATTTAGCCTTATCTTTCAAAGAATATGGAAATAGCTTAAGTCTAAATGCATCTTCACTAACACCAGGAATGATAAAGTTACTACAAATTTCTAAAAACTGTTTTAAATGCTCATGGGGATCCTCATGAGGATGTCCACCATATTGACCAATTGTTTGCAGCATTTGAAACATCATAGGTTTAAATTCAAAATGGACAGCTTCTATGTGAGGTCTTGCTATGCTTGTTTGCATGTTTTGATGATCAAACATAGCATAATCTCTCATAGGTCTATCTCTATCATTAATCATACCTATTGGTCCCATGTGAATGAATTGATTTCTGTGATCTGCTTCAGCATCTCTTTGTGATCCAGGACCACCTCTGACTGAGGCTGGTCTTGAGCCTTCTCCTTCACTTTGTTGAGACATGGTATTGCTGCAACTGTGAAGTCTTTGTTTCTGGAGTCTACGCAACCTTCTAAACTGTCTTTCTATCTCTGGATTTAACTCAAATTCTGGTGGTCTGTCTCTGGGCATAAGCTAGTGCAGTTGCACTAGGTGTAACAGCACCTGTTTCTGCACAGAAAAACAAAATACCAGAATAACAAAACAGAAAATAAACATTAATCTACTATCTTTAAAACAACAAGAAAAATTAATGGCAATCCCCGGCAACGGCGCCAAAAACTTGGTGTGTGAAAAACATGTGCAAGTATACACAGTCAGAAGTTATAGTATAAAAGATCGAACCCACAGAGATTGGATTTACTCTTATATATTGTTGTTGTAAAGAAAGGCAAACTAGTGTGACTACACTATTCAGAATGTTTTGGTTTTGGTTGAAGTTGAAATGAAAATAAATAAACAGAAAGCAAGTAATTTGTGTAGGAAATCAGTTGAGAATGAGAGTTGGAATGTTTTCACAAGCTAAGTCACTTTTGAGTGTATTGTGTTTTCTTGTGGTGCAATTGCACTTAGTGCAGTTGCATCAGTGTGTGCTGGTCAGCTACTTTCATCAGAGTTTCGTTATAAGCTCAATATGATCCTGTTTTTTTGCGGTAAAGAGTAGGGTTGTCAGTGCCTCTCTCGCCCCCTTACAGATGATCCAAGTTGCTTAAATAAGTACACTCTTGTATCTTAAGTTCTCTACACTTTAATGTAAGGACTATGTTAACCTTAAGTTAAGAATTAACAAGGAAATTAACAAGCTAACTTCATTAAAACAAGTTTTAACAAAAAGCTTTATTAAACACTTATCCTTACTTAGTTCTTGATTTCTAGTTATAAGCCAATTAAGTGAATATAACTCTACTTGTTCTAAGTGATCAACTTTAAACAAGATTAAGAATTTAAACACAAGAACTAAAGTACTTACACCATTTGAAAACACAATAACTTTCCTCAAAAGATCATTGGAAAGCTAGAACATCCCAACTCAAAAGAGTTTAGCTCATGTTGGACATGATAAAGCAAATATATTTGAATGGAAACATATTGCAATAGGAAAAACTACAAGAGGATTCAAAGTAGTAACAATTGGAAAACTCTTGCATATATTTGCTTTCAACTAATTTCTTGCACCTATTAGCTCCTTGAAGAAGTGGAGATAGAAGTTGTAAACTTCCTCTTACCTTCCTCTCAAACTAACACTATGAAACTATAAGAAAATAAAACTTTGAAACTAAGAAAAACTAAACTAAAAATAACATAAAAAGATTATATGATATATGATATGATTCTCTACAATTTGGAATATTTTTAAGTGAGGAATTTGAGTCCTATTTATAGCCTTGGAGATTTCCTTCATGTTGAGGTTTCCTTGCTGAGTTAAGTTAACCAAACCATGGTTACTTTTTAAAAGTTGAAGATCAGCTTGGCTTTCAACACTTATCCTTAATTTGTGGTCCAACAAATGGTTGCCACATGTCTTGTAAGATAGATTTTTGTGAAGCCTTTTTGATTGTAGGCGCCTCCTTTGCAAGTGGCCATGTGTTCCCATGTGACTTCTGAGCAAGCAGCAATCCAACTAAGCATTATGGCAATGGTAAGAATTGAGGTGCTTCCAATGTGGGGTTGTGAGCTGCTTCGGTGCAGAGTGGTGCAGTTGCACCAAGTGCAATTGCACTGCCTGGTGCAGTTGCATCAACTGGTGCAATTGCACTAAACTGCGGCTGCACTGAACAAACACATCAAACATACCAATATACAATAAAATGCTAAGTTATGGACTTCTCTTATCTGTAAACCATAAATCTTGTTTTTTTATTCATACTAACATATTTAACATATAATAGACTTGATATTGGGCATTTATTTAAGTGAAAAAGCACAAATAACTCTATATAAAATAGAGTTATCAATAACCATCAAGCATGCTTAAATATTCATAACCTGCTGCCGAATCAACTAACATTTCTGCCACTGGCATGGCATATTCATCCATAGGTGTAGCATTATTCAAGTCTCTAAAATCTATACAAACTCTAAGTGTACCATTTTTCTTAATTACAGGAACTATATTAGCAAGCCATTCGACATACCTGGTAGTTCTGGTGAACTTGCTCTTTAGTAATCTTTCTATTTCTGCTTTGATTTTCAACAGGATCTCTGGTGCAAATCTTCTTGGAGTCTGCTTCACTGGCTTCTTTCCTGGTCGAATTGGTAATTTTATCTCAACCACTTCACGACTTAATCCTGGCATTTCACTGTAGTCCCAAGCAAAGCGATCCTTGTACTCCCTCAGTAATTCGACAATCTGCACCTTCAATGCTTGATCAATCTTTGCACTAATATATGTTGGCCTTTTTATGGAGCCATCCCCCAAATCAATCTCTTCTAAGGGATCTTGTGCCTGAATCCTTTTGGTCGAACCCAATGGATCCTTTTCAAAACCTAGGGGCTCATCATCGTAGACGCAATCAAGCCTCTGATTTTCGACAAAGTCTTGATTTTCATTTTCAATGGCTTCAGCAACCATTTGTTGTTGCAACTCGGCTTCTAAAACCGCTTTTTGTTTGTTTTCGACCACATAGACCGTAATTCTATCCCATGCGCCGGGCTTATCCATAAATAATTATCTATGGTCCATCCCACCCTGTAGGCTTGACAAAGCCTTGTGAGTGATTGTCTTCGTCTATAACCTCTCTTTCCCAAATGAATCCATAATTGGGATGAAGTGTAACTGAAGATCTAACATTATCTTGGTGTTCATAACCAATTTCAGAAGATGTACATGGCGCAATGTTTGCCAATTGTTTGTCGAAAGTTTTCTTAGTTATAGCATTTACCTCGGCTTTGAAGTAACTCTGATCACCTTCAATGTTTTCGACCAAACCATCTTCTCGCCAAATAATGAGCCTTTGGTGAACGGTCGAAGGTATTGCCCCCACACCATGTATCCATTCCCTTCCTAGCAGCAAGTTGTAGTTTGCTTTTGATGGAACTACCAGAAACAATGTTGGTCTCTTAATACTTCCTACAGCAAATTTGACTTCAATAGCCCCAAGTGAATGGCCACTTTTGCCTTCATAATTTGTAAGTATTACATTGTGTGTTTTCAAATCTGTTTCACACTTTCCAATTCTCTTCAGCATATGTTGTGGCATCAAGTTTACAGCAGCACCACCATCGACCAGGATCTTGTTGACACCAATGTTATTCACCTTTGCTTGAATGTACAAGGGTTTGAGATGATTCATCATTCCACAATCCGGTCTCTCAAATACAGCATGTTGTTCCTCCACGCAACCATTCTTCAGTACATAGTAACAGATTGGCTTATAAGTAGTCTCTTCGTCGAAATCTTCTTCGACGTCATTCATTTCAAAAACTACATCATACTCAATTGGCAGAATTGAGACTACGCCACATAAGACATCGTATTCTGACCCAGAATCAGCAAAATCTGAATCCATCTCTTCATCCAAGTTAAGACCTTCTTTGATTATTGAGAGTGGAGGAAATATCCATTCAGTAGCTGGCTTTCTAGCCATTTCAAAAGACTTTACAGGTACTTGCTTACCTTTGTCATTGCTAGAGTGGTTTACTTTGCCTTCAGCAACAGCAACTTTCTTCTAGCGTTGATACCTGCGCCATTGTGTTCTTGTCATGGGATTTTTCCCTTTGTAGTTATTACTATAGGCATATTTGTTTGATTCAAATGCCTTGTTTTGGCCAGTAGCACTAGTACTACCTTTGACCATATTTGCTGATATCTGCTGATTTCTAGCATCCTTTCCAGCATAGTATACTGGGTAATAGCCAGTGCTCTTTCCACCAAAATGTACCCACTTCTCGACAGGAGACTTTGCTGGAGGTACATAGGTTTTGATCTGTTCTTTTTGAGGATTCTTTGTCGAAGTGACCTTATACTGAATACCTCTGTTGCTGTAGCTGAACTTTGGCCTCTTGTCGACCCATTTTCCTTTACGCTTCAGTTGAGGCTTAAAACCTTCAAGATTTTTAGTAGCCTCTTTGTAGAAAATAGAACTACATCTTGGACAAAGCATCACTTCAGTGTTGTTAATTTTGCAGCAGTTAAGGAAATCAATCAATTCTTCCTCTGCCTTTGGGCAAACTATTTTCATTTTTTCAGCATATTGGTCTTCAGTGACCATTTCGACATCCACTTTGTCAATAGCTTTCTCCACTTTAGCATCATCAGCAACAACTCTTGTGACTTCAAGCATGTTGATGTCAACTTCGACAAGCAACGCATCAGTTGCGGGTAGAGGATCAGCATCAATTTTCATTGGTGGCTTTGATTTGTCACCAAATTTCAGTCTTCCCTCATTGAGGGGTTTTTGAACTAAATCTCTGAAAATAACACAACGAGAAGTGTTATGGCCTAAGAAATTGTGAAATTTACAAAAATCTTTTTTCTGTCGTTGTTCCAATGGTGGTATTTTCAGGCCCTTAGGCACCAAAATTTGACCATCAGCAACTAACAGATCAAATATTTCATCACACTTAGAAACATCATAAGTATAAGTTTTTGCAACAAACTTATCATTTTTAGGCTCAACAGGATTTTTTCCATTTGAGGGTTTCAACAATTCACAAGTATAAGTAGGTCACTGTCATTAGTTTCGACATATGCAACCTTTTCTTTTATATTTTGGAACCTGCCTGATTTGGCTTTTTCAGTTTTAAGCCTTTCTACTTGTCGAACTCTATCAGCTAATTGTGCCATATCTCTTAAGTGCAATGTATCTAGCTTCTTTCTTATAGAATAATCTAGACCACTAGCAGCCATTTCGACTAACTCATGTTCAGGCACTTGGGTAAAACACCTTGCTTTGAGAAGCCTAAATCTATTCAGATCAAGGTTGTCAAAACCGGACCGGACCGGCAGGTTCAACCGGTTGAACCGGACCCCTATCCGGTCCAAATGAACCCCAGAACCGCCTGGGGTGAAAACCGGGAATTGAACCGGATAATCAGCCAAAAACCGGGGAACCGTGCAGAAAACCGGATTTGGTTTATTTTCCTTAAAAAATGGTATACCAAGTTGATTTTTGAAAAAAAAAAAGATAAATGATGTTGATTTTTGGTATATGAGATATTTTTTATCATTTTTTATAATTAAATTGATGTAATAAATAAATAATTAATTAAAAAACAAATGTGTACACTAATATTACTATGAGAGTATTTACATTATAGTATCTAATTATCTATGATTGTTGAATATTATAGTTTTATTATGTCATATTATGATTCTTTTTTGTTTTTTATCCTTTATATATTGTAAAAAATATATTAAAAAATCTATTTAATTAATTCCGGTTCAACCCCCGATTCAACCGGTTGAACCCAAGAACCCCTGAACCGCTACCTCTTCCGGTTCAATGTCCGGTCCGGTTTTGATTACCTTGATTCAGATAATCTTGCGTTGAACACTAGCTAGTTCCTTAAGACTAATCTTGCATTGGCCCATATAGAATTGTTCGTGGAAGGCCTTTTCTAACTGACTCCAACTAAAAATAGAATTTGGAGGCAAAGTGGTGAACCATGTAAACGCATTCTTAGTTAGAGAATTTGGAAAATATTTCATTCGTAAATTCTCATTATGCACTATATCACCAGCCTCAGTAAGATAACGAGCCACGTATTCGACAGTGGATTCGCTAGTTTCTCCAGCAAATTTTGTGAACTTAAGAATTTTCCATCCCCTAGGTAGCTCTGTTTGCAAGGTATATTCCGACAAAGGTGATACAAAATTAGGCCTGTGCAAGCCTAAATTAAGGCCATTCTGGGCTAAAATGTTTTCGACCAAATTAGCCAAATTATTTTGCACCCCAAAATTGTTTTGTTGCACTTGTCTCACCACTTCGTCGGCATTTTGGTTTCTATTTACTAACAAAACATCAGGGATTGCCTCTAACCTCATAGGTTCTTCGACAACGTGTTGTTGTCCCTGATTACCCTGATTTCTGGGAATGGCATTGTTAGGCCTTTCTAAAGGGATTTCAACAGGCCTAACATTTTGAATTTGGGGAATTTGCTGGTTATGCACTGGTGGAGTGCCAAAGAAATTAGCAATTCTTCCCATTTGTGTCGCCAACATCTGGTAACTATCATTAGTGTTTTGTATTAAAGGATTAAACACAGTACCAATTTGTTGTGTTAACATATTAACCATGTCATGGTTACTATCATCCATTTGTTGCCTTAACGCCAACAAAGATGTCATAGTCAAATTAGGTTGGGCATTTCGACTATAAATGGCCTCTGATGAACTATGAGTAGGAGAATACCCTGTGAGTG
Source organism: Astragalus glycyphyllos (assembly GCA_963573325.1). Classification (NCBI taxonomy): domain Eukaryota; kingdom Viridiplantae; phylum Streptophyta; class Magnoliopsida; order Fabales; family Fabaceae; genus Astragalus; species Astragalus glycyphyllos. The sequence continues at coordinate 55,635,243 of OY754310.1, read as the reverse complement.
CATTATCTGCAAATGTAGACGAATTTGTCTAAAAGCCTGCCATCAATGCCGTTGGCATGCCATATGGGAAAGCCCTACCACTAATACTAAATGGCATGTTTCCAATTACTGGATTTGCCATTAAAGGACTTGTTGGTCATAACATTGGTGGCATAGAAGCCATAGTATTAACTTTTGTTAATGCTGCAGTAGTCATCATTGACCGAGGAGTAATTATGGGAGAAGTTATGGCAGTCACTCCATTTGTAGTCGAAGAAGGCATAGCAACGGTTATGCCTGCAACATTTGCAGCGTTAGCGTCACTAACTGCGCTTGTTCTTGCGTACTTTGTGCATTTGATGCAGAAGCATTATTTGTACTAGAACGCGCAATCTCTGAAAGATGTTTTCCACTCCTTAAACGCATGCACAGATAAGCACAAATTTTTTTTATTTAAAATTTCAATGAAAAAACTTTAAAATTAGCACAAATGTCCCACCGAGCGTGCCAATTTGTTTACCGTGGTTTTTGGTAAACACTGCTAGTTTGAAATTTCTTCTGTTTGCAGGATCAACTAGTAAATCCTAAGACCATTTGTGTTAAAGTTTTTCCAAAAATTATGAATGTTTTACAGTTTTTAAAAGGAATAATGAAGATAACTGTCAGTTTCTCGTGAAACCGTCGAAGTCACTTCAGACAGAGATGAAGAAAGCAAATGAAAATGCAGAAAATTGCTTAAAGAAACAAAGTAAAATGCATTAATTGAAAAGAAAGTTGGTACACATGATCATACATTCTTCTCTGACTCGTTTTCTATGTGATGTTGGAAGTTAGAGCGTGAGAATCTGTAATGAGTTTGTGACCTGTTTTTCCTATGAAAAAACTACTATTTATACAAGGAGGGAAAAAAACATAACCAACTAACTGCAGAGAATTTAAAAACAATAACTGCAGTGCCTTTTCGACCAAGGTAACTGCTGGGCTATTTCGACAACGAGCACTTAATTCCCGATCTTTCACTAAACTCTAGCTTCCTTCTTGTCGAACCGACTCTTCTTCAATCCTTTATATTCGTTAAGTTCAGAGCCTTGTCGAACTTACTTTCTGACACAATTCTTCAGTGTCGAAATTAACACTTTCCTCTGAAACTAGCCAATCAAACCTCGTTGACTGCATTTAATTTAGCCTGTCGAAAATGCAGGCTAACAGAGGGATATCTTGGTAACATTACAATTCTCCAAAAAATTAATTTTGTGTTAAAATGCGTAAAGTGTGACGATAAGTAGTGTTTTTGGTGTACTTTAGGGTCCAAAAAAATTTTTAGATGTTCAAATACGTGAAGTTCGTTCCTTAATAATTGGTCTGGTGAAATAAATCGTGACAAAGTACATAAACTGCGATGCTAAACAGTGTATTTTCAGTACTTTAGGGTCCCAGAAAAAATTTAGATGTTCAAATACGCAAACTTTGTTCCTCAATAAATGGTTTAGTGGAAAAAATTAATTTCGTCGCAAAATACGTAAAGTGTGATCCTAAGCAATGTGTTTTTGGGTACTTTAGGGTTTGGAAAAAAATTTAACTGTTCAGAAACATAAAGTTTGTTCCTCAATAACTTGTTTGGCGGAAAAAGTTAATTTCGTGGCAAAATATGTAAAGTGTGACGTTGAGCGGTGTGTTTTGGGATACTTTAAAGTTCAAAAAAAATGCAATTGTTCAAATACACAAAGTATGTTCCTTAATAACTGATTTACGCAAAACTAAGTTAATTTCGTGACAAAAAATATGTGAAGCGCATCACTTATCCGTGTGTTTTGGGGTACTTTACGGTTTGGAAAAAAGTACCCATCACAAAATTTTTTCGTCTTCAGCAAACCCTCATGCGCTTCAGATCACAAATTCTCAACACGAAAGTATTTAACACAAGAGGAAAGAATTTAATATTGCAAACAGAAAGATAAAAATCGTTCCTACAAAAAGTTAAAATGTTAAGCATCTAAAGATTTCATACTAAAAAAAAAAAGGAATTTAGCCATCTTAATTAAAAATTAGCATCAGAAATCTGAAGCATCTTATAGAAAAATAGAGGGTGAAAAGTCATATATTTGAAGCTGAAGAGTGAGGTAGTTGGCGATAGAGCGCTTGCATGTTCAGATATGGCGTGGATCTGTTGCTCGGTTACAAATTGTTGCGATTGTTCCATTAATTGGTGGTGAAAGAAGATCGAGAAGTGAAGGATGAGATTAAGGACTAAGATAGGGAAAACTAGGTGAGAGAGGATTGAAGAAGGAAAAAATGAGTATGGGGAAATAAAAATCGTGTGGTTACCTGTTGAATGGTTGGATCCGTTGAGTAGCACTCTGTAGTTCTTATCATCATTTACGTGAGGAATGTTCGTGCTGCAGTCACCCTTTGTGATGGGGCTGCTAAAGGGGAATAGGACACAGCTTGAAGGCAAGACTTTTTGGGAGATGAGAGAGTTTCGAAAAAAACAAGGAAATAGAGCAAGTTGATTTTGAAGAGAGGGTCTGTTTGTTTGCTTTTGCTGCGAACTTTCGGAGTTGGAAATGCATTTTCTTCATTTAGAGGTAGAAAATCGGCAACTTTCATTTAGCATCGGTTGTAAACCGACATAAATAAAATATAAAAAATTAAAATTTCTGCTGGTAGTTACAACCATCGCCAAAAATTGGTATGGAACATCTTAACTTTCATTTAGTTAGTGGCGGTTATAAAGACCGCTATCTTGAATTTCGGCAATTGGAAAAATCGACATAAAGTTGTTTAGCATGGGATTAACAGAAAGATTTTTAGCAGCAGTTACAACTGATGCTCAACCATAATTTTGCCTGGCACTATTTTTGGGTTTTCTTATAGTGTCATCGCCTCCAACTAAAAGGGAGAGAGATTTTTGAAGGGTTTTGGAGGGCTAAAGTCTATATTTTGATACATATTTGAGATTTAAAAAAAAATTGAATATATAACACGATAGGTGATGATATAACATTTCATCAATTTTATAAACATTTTATAATTTTCTTAATTTAGAAAATAAAATAAACCCTCCTATCATTTTTAATTAAAAGATAATTCACATTAGGTGTCCTTGTACGTATTTTAATTAATTGGGTCCCTAAATTTGTAAATAACTGATAATTAGGGGTGCTTCTTGGGTAATTAAGCAAATCAAATCCCACTAATGAACCATCTAATATGACCGTAGGATATAGTATAAAAATTCATCAACGGTTGAAATCTAATACTGATTGATTCAATTTTAACCATTCATAGCATTTTACACAATATCCTACCTAGCGATTCACTCGTGAGGAATTTGATTTGCTCCCTAGCCCAAGAAGCACCTTATAATTAGATCCTTAGATTTTTATATAATTTGTCATCACGTTCTTTAATTGAGTGACCAAATTATAAACTATTTAAGAGTTCATGATTCCAAAAGATTTAAAAGTTTTAACATGCATAAACCTAATTAAAAAATGCGGACAATCTCTGGGACCTAATTAAAAATTGTGTACAATCTAATCTCTAGGACCCAATTACAAAAAATTTAGTTCACAAAATCAATTAAATTTTTTCTAAATAGCTTATGAACGTCCATATTAATTAAACCTAGTTTTTAGTAGGCTCATTCTTCGTTCAACCCCCAGTTACTCAGTAGACACTCCCAACCTTTAAATATTCTCAAAATATCCTCACGTGTAGACACCCTCTCACGCTACATTTTAACTAGCTAGTTCGGAGCATGGTCGTCCGAACCGGTTCGGAAGAGGTGCCACCGAACCAGTTCGGTAGTGGAGCCACCGAACTCTCATTTGAAATCTCTTCGTCCTCAGATCTCATGGGATGTTTATAATTGGTTATTGGAGTAAGATAATAGTGATGGACATGCAATTTTCATGTTTAAATTTGAAGAGGAAGAAGATAATAATAATGAGAAGAATTTAATGAGTTTGTGGACACAACAGAATTGGAATTTAGGAGTTTATGGCCATTCGGTGGAACCAAATGCAAAGACGGTGAGCAATAAATTGAAACAAAACAATAGTTCGGTGGCTCCACTACCGAACTGGTTTGGTGGCACCTCCTTCGAACCGGTTCGGACGATCGTGCTCCGAACCATCGTAGAATCACAAGATTCATTAATGACATTTTGGTCTTTTCAAGCGTGTTGGGGGTGTGTTTACTGTTAAAATATAAGTAGTAAGTCCATTAGTTGGTTAGTAAGGCCCATTAGATAGTAAAGTCATTAGATAGTAAGGTCCATTAGTTGGTTAGTATATAAGGTAGATGGTAGACTCATTTAGGGTTATCTCTTCTCATTTGTAATATCTTACCACTTTCAATATAATAGACCTTTAAAGTTTTTCTCTCCAATTTCTATGGATGCCATGTTTTTCAACATGGTATCAGAGCACAAATGCTATCCACCTTCAAGGAAAATTCTCTTGTATTTTCTCGAGAATCTAATTCTCGATTATTTTAATTTTCCTTCTGCTTTCCTTTTCTTTTCCACTAAGTTCCATTTACTTTTCAAATGCAATTTGTGCTTCCATCTCAATTTAATCCCTTATTTCATCAATCTCTCAACCTATTCCCATTTTTTTATTTCTTGTCTCAATTTCTTGATTCAAGCTTCTTGATCTCTCCTTGTTCAAAAGAAAAATCTTTCAAAACCTAATTAGTTCTTCATCATCATCATCATCATCATCTTGTTTCTGCTTCAATTTGAAGTTTGTTGTTCTTCTGGATTTGTTCATCATCTTGTTTTTGATTTCTAAACTTAAACAATAATCCTACTGCAACTTCTGAAACCTTAAACACCCCTTTTCCACTCCTGCGTTTTGAACACCCTGTTTTGATTGTTGGCCTTGGGGTTTTGTTCTGTTGGTGCGCGATCGAGTTCTGTTGATGGTAGGAGCGCGACAGCGCTTGCAGTGGTTCGTTATGGTGCTCACAGGTATTCGACAACGCTGGTTTTTATGGCTGCTCTCTTCTCCATCGTGACCTGCGTTTTTACTCTCTGGATCCATCATCGCTGCATTTTTGTGCACTCAAAACCAGTCATGGGATTCTGTTCATGCTGCCAATGTTGTGGTATGGTGTCCTTCTCTGTATTTCTTTGTTTACCAAACAATGCATTCAAGTTGTTTGATGAAATGCCTCATAGAGATATTGCCTGACAAAATGCCTCTTTCAGTCCTGATCATGGTGGTTTAGGTTGTGCTAATGTAAACATCCTTCTATGCTTCCTTTGATGGTCCTTGAAACCGTGATTTGAGATTGAGAGGTCATAATACTTAAGGTTATGGTTTGTCTTGGAGTTAATATAACCAAGGTCATTTGCTTAGTGGTTCTGATGATGCTCATATTTGTCTTTGGGATATTATTGCTATTCCCAAAATAAATCCCTAGATGCAATGCAAATTTTAAGGTTCATGAGGTGTTGTGGAAGATGTGGCATGGCATTTGAGTCATGAGTAGTATTTGTTTGTTTCTGTTGGGTGCTCCCTTGCTGGATTTGGAGTTCTGTTTTCGTTCCCGAGGTGCCTCAAAATGGAACTATTGATGTCTTTATGTGGCCATGATGCTGGTCAAGTTATCTTTGGCTTATTATTTTTATTGTTGAAATATATCGACTTCGCATTGAGATTATCCGAACTTGGGCACCAGAGTTGTTGGTTTTACCTTGCTAATAATTGGTGCAATGGGAATTAAAGAAGCTTCAAAAGTGTTGGTTCAATATCTAGCTTTCAAAACATGTATTTTTGAGAGCTTCTTATGAGGACAGCATTAGAGACATCTTTGCCACTTATCTCAATATATCTCAATATTGAAGGTGTTCCTGCAGCTGTTTTGTTCCTTCGATGATATTTAGCCTTAATTGGCTTGATTTTGGCTTCTGTTTATGGTGGTTAAGCATGATGCTTCTGCTGTAAATGGTTAAGCATTGAGCTTTTGCTTCTGTCTTGAGTGATTGAGTACTCTTAATGGTTAAGCGTTGATGTGCTTCTGCCAAGTGGTTAAACTTTGAGGTATAGTTTCTGCTTGGTGGTTAAGTCTTTGGCCCTATGGCCTTGTTGATGTTTGCTTCTGCCCTATGGTGGTTAAGTTTTTTGGCCTATGGCCTTGTTGATATTTGCTTCTGCCTTATGGTGGTTAAGCATTTTGCTTCCTTCAAGTGATTAAGCCTTGAGTTGTGGTTTTGGCTTGATGGATAAGTGTTGGTTTGTTGCTTCCTCCGAGTGGATAAACCTTGAGTTGTGGTTTCTGTTCGATGGTTAAGCTTTTGTTGACTTCTTTGACACTTGGATGGTTATGCCTAAGAGTGGAGTTTGTTGATTCCTTTGGAGTGAATGTTGTGGAGACGCTGAAAGAAGCTTGAAGGGGCCCGATAGTTGGTCGAAGACTTCTAGGAGCTATGCACTTCAACTGCTACCAATTTGGAGATTGTTCTTTATTTGCTTATTTTTATAGTATCTTTGTATTGCTTATCCCAAGTTGGAAATGTTGTGAACACTATCCAGCTTGCGGGTGGCTGTTAAAATATAAGTAGTAAGTCCATTAGTTGGTTAGTAAGACCCATTAGATAGTAAAGTCATTAGATAGTAAGGTCCATTAGTTGGTTAGTATATAAGGTAGATGGTAGACTCATTTAGGGTTATCTCTTCTCATTTGTAATATCTTACCACTTTCAATATAATAGACCTTTAAAGTTTTTCTCTCTAATTTCCATAGATGCCATGTTTTTCAACATACTGTGGTTTTTGGTAAACACCGCTAGTTTGAAATTTCTTCTGCTTGCAGGATCAACTAGTAAATCCTAAGACCATTTGTGTTAAAGTTTTCCCAGAAATTATGAATGTTTTTACTGTTTTAAAGAAAAGAAGGAAGATAACTGGCAGTTTCGCGTGAAACTGTCGAAGTTAATTACTTCAGACAGAGATGAGGAGAACAAATAAAAATGTAGAAAATTGGTTAAAGAAACAAAGTAAAATGCATTAATTGAAAAGAGAGTTGGTACACATGATCATACATTCTTCTCTGACTCGTTTTCTCTGTGATGTTGGAAGTTAGAGCGTGAGAATCTATATATGAGTTTGCGACTCATTTTTCCTGTGAAAAACTACTATTTATACCAGGAGGGAAAACTATAACTAACTAACTGTATAGAGAATTCAAAAAAATAGTAACTGTTATGTATTTTCGACCAAGATAACTGCTAACTGCTTCGACAACAAGTACTTGATTCTGGTCTACCCCTGAACTCTAGCTTCCTTCTCGTCGAACCACCATTCTTCAGTTCTTTACTTTCGCTAAGTCCAAAGCTTTGTCGAATTTACCCTCTGATACAACTCTTTAGTGTCGAAATAAATACTTCCCCTTGAAATCACAAGTCAATCATCATTGACTGCATTTAATTTAGCCTGTCAAAAATGCAGGCTAACAAATTGCCCCCCAAAAATGTCTTTTTCGACTCAGTTTTTAGGTGAAGAAGAAAATGACATTTTTTTCCATCTAAGTTAAGACCTTCTTTGATTATTGAGAGTGGAGGAAATATCCTTTCAGTAGCTGGCTTTCTAGCCATTTCAAGAGGCTTTAAAGGTACTTGCTTACCTTTATCTTTGCTAGAATTCTCTACTTTGCCTACAGCAGTAGCAGCTTTCTTCTGGCGTTGATACCTGCGCCATTGTGTTCTTGTCATGGGATTTTTCCCTTTGTAGTTATTATTATAGCCATATTTGTTAGATTCAAATGCCTTGTTCTGGCCAGTAACACTAGTACTACCTTTGACCATTTTTGTTGATTTCTGCTGATTTCCAGCATTCTTTCCAGCATAATATACTGGGTAATAGCCAGTACTCTTTCCGCCAGAATGTACCCATTTCTCGACAGGAGACTTTGCTGGAGGTCCAGAGGTTTTGATCTGTTCTTTTTGAGGATTCTTTGTCGAAATGACCTTGTACTGAATACCTCTGTTGCTGTAGCTGATCTTTGGCCTCTTGTCGACCCATTTTCCTTTGCGCTTCAATTGAGGCTTAAAACCCTCAAGATTTTTAGCAGCCTCTTTGTCGAAGACAGAACTACATCTTGGACAAAGTATCACTTCAGTATTGTTGATTTTGCAGCGATTAAGGAAATCAATCAATTCTTCCTCTGCCATTGGGTAAACTGTCTTCATTTTTTCAGCATATTGATCTTCAGTGACCATTTCGACATCCACTTTGTCCACAGCTGTCTCCACTTTAGTATCTTCAGCAACAACTCCTGTGATTTCAACCACGTTGATGTCAACTTCGACAAGCAATGCATCAGTTGTTGGTAGAGGATCAGCATCAATTTTCATTGGTGGCTTCGATTTGTCACCAAATTTCAGTCTTCCCTCATTGAGGGCTTTTTGAACCAAATCCCTTAAAATAACAAAACGAGAAGTGTTATGGCCTAAGAAATTTTGAAATTTACAAAAACCTCTTTTCCGTTGTTGTTCCAATGGTGGTACTTTCAGGCACTTAGGCACCAAAATTTGACCATCAGCAACTAACAGATCAAATATTTCATCACACTTAGAAACATCATAAGTATAAGTTTTTGCAACAAACTTATCATTTTTAGGCTCTACAGGGTTTTTTCCATTTAAAGGTTTTAACAATTTACAAGTATAAGGAGGTCCTGATTTTAATTCTGCTATATTAACCTCCTCTTCGACATCTTCATAAGATATGTCGAATTCTTTGTCACTGTCATTAGTTTCGACATATGCAACCTTTTCTTTTTTATTTGGGAACCTGCCTGTTCTGGCCTTTTCAGCTTTAAGTCTTTCTACTTGTCGAACTCTATCAGCTAATTGTGCCATATCTCTTAAGTGCAATGTATCTAGCTTCTTTCTTATAGAATAATCTAGACCACCAGCAGCCATTTCGACTAACTCATGTTCAGGCAATTGAGTAAAACACCTTGCTTTGAGAAGTCTAAATCTATTGAGATAATCATCAATAGATTCTGCCCCCTTGCGTCGAACACTAGCTAGTTCCTTAAGACTAATCTTGCACTGGCCCATATAGAATTGTTCGTGGAAGGCTTTTTCTAACTGATTCCAACTAAAAATAGAATTTCGAGGCAAAGTGGTGAACCATGTAAACGCATTCTTAGTTAGAGAATTTGGAAAATACTTCATTCTTAAATTCTCATTATGCGCTATATCACCAGCCTCAGTAAGATAACGAGCCACGTGTTCGATAGAGGATTCGCTAGTTTCTCCAGCAAATTTTGTGAACTTAGGGATTTCCATCTCCTAGGTAGCTCTGTTTACAAGGTGTATTCCGACAAAGGTGATACAAAATTAGGGCTGTGCAAGCCTAAGTTAAGGCCATTCTGGGCTAGAATGTTTTCGACCAGGTTAGCCAAATTATTTTGCGCCCCAAAATTGTTTTGTTGCACTTGTCTGACCACTTCGTCTGCATTTTGGTTTCTATTTACTAACACAACATCAGGGATTGCCTCTATCCTCATAGGCTCTTCGACAACATGTTGTTGTCCCTGATTACCCTGATTTATGGGATTTGCATTGTTAGGCCTTTCTAAAGGGATTTCGACAGGCCTAACATTTTGAATTTGGGGAATTTGCTGGTTATGCACTGGTGGAGTGCCAAAGAAATCAGCAATTCTTCCCATTTGTGTCGCCAACATCTGGTAACTATTATTAGTGTTTTGTATTAAAGGATTAAACACAGTACCAATTTGTTGTGTTAACATATTAACCATATCATGGTTACTATCATCCATTTGTTGCCTTAATGCCAACAAAGATGTTGTAGTCAGATTAGGTTGGGCATTTCGACTATGAATGCCCTCTGATGAACTATGAGTAGGAGAATACCCTGTGATTGCATTATCTGCAAATGTAGACGAATTTGTCTGAAGGCCTGCCATCAATGCAGTTGGCATGCCATATGGGAAAGCCCTACCACTCATACTAAATGGCATGTTTTCAATCAATGGATTTGCCATTAAATGACTTGTTGGTTCTAATATTGGTGGCATAGAAGCCATAGTATTAACATTTGTTAATGCTGCAGTAGTCATCATTGACACAGGAGTAATTATGGGAGAAGTTATGGCAGTTACTCCCATTGTTGTCGAAGAAGGCATAGCAACGGTTATGCCTGCAACATTTGCTGCGTTAGCGTCACTAATTGACGCTTGTTCTTGCGTACTTTGTGCATTTGATGCAGAAGCATTATTTGTACTAGAGCGCGCCATCTCTGAAAGATGTTTTCCACTCCTTAAACGCATGCACAGATAAACACAATTTTTTAAGATTTCAACGAAAAACTTTAAAAATTAGCACAAATGTCCCACCGGGTGTGCTAATTTGTTTATCGTGGTTTTTGGTAAACACCACTAGTTTGAAATTTCTTCTGCTTGCAGGATCAACTAGTAAATCCTAAGACCATTTGTGTTAAAGTTTTTCCAGAAATTATGAATGTTTTTACGGTTTTAAAGAAAAGAAGGAAGATAACTGGTAGTTTCGCGTGAAACTGTCGAAGTTACTTCAGACAAAGATGAAGAGAACAAATAAAAATGCAGAAAATTGCTTAAAGAAACAAAGTAAAATGGATTAATTGAAAAGAGAGTTGGTACACATGATCATACATTCTTCTCTGACTCGTTTTCTCTGTGATGTTGGATGTTATAGCGTGAGAATCTGTATGAGTTTGTGACCCGTTTTTCCTGTGAAAAACTACTTTTTATACAAGGAGGGAAAACTATAACTAACTAACTGTACAGAGAATTCAAAAAAATAGTAACTGTTATGTATTTTCGACCAAGATAACTGCTAACTGCTTCGACAACGAGCACTTGATTCTGGTCTACCACTGAACTCTAGCTTCCTTCTCGTCGAACCACCATTCTTCAGTTCATTATTTTCGCTAAGTCCAAAGCTTTGTCGAATTTACCCTCTGATACAACTCTTTAGTGTCGAAATAAACACTTCCCCTTGAAATCACAAGTCAATCCTCGTTGACTGCATTTAATTAAGCCTGTCGAAAATGCAGACTAACAGGGTGTCTACTGAGTAGCTAGGGAATTGGACAAAGTATGCGCCTTTTAGTAACATATGATATGAGGTTTTTTTTTTTTGTACCCCCACCACCTTCCCATATACCCCCACGCCCCATGCGAAAAGACCAAAATGCCCTTCACAAAATTAAAAAATCCCAACATATCCCCAGCTCAAAAAAAAATTGGAAATCCTATATACCTATATACGAATTTCCACTAAAAATTTTAAAAAATTGGAAATCGTATATAGATATATACGATTTTCCCTAAAAATTTAAAAAAACCAAATCGTATATACCTAAGGTGGGGGTATATACGATTTGTTAAATTACAAAATCGTATGTACCTCTACACCTAGGTATATACGATTTTGTAACCCAAATAATAAATAAATAAATCATTTAAAAAATTAAAATTATATTTATTTTAGAAAATTATAAATCATTTAGAAAATTAAATTAGATATGAATATTGATCGTCTTTTGATTCTGTTTAGTGTGTAGTTCGTTAATACGTGACGATGTTATACGTCGAGCGAATAATTTAGGCTAAAAAATTGGTTTTCGGGCAACCTACTCCGATTGTAATGAAACCACAGCCATTAAATCCGGAAAAAAAAATCAATGACCAAGACACTTGTAGAAGATACTTCTACCAGGACAACGGGCTCAAAATCCTAAATTCCATCGTTTACTATTTTTTATCAATTTTTTTAATTTTTCATAGTATCCAAAAAATCTTAAAAAAATTGCAGAGCCTTATTTTGGTTTTATTAGATTTTTAGTGGTGTTTTTATAATTTTTTGATTAGTTTTGACTCGTTAACGTATTTTTAGTAGCGTTTTTAACCTTTTTTTAAAAACAATTTTTTTTAATAACAAGTCGTATATACATAAGGGGGTTTATATACGACTTTGTAAAATACAAGTCGTATGTACCCCCACACCTACGTATATACGACTTGTATTTCACCAAATCGTATATATGTAGGTGTGGGGGTATATACGACTTGTATTTTACAAAGTCGTATATACACCCCCTTATGTATATACGATTTGTTTAAAAAAAATTCACATATATACGATTTGAATTTTTCAAAGTCGTATATATGTAGGGTGAGGTATATACAATTTTTGGTCAAATTTTTTAGGGGTATTTTCTTCCAAAAAAATCTTGTGGGGTATATGAGAAGATGGTGGGGTTAAAAAAAACCCATGATATGATAGGGTTTGATTCACTGGGGCGTGCGTCAAAAGCCCAACAGTCTTCCCAAAAAAAAAAGTTGAAAACTAAAAAATATTGGGAAAACCTGTTCCCGCTCATGCATTCCGACGGTTACAATATAACTGCCAAGTCTCGTACAGTATCGCAAAACTCGTATCATATCTTTTTCATGGATTCTCTTCTCACGCCATTTCCAGGTATTATTCTGCAACAATGCACCATTCATTCCCCAACATTTCCCTTTAGCATCCATTTTCCCTTTTATTACTTACTGTAATTCTTGCAATAGGCAAAGCCAACGATTCAAAACCAAAAATGAACCAAAAGGGAAACCGAGGAGCAAAAATGGTCCCAGGTGAACCCAGGTAACAGTTTTTTCTATCCATCATTTCCACTCTGCTATACTTTTTTATTTTATTTTTTCATTGTTCGCTTTGGTGATTGGTTTCAGACAAAACCGCCGTTTTGGAACATCTAGGAACACAAACATTCAAGGAAAACCCGTTTGGGATGAGTCATTTACGAAACCAAAAGTTGCTAGACAACCAAAACCTATTATTAAGGCATCTCAAATTCTCACTGACACAACCACTATAAAACAACAACAGGCTAATACTAAAAAGTCCCCAGAAAATGTGAACCTCAGATTGAACAAGAAAAGTGACATATTATTACCACAACAAGTTGCGGAAAAAACATCCCATGAAAATGTTTCTGCAGAGCCCAAAACTCCGACAACATTGACACCATCGTCGTCGGATGTTAGAGGCAATAAGTCTAAAGTGGTAGTAGTCACACCGTTCTACACTGCAGTAAATTGTAGCAAATGTCGTTATGATAAGCTTGGAACTTCATCTTATTGGATTGGCCAAATCAAATTGGCAGAGTCTGTTGGGAAACACTGGCTTGCCTCTGAGTTCTTCAGGCTTGCATTTGAATATCCGGCTGAGGTAAGGTTTTTGCGGTTATATTTTGTCATCATTAATTTGTTTGTGTATGTTTTTGTGTTATATATATATATATATATATATATATATATATATATATATATATATATATAAAATATAATAACTGATATTTGGTGTGTAATGTATAGCCAATTAGGAACCTGCGGATTGAGGTTAAAAAGTATCTGATAAGGCATGGGCACTTGGCGGAGCAGAAGGAATGGGGAGGAGTTACTGCAATGTATGGCTTGAAAGCTGAAATTAGCAACACAGTTGGAATGGTATCCGAGACCACTTAGTAGCTTGTATGTAGGGAAAATGAATGTGATGTATGTGACCTAATCATGTATTGTAATTGTAATAATAATTAAGAAATACATGCAAAAAATCATTTTGGCTACATTACTTGGTTTGTAATTGGTACTTAATTTCAATTTAATTTATCTGGTTATATACTACATATGTCGACCATTATTTGATCATAAAAAAACATATTTCGACCACTACTTTAAAAACGGAACCAAAACATCAATAGAGAAGGATTAGGAAAAGTAGCATGTAAACATCGGGAGGAGAAGAGTGCAACAAGAACTATAAAAAAAGGGAACCTCAAGACAGATATATAGGCTCGGAAAATGGTATTTGTTACGAATAACAAATGTACGGACGGCTTGGATGATGGGTTGGTTTTGTTGGAAGAAATTCAAGTGGTTAGTCCCGCATCACCAATGAATCATGAGTTATATGATGGATATATATATATATATATATATATATATATATATATATATATATATATATATATATATAAAGAGAAGGAACTTATATACCTGACACTTTAAAATTTTCGATAGAGATGTGGGGTCCAAGTCTCTTGCTCGTCCGGTTCATTAGATAGCTCGGTGTTGGATTCCCCAACAAGTGGTATCAGAGCCATGGTTCAGCTTGGCGGTGGTTAGTTCCACATCGGCTATGAATGAGCGAGCTATATGAATACACTTTAAGGCTTTCAGTGGAGAAGTAACTATTCTCACATTTTGTATGTAAAAACTGTTCGTACCAAACATCATAAATCATAGGCTCGCGATATCATCAAGATGTTTACTTTACCCCAAATAAATTTTGCTACCCGAACCAACCCACTCATCATTAGGTTCTCAAAGTTTCGGGTTTGATAGAAAAAGATGGAGGTTTTTAAACGCACATCCCAAACTAATGAACTTTCGTTAGGTCGGGTAATAGGTTTGACCATAACTAACCCAGCCCGATCGATGAACACCTCCAAAAGACTTGGTAGTATATTTTAACCAATTACAAAATATATCAGTAAATATGAAAAGTGATTGCTATATTAATCGCCACACAATAGCGATTAATCGTCTTGCGATTTTTTCAAATCAATCTCTAAGAAGTGGTTTTACACATTAGTCTCTGTCAAAAAAGTTCACAAACTAAATTGGTGATTCGATCAAGAAATTTTCATATTCTGAAAAGTCTTATTTAAATGAAAGAAGCATTTTTTTATAAGTAAATGAAAGAAGCATTTGAACTCATCTACCATTATAATTCACCAGAAGTAAATCAATGGAAACAAATCCAAAACGATAATGCTGAACATGCATATGGAATGTTACCCATATTTACGATTATGAGGGTTCAAACTTCAAATCACATCCCAGAAGTGAAAATAATGAAGGAGCAAGTTTGGCCCATTAAGCAGACCAAGCTGTCGATTTTTTATAGATCATTTTGACAAGTACTCCCGACACACTCGACTCAATAGGAATTCACAGATAAACCATGCCTGCTCCGGCAAGCCAAAGAAAGAAAGAAATGACACATTACCATCCAACCCTAGTTTGTCCATCTGTATTCTACGTGAATAAAAGGAAAACTTCGTTTTTTAAAAAGAATTTAGCAAATAGTACAGTGCAGTATTTCTACCCATAAAAAGTACATTGAGAACCATTATTTTTTGAAATTATTGAGTTATCACAATTTTTGAAATTAATTATCAATTTTAAAATTAAGAAACATCATTTTTTGAATTTATTCTTTTTTTACTAATTTTGAATTTATTCATCCTAACTACAATCGTTTAATCTCAATTAACTATTAATGAATTTTGATCTAGTTGGTAAGGATACGACTCCCTTGAGACATTCTTGACCTTGAGTAGTGGCTTACCAAAGACCTTGGGCTTGAGGGTATCAAAAAATTTCGTCATCAAGATTGTTGGCTCATAGGAATGCTGAAAATTTTGTTTTCAAATATCCTCACTTAATTTAGTAAAATTAGGAAACTGAATTATTGAACTCTAAATTTATTTACCGCCACGATTGAATTCTGGGGCATGCTTCATGGTTTTCACTTTGCCGAGTAATTTCAAATATCCTCCTTCGTTAGCTATGAAGCCCGGATACGAGATACGATACGGGATACGTACGATACGACACGATACGTGGATACGGGAAATTTTGAAAATCAAGATACGATACGGCAGAGATACTTCATTAAAAAATTAAATCAAAACTTAAAAATATAAAACATAACTAAAGATAATTTATTTTACTAATTCACAATTGCTCATAATATTCAATAGATATGATCACATTTACAAAAAATATACTTCTGATCAAAATAAGTAAGCATAGTTAAATATATTTTCCCCACTCATTTTAAAATATTTTCTTCCTCCTACGAACATGTCACAAAAGATATACAGTCTACTACCCAAGTTAGAATATAGGAAAAAATATCATAAGTCAGATCCGAAAGAAATTTAGGCTCTATAGAATTGCCTACGTACTATTCTGATCAAAGTAAGTAAGCATAGTTAAATGTATTTTCCCCACCCATTTTAAAATATTTACTTCCTCCTACGAACAAG
Organism: Astragalus glycyphyllos; assembly: GCA_963573325.1. Classification (NCBI taxonomy): domain Eukaryota; kingdom Viridiplantae; phylum Streptophyta; class Magnoliopsida; order Fabales; family Fabaceae; genus Astragalus; species Astragalus glycyphyllos. Next base: position 55,619,125 of record OY754310.1, on the reverse strand, counting down.
TCACAAAAGATATACAGTCTACTACCCAAGTTAGAATATAGGAAAAAACATCATAAGTCATATCCGAAAGAAGTTTAGGCTCTATAGAATTGCCTACTATTCACTACTTAACACTAACTGTATCATTCTCCTCTCCTCCATTTCCATCGTCAAAAAATAACATAGCTTCCAACTCTGGTTCATCAAGAGACATTTCAGGATACTCCCAGGATACATATCCCCAAAGTGTCTCTCACGTATCCAGTAAGTATCTTGTCTTTTTTAATTTAAAAATAAATATAAATTCCAGATACTCCTAGGATACGTATCCGGAAGTATCCGACAAATATCGGTATCAGATACGTATCGGACACGGGTACGTGACCTATTTTGGAGTATCGGGGCTTCATTGCTTGTTAGGAAATGGGTTCAGCTCTATATAGAAAGACTTTTTCTCTACGGTCTGCATCCTTCTTTTAATCACAACATGGGTTGATAAGTGCATGTGATCCATATGTACCGCGAAGCTAATCCTTGCACTGACATTCTTGCCAGACTAGGGCCCGTTTGGATAAAGCTTATTTTGAGCTTATCAAAAACAACTTATATATGCAAATAAATAAGTTTTTTTTTGTATCAATCATAAGTTTGTTAAGGTAGTTTATGAAAAAACAACTTATGGAGATATAATTTTTGCTAGTGAGAACTTATGAATTAACACAAAAACTTATTTATCTCCATAAGTTATTTTTCATAAGCTCAAAAATAAGCTAATCCAAACCAGCCCTAGGGCAATTTGATAGCTTCACATGGACCATTCTAATTAATCTTTCAGTAGCTTTGCTTCAATCTTCGTTTTAATGTAATGAGTTGTAACATCCATTGTTTGTAGAGATGGAAATAGGCCAGACTAATTGACAGGGGTCTACAGCCCAGCCTATGTCAGGCCCAGGCCAGTGATAACTCTATTTTATATAGAGTTATTCATGTATCTAAAATTAGATAATTGCTTAAAATCAAGTATAAAATGTGCTAAATATAGTAGTATAAATAAAATAACAACATTTATGGTTTTAAGGTGAATGATGTTCATAACTTAGCATTTTGCATGTATATTGGTATGTTTGATGTGTTTGTTCAGTGCAGCTGCAGTTAGGTGCATCTGCACCAGAAACAATTCTCACAGTGCATCTACACTTGGTGCAACTGCACCTTCTTGCATCGAAGCAGCTCACAACCCCACATTGGAAGCACCTCAATTCTTACCATTGCCACAATGCTTTGTTGGCATGCTGCTTGCTTAAGAGTCACATGGGGGCACATGGCCACCTGCAAAATGCGACGCCCACAATAGAAGACCATCATGAATAATCATTCTTAAAGGACATGTGGCAACTTCTAATTGGACCTCTCTTTAAGGTTGAGTGTTGGAATCAAATTCTATTATCAGCTTTTGAAAAGTAACCATGGTTAAACACCTTTTGGTTAACTTGATCATCAAGGAAACCCTCATATGAAGGAAAGCTCCAAGGCTATAAATAGGACTTCATTTCTCACTTAAGGAAATATACTTTGCATATTCTTTTCCATACTAGTTTTTCATAGTTCTCTAGTTTATTTCTTCTAGTTCTTTTTACATATTTTCTTAGTTTAAATTAGTGTTAGTTTGAGAGGAAGGTGAGAAGAAATTGACAACTTCTCTCTCCACTTCTTCAAAGAACTAATAGCTGCAAGAAATTAGTTCTTAAGCAAATATATGCAAGAGTCTTTCATTTGGTGTAATTCTTACTCTCTTGAATACTCTTGTAATTTCCTTTATTGCAACATGTTTTCTTTCCTATATATTTGATTTGCTATGCCCATCATGAGCTAAACTTCTTAAGTTGGGATGTTCTAACTTTCCAATGATCTTTTGAGGAAAGTTATTGTGTTTTCAAGTGGTGTAAGCACTTTAGTTCTTGTGTTTAAATTCTTAATCTTGTTTTAAGGTTGATCACTTAGAACAAGTAGAGTTATATTCACTTAATTGGCTTATAACTAGAAATCAAGAACTAAGTAAGGATAAGTGTTTAATAAAGCCTTTGTTAAACTTGTTTTGATAAAGTCAGCTTGTTAATTCCATGTTAATTCCTAGCCTTAGGTTAACATAGTCCTTACAAGTAGTGTAGTGAGATCCTAAGATGCAAGAGTGAACTTATTTAGCAACTTGGATTATCTGTAACGGGGCGAGAAAGGAATTGACAACTTCTTTCTTTACCGCAAAAAAACAGGATCATAAGAGCTTGTAACGAAACTCTGAAGAAAGTAGCTGACCAGCACACACTAATGCAGCTGCACCTAAGTGCATCTGCACCACAAGAAAACACAATACACTCAAAAGTGATTTAGATAGTGAAGACATCTCAACTATCATTCTCAACTGATTTCCTGCACAATTTACTTACTTTTCTTTAATTTATTTTCATTTCAACTTCAACCAAAATTGTGAGTAGTGTAGCTGCACTAGCTTACAAGTCTTTGCAACATATAAGAATTAATCCAATCCCTGTGGGTTCGATCTTTTATACTACTTGTTTGTGACTGTGTATACTTGCACACGTTTTTCACACACCTGCCAGCCTAGGCTTTTTTAAAATAGATAAGACTAAGGATTTTTTTTAAAAATCCTATTTAGTTAAAAAGGTCATCAGGCTTAGCTTATCAAAAAAACCTTTTAGGCCTACAGGGTCGACATATTTAAGTAAATATAACTTATATTTTTTTATTACTATTGATATTATTATTTTAAATTTATATTGTGCTAAATCATAAATTTGTTAATATTTTCTGTTATTATAAAATAGAATTTAAATTGGATGTCATATAAAATAGAACTTAATATCAGTGACATCGCTTAAAGGTTGTAGGTTTTCTTCTTTTTTTTTTGGGGTCAAATATGCAACATTTCATTGAAACGGGCGAAAGCTTCAAGGGAAAGGTGTGGGTTCGGATCTGTTTGGTGGCATCGGAGGAGAGGAGAGAGTAAGCCATTGCGAGAACAGTTGGTGACGATGAAGGAGAGAGAGTTGCTTGACAGCAGCACCAGACCTAGATGGGACTAGGAACAACGGCCCCGGAGCGCAACAAGGTTGTAGGTTTTCATAAAAAATAGTAAAATAAGTTTTTAAACAGGCTTTCGGGACTTATCAGGCTTTCAAAAGGCCAAACTCATGCCTAAAAATGGGCCTACGACAGCCCACGGGCCAAACTCAAGCCTAAAACTTTCAATGCAGGTAAGACTCAGGTTCTTGCAAAGTTCGACCCAGTCTACTCTGACCTCTAATTGTTTGGTTCCTTATTTTAGTTTTCTTTTCTTTAATTATAAAAAATAGAAATAACTATTTAAATGTTCATGACATATCTTATTGTTAAAACAATTAATTAAAACTATTTTAGTCTAACATGTATCCTTGTTTAAACTCAAAATAAACGCATTAGTACGGTCAATTTGATTGATAATGAAAGATCTTGAACAAATCTAAGCCTCAACCAAATTAGAATCTCTCACCCATAATCGTGCTTCCTAAGAGATTAGTATTAATATCCCCAAAAGATAATGATTAGGGGCATGTCTTTTTATTTTCACATGATGTTTTTGTCCAAGCTCAACTTTGATAAAGCACCTCCTTGTAGCTTCGATGCCCCAATCGCAGGTCTGTGATCATGGGATACCCTTTGTCTCCTCTAATGGACCCACTAGCTCTTTGTTATTTTGGAACCAAGCAAAGCACAAATTACCTTCTCATGGCAAACAATCCTTATTAGACATTAACAATACCTGCTCCCATCCTTTCCCTGCCTATGCTGTTTGGTAAACCTGATCTGCTAGCTTATAGCAGATCCGTTAGTTGCAGGTGTTTGGTAATACCAACTTTTAAGCTCTGTTTGATAAAAAGTAGCGGATAGTGGATAAGCTAACAGATAAACTAGCTTATAGCGAATGAGGTAGCCGATACCGAATTGAGTTTAATGTATTAGGTAAAATAAGCTGATAGCTGATACCTTAGTTTTTCTTTTTCTTTTTGCGCCAGCCTATTATGCATCGTCACGCAATATTTCCCATAGAAAAATATACACGTTAATCTATTATTAAAAAGTACATATGTTAATCTGCTTCGAAAAAAAGATACACTTTAATAAAGTATTGGTATGACTTCAACTATCAATCAACTATTTTTTCTTATAAAGCTAGTTTTTTTTTTGTTACCATGTCATTGGTGTGTAGTTTTCATCGATTTTGTCGGTGACTAATCTATGCCGAGGAACCTGACTGGCCACGAGTTTCCGGCTTTGCCGACCCGTGTGGTTTTCCCCTCCCATCAGAGTTTTTCTTATAAAGTTAGATTTGTTACCAAATCAACCATGAAATGAATTGAAATAAGAATAACAAAATATAAAAAATAAAGATAAGGGAGAAAGAGAAAAAATAAGGAAGAATAATAATCCCTCCGGCCCTTTTTATAAGAAATTTGTTGGTATTTTTATTCTAAATATAAGAAAAAGATATATTATTGAAGGCACATGCTAAAATTTCTTTTATATCTTTATATAGGTTCTATTTAGCAAAAAAAAAATAGCAGATAACGGATAAGCTACTTGCCGATAGTATATAGCTGATGACGAATGAAATGTTTAGTAAAAATAGAGTTGAACTAACTGAGAAATATAAAGTGGTACAAAAAGACATGTTTAGTTAAGATTTGTTTAATCAATATAAATATGTATGAATTATTTTGTTATAAATTCATGATAATTAATGGTTACATCAACCATTTAAATTTAGATCTATGTGACATGTGACATATTATGCAAAAATGTAAATAATAAAAGGCCAACAATGGTAAGGGAGAGAGAGACATATGATGAGGGGGTACATGAAATGAGGGCGATTAATTAATAACAGAAACATGGAAAAAGCTGCAGATTGGCAAGCAAAGACAAAATCAATCCAGCAAGTCCCGTTGATTAAAGTAGAAAGAAAAAGAAAGATATAAAGGATTTTTTGTTTTGTGCTTGTCGACCAGACCAGAGGTGAAGGATATATATATAGGAAAGGAAAGTTATCTATCGCATGAGTCTCCATGTTGCTGTGCTCATCATAATTACTAATCTAGTATATTTATAATCACAAGAAAATACTACTCTTAATTGTAACAAAACAGTTAACTGCTTTTTAATCTGGTGGCCACAACTGTTGTTTTTTTTTTAATAACATAGATATGGATACAAAGACAAAATGCTCTCTCTGTTGATACTGCAACAGATAGACAGAAACTTGAGCTATATGACTTTAATAAAGTGATTGTACATATGTCATTGTCTTTTAGTCTTTAACATGATGCTAGGTTAGCAGCTTTCTAGTTTCTACCCCCTGAAAAAAAGAAAGAGTTTCAGAGAGAAAACCACGGGGGACGTGTGTGGGGGAAACAAAGGAATTTTACTGCCTAGCTGACCCTCCCACGTGAGTGGAAGAAACATCCTTATTTTTCGTGAAAAATAAAAAAAGTGAAACAACAAATCATGAATCAACTTTGTAATTATAGATCTTTGTGTTTTTTTTAATTATTCCCTGCTTAAATTTCTCCGCGGATGTCTGTCTCTTTACCAAAAACAAAAGTTCTTTGCAAATCCCTGCTTAAAGTTCTTTGTCAAATAGGGTGCTGGCCAGCGAAATGATTAAGAGCCCTAAGTAGCGAGCGCAGATTAGTCCTTCGTTGACAGCGTTGGGATACTGCGTGGGTCGCCCGCGAGGGTCCGATACCAAAAAAAATCCATGTTATATCTTTTTTGTCCTTATATCTAAATTTAGCTTTTACATAACATCTTGAGGTGCTTCTTTGTTGAAAATATTGTTTACTGTTACTATGAATCAGTAGCAAAATATTGTTTAAATTTCAAAAAAAAAATGGTTTCGGACCATTGCTGTATACCTATGGAGTCTTCCAACGTTTTCAACGAAAGACTAATCTCTGTTCATGCTTAAGATCAACTTTTGCTACTCTGATTTAAAAATGTAATTATGTAATGTAATTTGATTTACTTTAAGTAAACGGGAAGATATTATTGTTGGCTACAAATTACTAAAGCAATACAGTCAGTCATTTTGTTTTACCATATATATATATACACATACCAAAAGAGAGAAATCAAGCCCACCCCACTTTTTCATTCAATGTATCCCCACTTTTGATGAAGACTAAACAAACTTTTTTTGAGAACTTGTACGTATAAGCGTCAACAACAAAAAATAAAACTTGTATGACTTTTTTTGGCTATGCAAAAACTTGCATAATTACTTTAGGCTTTAGCACGGGACAGACAGACATTTAGGTGATGTCAATATCAAATTGTTTTTGTATCAATTTTTACAAATGGAAGAAGGTACCTATACGTAATCTCCTAAAAAAAGGTGCATATATGCAATAACACCCTTTTTCACAAATTAATGCGTTACGAAAACGATAGGTTTGCCCGTAAAATGGATTGTAGAAACTAGCAGTGTTATCCGTGCCTTGCACGATGGGCAAAAAAAAATAGAAGTTGCGACACAAAAAGTCTATATTACATTCCCATAGCAATAAAAGTTTCAATAAAGGTTTGAAGATAGAGCAAAATAAACAAAACAAAGATAAAATGTCTTGAAGGTACATGCCACTAAAAAAAGTCATTACATAATAATAGGATTGTGAGCACTTTGGCCAACTTCTTCATGATGAGAAGAGTTAGTCCTATGAATGGGACGGCAACCTCAATGAGGGTAGAACATCTAAATTAGAGGCGGCTGATTGCACATTATTCTAAGACGAACACGTACAGCAGCCATCGGACAATGGATTTTGAAGCAACCCTTTGAAACATAGGTTAAAACGACCTCACTCTTAGTAAGTGTTCCAATCAAACCATCAACACCAAAGAGATTCATAATCTCAGTAGTCTTGGTCTTAATATAAGGCACATTGTGTTGCTATTAGGTTGTTAGCATACCCACCATCGGCATAAGCACGGTTAACATTTCCACCATAAGCATTTTGATTAAGATACTCCACTTGGATGGAAGGTCATTGATTACGCATAACACGTCGTCAACGACAATCAACAATAGTTGTTAAGGAACATGAATATTGAAATGCCCTTGAGATACATAAGTGAAATCAAAAAGTGCAGGACCTTCAAGCAAAAAGATTCATTATAGCAGTGATTTTGATCTTTAAGTATGATTGCCGAGTCTTATTCACACAAAGAGTATACATCAACATAAAATGTTTCTCAAAACATAAAGAAAGTGATTTTAGAGTACTAAAAATGCCAAGCATTTAGTAAGTGACACACATTTTATCAACTTCTCAATTACCGAGTCTGACCCAAAGTGGGGGTTTCTTGATGACAAACTCATTCAAACTCATTTACAAATTTAAATATGATTCCAATCAACGACTTTCAAAATTTAACCCCTATCAAACTCTTTACTCGCCCCAAAGAAAACAATCTGAAGACAAATCAAACTCTACTCGTTACAAATTCAACACAAGAAAAAGAATGATATAAGACGTCATCACTTTACTCTCAAAGTGCGGTGTTTTAAAATGTGGTGTAGAATGATACTGCAAATTTTTGTGTGTACATATTTGTCACGAAATTATTATTTCTAACTAAATCGGTTATTGAGGAATGGACTCTGAGTACTTGAACGGTAATTTTTTTCAAACACTAAAGTACCCAAAAATACGCTGCTTAGCATTACATTTTACGTATTTTATCATGAAATTATTTATTTTTTCACTAAATCGGTTATTGAGTCACAAAATTTTGACATTTACATAGTAGATTTTTTTGGAAACAATAAAGCATAAAAATCACACTACTTAACATTGTACTTTAGATACTTTTTTGAATTTATTTTTTTCACCAATCCAGTCACTGAGGAAACAAACTTTGTGTATTTTTTCGATATTTAGGAATGAATTTTTAGTATTTGAAAAAGCATCACAAAAACACACTGGCTAACATCATAATTTACATAATTTATTATGAAATTAATTTTCATTTTTTACCAATCTGATTATTGAAGAAAAATTATTATTTTTTTGACAACTAATTTTGTTTCGGACTCTAAAGAACCTCAAAAAATTGCTAGCATCACACTTTACATAATATATCACGAAATTAATTTTCATTTTTCACCAATCTGATTATCGGAAAAAAATAATTTTTTTTCAAAATTTTAATGTAATATAAAAAAGCAAAATATTAAAAAAATGGGGGGTAGGGGGGTGGGAGTTTTGGAGGGAAAGTAGAGTGGGAGACTCCACAAGATTTATATTTTAAAGATAAAAGACCTTTTTTAATGGAGGAAGATATTGTAAGCCATTTAGCCCAATCAATAAAATTGAAAGTCTCTTTAGGCTTAATTGGGAGGTCAGAATAGCCCACACTTATCGTGAATCCTAATAAATGTGTCGATGTCCTTGCTTCTATTGGTTGTCACAAATTCATAGAGTATGAAGGTGCACCGGAACAAGTTTCACCTTTAGTTTTCTTTGATGTTAGTGGAGTCTCTGCTCCTCGTTTAGTAGCTATATAGTTTCTTTTGGGTCCCAGCCCTATTTCTAATGTTAAAGTCTATAATGAAAAAATATAAAAGAAACAAAACTTTAATTAAAAAACTAAAACAAAGCCCACTCTACAACAATTACTTGCTACCAAGGCCAACACACACCACCACACTGCATTTTGGTTTTGGCAGTCCTCTCATACACCTATTAAATGAGGCAGTGTCGCTATTGCTCTGTTTGTCGGATATTCATATAACATGCCTCCAAATCATATCCAATCACCTCAAAACCATTACTAACTTATTTATACACATTTTATGGCAGGATAAACAATGTAGGGTATGAGAGGTGCATAGAAGAGATGTAACTAGTAATCTCACAAATTAAATAATTAAACCTAAAAAAAATAAAATGAGAATTGTTCATGTGACACATTACATGATGTAGAATATACGCATGTTTTATCGTGTGCGGATCCTCTATTACGCGCAACACTGTGTAGAGTCAGTCTGGACTCTGGACCATTAGATCTAAAGAGAAAAGTATTCTTTCTTTAGATCTAACGGTCCACACTAGCGCAACACCTTATTGCGTGCAACAGTGGATCTGGATTCAGTTTTATCTTATCTTAACATGGATGTCGGTTATTCATACCTTAAAATTGTTAGTTGATTCTTCAGATTGTGTTTCCTTTGAAATAGTCTCCTTTCATGAAATGATTTGCAAATTGAAAAACAAAAGAAGAAGAAAAAACAGGCAAAGAAAACCTTGTAACCAATTGTTTGTTTGTTTATTTATCTTACATTATTATGATTATACATCAACTTATGTTGTCTAGAGTAGGGCCTCTAAATATCACCCTACAAAAACAGTGAAGAAAATAGTAATCAATAATTAAAGAAATGCAAACTAAGGAGGCCAAACAAAGGAGAGTGAGGGTAGGGAAGGGTGGGTACTGTACTGTCTTAGCCTGTCCCCTCCACCCAACACAACACAACACACACACACAAACTTTCTCACTCTATCTCTAAAAAGACTCTTCTTAATAGTCTCTAAGTCCAAAAGCCACTACTAGGCACTATCACATTGGCTTTTTTTTGCCTTTTGTTATTTAGTTTCTGTGCTTCCTATGCAATTGTCTGTGTCTTCTGCTCCCTCTTCTCAGTACCTGCAAATGGAGTTGGAATCATACTTTGAATTTCTTGTTATTATTTGATTATTTCATATACTCTTGTCTCTTTCTATTCACCATGAATTACCTTGTTCTTTTCTATTCATCCACTTCCACTCTTCTTCCCCTGCCCCATCCAAGCATGAATTCCTTTTCTTGATTTGACCCCATTTCCATTATACCAACACACCTTCCACTTTCTCAAACTTCCCTTTTTAAATCCACTTGGTTGGTTCTTAATTCTTAATTCCATTTTAGTTGAGCCTCTCACAAACAACCAAGTTCAAGCACACTAGGTGGTGTTGTTCATGGAAATTGATCTGAACCATGAAGTGAGTGAGGTTGAGAAGAATAATAATAATGCATTATTATGCAGTAAAGAATGTGAGGAGAAAGGTGTTTGTGTTTGTTGTGTTGTTTCTTCTTCAACTTGTTCATCTTCTAGTTCCACTTCACCACTTGTTTCTTCTTCTTATCTTGAACTTTGGCATGCTTGTGCTGGCCCTCTCACTTCACTTCCCAAGAAAGGAAATGTTGTGGTATATTTTCCACAAGGTCACTTAGAACAAGTTGCTTCTTTTTCTCCTTTTACACCATTGGAGATACCTACCTATGATCTTCAACCACAGATCTTTTGTAAGGTTGTCAATGTTCAGTTACTTGTAAGTACTCAGTTCTCTTCTTATATTAGCTAGTAGTGTTAAGTGTTTACTGAATTCATGTAACATGTAATTTTTTGGACCCTTGCTTCCTTTATAGGCCAATAAGGAGAATGATGAGGTTTATACACAGGTCACTTTGCTTCCTCAGTCTGAGGTTGGTTTTTATTTGAAGTTCTTTATGCAAAATTCTAGATATTTATGTTATGATTTTGGGCTTCTTTCACTGTTAATTAGAATTTAGAACTCAAAATATTTGTCTAAGCAGCTCAAAAATCAAAATGTTAGGTATTATATTATGGACATAGTCACAATATCGCGTCTCAATTATTGATATTGTAGAGAATCGCGGTAAAATGGGGCTGATACAGCCTCAATCGTGATTGCGCAGACATGAGAAACCTTGATGTCGCGACACAAATTGCAGCTGCAGATCTTTTTAATGATGTACTAATTGTTTCTTTGCAACATATCATTAAGTGACTTTGAATGGAATGCTTCACTTTTCAGTTGGGAGTGATGCATTTGGAGGGTAAAGAAGTTGATGAATTGGAAGCAGTTGAGGAGGGAGATGGAAGGTCACCTACAAAATCAACTCCTCACATGTTCTGCAAGACACTGACTGCTTCAGATACCAGCACTCATGGGGGTTTCTCGGTTCCTCGTAGAGCTGCTGAAGACTGTTTTCCTCCTTTGGTATGAAAAACCTTTCAAATTTCAATGATTTATTTGAAGATTGTATAGTCTAAGTGTCCCTTCAAATTGTGAATCACTCCTTTTACTTTTGCTACAGGATTATAAGCTGCAGAGACCATCTCAAGAGCTTGTTGCCAAAGACCTGCATGGTGTGGAGTGGAAATTTCGTCATATTTATAGAGGTAATGTATTTAGAAAAATAGAAAGGTGGGGGTTTCATATGTTGACTAATTGATACACAAAATAGATGTCCTAATTTATCAGGTCAACCAAGGAGGCATCTACTAACTACCGGTTGGAGTATTTTTGTAAGCCAAAAGAATCTTGTTTCTGGTGATGCTGTGCTCTTTTTAAGGTAAATACCATTAGTAGAAAGTACTTAATCATTGCCTAACTATACATTCTATAAGAAAGAAGAGTGTATGTATCTATATGTATAATTCTAGTATTTTTCAAATCATTACTTTGTAGGGGTGAAAATGGAGAACTGAGATTGGGAATCAGAAGAGCTATTAGACCTACAAATGGTCTTCCTGAATCAATTGTTGGTAACCAAAACTGTTATCCAAACTTCCTTTCTTCTGTGGCAAATGCAATATCCACCAAAAGCATGTTTCATGTTTTCTATAGTCCAAGGTACTATATTACTAAATGACAATGTCTTCTTGCTTTGAAAGATGTATGAAGTTCACACTGCAATTATTTATTATCCCTGGCATTAAATCTGTCACATGTTTGAATTTGCTATAATAAAGAGCAAGTCATGCAGAATTTGTTATTCCCTACCAAAAATATGTTAAAAGCATCAAGAATCCAGTGACCATTGGGACAAGATTCAAAATGAGATATGAAGTGGATGAATCACCAGAGAGAAGGTCATCTACAATATACTATTACTAATATAAATCTTTACCCCTATATCCTCCTTCAAAGGAGTTTCTTGACATAATATGATCTTATGTTGCAGGTGTAGTAGTGGTATGTTGATTGGAATGAGCGACTTGGATCCCTATAGATGGCCTAAATCAAAATGGAGGTGCTTTATGGTACAATTGCAATTTAGCTTATTTTGAACGTATTTATACATTTAGCACTGAAATGTACTTCGAGTTTGCTGCATTTTACCTAACTTTCCTATGTAATGTCTGCTGCACTTTCTTCGCATTTCAGTATAAATTGTTTTACATAGCCGGCGATGATTTTCAGAAGCTGGTGTTTCTGAACTGAGTTAATGACCATATTTTAATGATGGCTTCATTAATGTAAAGCTTTCTGTGACATCCAACAGGTCAGATGGGATGCGGATTTTGAAACTAATCATCAAGACCGAGTATCTCCGTGGGAGATCGATCCCTCTTCTTCTATGCCTCCGCTAACCATCCAGTCTTCGCCGAGACTGAAGAAACCGCGGACAGGTCCACAGGTTTCCTCACCCAGTCACCTCATCACTGGTATGAGTCCTAACTAATGCTGAGATCACTAGCATGCTGTTTTACTTGAGCTATCCTAATAATTGCTCTTTCTTTGCTTCATTTTTTGCAGCAGGAGGCAGTGGAATGATGGGGTTTGAGGAGTCAATAAGATCACCAAAGGTCTTGCAAGGTCAAGAAAATGCAGCTTTTATGTCACTATACTATGGATGTGACACAGCGACCAACCGGTCCGGTTTTGAGTTGAGCTCGTCAAGTCATCCGGTTATGAATGTTCGCCCTTTTAATTATGCAGGCTTTATGGAAACTAACAACAGTTTCCCAAGGGTCTTGCAAGGTCAAGAAATATGTAAACTGAATTCCCTCACAGGAAAGGTTGATTTCAACCTTGGTGCTTGGGGAACCAAACCCAATGTAAGTTCCACAACTTTCAACCTCCATCAGGCAACCAAACCAAATTTCCAATCTGCATATTTTCCTTATGGAGATATTCACAAAGTTGGTCAAGCTAGCATGTTAACCTCAAAACAAACCAATTTCCAGAGAGAAAATGTCTCATTTAACGCACCATCCACTCAGATAGGAAACATAAGAAATGAAATTGGAAGATCTGAATTTAGTCTCCCAAATGAGCATAAGCTGCAGAACAATATTTCGACTGCTAATATAAGGATTCCGAAGGATAACGATGTCGAGGGAAAAGTAAATAATGCCTGCAAACTATTCGGATTTCCTTTGTCTGGAGAAACTAGTACTCAAAATTTACAGAACACTGCAAAAAGGAGTTGCACAAAGGTGAGGGATGATAACAACAAGAAGATATTATGATATGCTGATTTTATTTTTCTTTCTGTTTGATGTTTTACATACCCATATGACATAAACTAAATGAAGGTTCACAAGCAAGGCAGCTTAGTTGGAAGAGCCATTGATCTCTCAAGACTGAGTGGCTACAATGATCTGCTGAGTGAACTAGAGAAACTGTTTGGCATGGAAGGCCTTTTAAGAGATGCTGATAAGGGTTGGAGAATCCTCTACACAGACAGTGAGAATGACATAATGGTTGTGGGGGATGATCCATGGCAGTAAGTATTCTTAGTCAAACACTGGATCTTTGAATAAATTAGCAATTATGATGCACAGACACGATACGAGTATTGGATACAATATTTATCAGATACGTTGTTTTTTAAAAGATATAAGATACGATTCCAAGATATAAGTGTAATTCAAAAGTCCAAACTAAAAACACCAAAACATAGTTCATTCAATGACAAACAACTGTTTCAACTTGTACTACTGATAGGAATAAGATAGAACAACTTGATATCATTTGTCTTATTCTATTTGGTGTTTTTCTTTGGCTGCAGTGAGTTTTGTGATGTGGTGACCAAGATCCATATATATACCCAAGAAGAAGTGGAGAAAATGACATTAGGGGTGACCAATGATGATACTCATAGCTCTTTGGAACAAGCACCACTTGTTATGGAGGCTTCAAAGTCTTCCTCAGTGGGTCAGCCTGATTATTCTCCAACAGTGGTTAGAGTCTAAGCACCACTTTAATTGCTTCAATATATTTTGATGCTAAATGTTTGATTGTTATCGCTAAAGCTTGTAAGCCCAGCAAAAAGTTGCATGGTCAGCGCTAAAAAGACTGACAATTTAATTGCACTAAAGTAGCTAAATAAGGGCTAGTCTTTGCATTATGTAATATAAGCCATTACCTCTTGAGAGTTAAGTACTCTGGAACAAAGGTGATAATGGTTCCCAAGTTACTACTATTGTTATGAATGTTATGAATGTGTTTAGTGTGTAATGTTGTTTCATCTTTCTTAGAATTTAGGTCGTAACTAACTCAATCTTATAAAATCGGCTTGTAGAGTGGGGGATCCCTCCCACTTATAAACTCTTTCAAGTTTCAAGTTATATCACTTCTGATGTGGGACTTTTAACACACACCCTCACCCAAAACTGGATAATTAGAGCATGACCCGAGTGACCTGATAGCGGTGCCCAACGGATCTAGATTGGCTTTGATACCATCTTAGAATTTGAGTTGGACGTAACTCAACTCTACAAAACCACCTTATAGAGTGAGTAATGCCTCCCACTTATAAATTCTTTTTCAAGCCATATCACTTCCCGTGTGAGACTCTTAACACTGTTTAAGAAAAGTGACTAACCTTGTTAATACACTCCGGTCAGTGTAATATTATTTAGAAGCTATTCACAGCAAAAAGAAAAGAAAAAAGCATATAGAAATATGATATGGAAACTTCTATATTCCTTGAGTCATTGATCAGTGCTGATGATCACAATTCTCGTTTGATAAATGAAAATTACTGTTACAGACACCTACAAAAAGGAATCTCAAAGGGGCTCAGCAAGCGTGTCATTGCTCCTTGAAGAGCTCACGTCCAATAATCATTCTTCTGATCTCACTTGTGCCTGCCCCAATCTCGTAGAGTTTAGCATCTCTAAGGAGACGACCAGTTGGATATTCATTCACATAGCCATTCCCACCTAAACATTGTATAGCCTGCAAATTTGGTGGACTTAAAATGTGAACAGAACAAAAGCAGCAACTATAACTCATGCAAGTTACTTTTATTTACCTGCAATGTAACCTGAGTTGCTCTTTCAGCTGCACAAAGTATAACTCCAGCACAATCCTGAAATAAGTATAATGAATAAGCAAACAACCATGCTGAAAAAACAGAAAATAGTAGTTTCTTTTTCATCGAAGACCAGGCTGAAATCGAGCCACTAGAATTATAATGAACCAGCATCATTTTAGCTCGAGTTTGTGAGACATTGCAGAAATTTAAGCATTTCAGGAATTACAATTTTATACTTTCAATAGTATATCATGGCCGCATGATAATATTATAATTCAGAGGCCACAGCACATTGTACTCATAATATAACATGCAATATTGGACCCAGAACAAAATAAATGGAGTAAAAAGATACACAAAAACAAAAGAATAAAGGTTAATCCTTTCACGCGATGGCCATTTGCATGAAAAATATGGGAGGGGCTTCATAAATAGAAAATAATCCATTTAAAGAGCCCAATAATAATGTTAACATTTTCAAAAAAAGACAATAATAACTTGAAGATAAAGATATGTGGAGGTACCTTTGGGTTAACATTCCCATTGTCACAGTCCCGAGCTACAGAATACACATAAGACCTGAAATGAAGAGTGTTATTGACCGCCAATGCGATGAAAACTTATTTCAGAAAACGAGAAGAGAACCATGACATTAGAACCCTCTCTACCTTGAGGACTGTAAAGAAGTATACATGTCAGCAATTTTTCCCTGTAATAAAACAATCAATTTACAGGTGAGCTAAGATTCACATAGAATACACAAGCGGAATAATTGCAAAAAATAAGTTATGTTGCCTATGATATGAACCTGTACAAACTGAAACTCCCCAATAGGACGACCAAACTGCTCTCTTTGTCGAACATAAGGAAGGACAACGTCAAGACACGCCTGCATAATACCAAGGGGACCAGCTGCCAAAACAAGCCTTTCCAGGTCCAGCCCAGACATCATGACATAGACTCCTAAACAAAAACAAAAAAGTGGTATTATCAAACTATAATCGACACTTGATAAGAATAATCATAGTCTCACAAACAACAAACTTTGGACTATAAGCCTGTTTGGATTCATTTTTTGTAAAAAATTAATAACCAACTTTGGAAGGAAAAGATCCTCAGCTTCTGAAATAAGTGGATGAATAAGTGGTTTTTAATATGAAAACTCTAAGATTGTATCCAAATCCAAAATAATTTTTTCTTGCAAAAAAAATCCTTTAAAAAAAGAGCTTACACATAAGCTCTTTTTTTTTTTAAATCTATCCAAATGAGGCCTTTCAAATAATATAAAGATGGCTTCATTTTAAAATCAATAATAAAGAATACAAAGGCAATTGCAAGACCTTTTCCTTCTTTCCCAAGAACATTTTCTTCTGGAACAAAGCAATTCTCAAAGACAAGCTCACATCTGCCCACAAAATATCAACTTATCAGTGAAAGTGGTTGGAAATGGATTAAATTTAGAAAATTTCTCAATGGACATGCATACATACGTATCACTTCCTCGCATTCCAAGTTTATCTAATTTCTGGGCGGTACTGAATCTGTAGCCAAACAGCAATGATTGTCAGTTTTCGTATTCCATTTCTAATTTTTTAACTGTATTCATATGATGTATCATATAAGCATGTCCTCATCCTTTCAACTATGTGCAAACTGAGAAGATATTTTTATTGCCCAAGAATTAATTAGGTTGAAGCACATAGGTATGTCTACTCAATATCATATTACTTGTTTTCAAGGTTCGGAATAGTTACCCAGGCATTCCCTTCTCGATGATGAATGCAGTGATTCCTTTTGACCCAGCTGTTATGTCTGTTTTTGCATAGACAACCTGATTCATTTCAACACAATCAAATATTTTCTATGCATTCTCAGCCTATGTCTAAACTATTACATCTAGTATTATAAGACATAGATAAAGAAATTAGTCAACAGTATAATGACCCTGTTAGTTCTGCTGATTATTAAATAGAAAAGAACTGTGTGCAACTAAATATTTGAATGCGATCCCCATAAAATTTCTAAATAGATGGTTTACTTGGAACCATCATTATGAAATATTGTAAATAGACTTGGTATTTTTATGTGTTTATGTATATTAAAGCCTAAAGTCATGTTGATCTCTTTCTTCATTACTTTGTAATCCGGTCCACCGATCATAATAATGATATATTGCTACATCACATGGAACATCCAATGAAATTTCAAATTGAGGAAACTTTGCCCTTATACATTTTTCTAAAGGCGAATCAAACAATAACACAGACAACGCAAAGATAAGGAAAATAAGTGAAATATGAAGAAACATACTAATGTTTGAGCAATTGTTCCATTAGTACACCACATCTTGTTCCCATTAAGTACATAGCCCCCATCCACACGATCAGCCTTGCATTTCATGCTGACAACATCAGAACCAGCTGCAGAAAAAACAAATTCACTTCGCAAAGTCCTTAGAATATATGATTGAGCTCATATAAGATACTATTGTTTTGTTTTCTCATGTCTTACAGTTGGGCTCACTCATTGCCAAAGCTCCCACATGATCCCCGGCGATAAGCTTCAAAATTGAAGAGAAAAAAAACTCAGCCTTAACTATAGATGGCACAAAAATTGAGAAAGGCTATTAGTGAACACAAGAAATGGTTGGAAAGCTAAGACTAACTATGATCATTTTTGGTTGATAAAATCAAACCTTACACATAGTGGTAAGTAATAGGGCAAGGGAACAAATATTGCACAGAAAAAGTAAATTGAATAAAATTAAAATAGGCAGAACTAGAACCTTTGGCAAGTATTTCTGTTTCTGAGCTTGGTTTCCATTCCTCACCTAAACAAAACAATTCTGAAGGCTCATCAGAAAATCATCAAGCATATACAATGAAGAGACTTGAGTTCCCTTGAATTACCAGCTGATTGATACAGAGGTTAGAATGAGCACCATAAGAAAGACCAACAGATCCTGAAGCACGGCTAATCTCTTCCATCGCTATACAATGATACAAGTAACCTAGACCAAGCCCTCCATATTCCTCTGTAAACAAGCAGAAATAGAGTTGGAAAAGTTTGATTGTGAATAAATGAATAATTCCTGCTCAAAGCCTAACAAATAAAATAGCATCTACATTTTCTTTGGGAAGAAGGATACCTGGTGCAGTAATGCCATGGAGATTAAAGTCTCCCATGCTTTTCCATAGATTAACCTCCTTAAATTATATATCAAAACACAATCAAGTGATCAACATCGTCAATATGTACATTATAGCTATAAGCTATGTTCATGGAGATGATGAAAATAAATCAGATCATCAAACATACCTGTGGAAAATTATTTGTATGGTCTATTTTGGAAGCATGATGAGCAATATATTCAGTTGCAAACTGAGCAACACTCTCTTTAAACTGCACAGCACAACAAAACCTTAAAACCATTAAAAGAGTGACATGCATAGTTCATCACCTTTGAAGAAACAATTAGGCAAAATCATATTCATTTCACAAATTGAAAAAGACCCAGTTGAAGTAATAGAGATTCCAAGAAAACCCAAATGAAAAGTTCAAATTTTGACATATATTATAAAAATGGGGTGGATCAATTGAATTGAAGGGCGTGGTTGGGGGGAACCTGTATTTGAGTTTCGTCAAAGAGCAAAGAAGTGGAGAAAGCAGCAGCATACTGAGATTGAAATTTGGTTCTGAAAACTGTAGAAAAAATGGAGCGTGCTTTGTTGATCCTATGCATCATCATCATCATCATCATCACTGGATTATTGTTTCCTTAGTTACTTATCTGTTGCTCTGCTCAGCTCTATGGGTATGGCGCTTATATTATATCAAATGGATATTGAAAAGGCAAATAAACAAAAGATAGAGAGCATAACAATAATAAATAAATTGAATTGAAAAGTAGTGTGTTGTTAGATTGGGGGTATTGGTAGTTGAGTTCAGTTCAGATAAGGATGAAGCTTGATAACCATCTTCATAAGTGAATCAGAGAGTAGTAGGATACTTGTTTTGTTACGAAACGTTTCCTACCCCAAAACTGCTTCTTTCTCTAGTTTTGTAATTATATATTTGGAATTAAAATTTCTATTAAGAATGTAATTAAACTTTCTGTTAATTAGGTAATGTTTTCTTTGGAAAAACTAAAAATTTATTGAAAAGTTATATTTTTTTGGCAAAAAATTATGTGTGAAAAAGTATTTTACAAATTTATTGAAAAAAGAGGGAAAAAAATAGAAACAAGAAGGAACAAGAACCAAAATTCTTCAAACATTACTTGAAATGATACTTAGGTAGAACAACTCAATTTTATTGAAAAGTTAATTTGGTGAAGAGTAGTCGGTACGTCTGGTTCTCTCATTTCAATAAAGTTTTTGTTACCCTAAAAATTTGAACTCAAGACCTTGAGATGAGATCTAAGCCCAGTTATCGTTCATACCAACCTTTGTTGTTTGTTGTTAGTGTTATGGATGTTTCAATTGTGCATACTTGAGTTTTGTATCTTTGATTCATATTTATTGTTCAATGGGGTAACCATTTTGGTAGCCGTTTGTGTGTAAAATGATGAGATATAGAGGTGAACTTAGTATTTAGACCAGCTACGAGACCAATTAATAAGTCAAGCGTTCGATATATTTGATATTTGATTTAGTACACACATGAACATGAAAGAACCAATTGCCAAATCACATGAAATCATGCTCATTTGTTCCCTATCATTTATTGAAGTGGGGCATTGTCTCGTAGATAAATACATGCCATGTTTCATTGGTAAGAGATCCTTCAATCTTAAATCTCATGTTAAAGCGCCTAAGCATTTTGTCAAAATATGTAATTTAACTAAGACTAACTTACTTTATAGATCTATCTTATTATATATCTTGATTCCTACCTAACACATAAAATCTCTCACCTAAGTCTTTTATTGAGAAACTATTCTCTAACCATACTTTCACGTATCAGAGAGTAGAGATATCATTTCTAGTAAGAAGTATGTCTAGAGATGGATCAAAAAATGTATCGAGAGAGGGCAAAATAATTTTTCTTAATAAAGTATGTATGTTTTTATTTTCTTTTTAGTATCTCAAATATCAAAAGATTAACAATGCTAAACTTTTTGGTGTAAAATAAGTTCCTTAAGTATTAACACTCAGAGATACATAAAAATGGTCGAAAAGGCCAAGGTGTTAACATTTTAATACTCAAAAGACTAATTTGAGGGGGGAAAAGATAGATGACTAATGTAAAATTTTAAATTAATTTAAAAGAGGTTTTTAGTAAATTTGCCTAATAAATATTACTCGAAGTTTCGATCATCAAATTAATATATATATATATATATATATATATATATTATAGATATAGACTATAGCATAATATAATATAAATAAAAGATATAGTGCAATTTGGGAGGGGTGACACCCCCTACTTGCGCCCCTCCATTTGTCCCTGAGTATGTCATCGATATATAAGATCGAAAAACTATCTACTCCCACCAACCTTCTTGTAAACAAAGAGTTCGTTGTTATTCTTGATGAATCCAATTTATCTCATCTCATTTCTATAATCTCTATCTCTATAATCAAAATATATGCTAGCAAAATGATTTTATTAGATACCTTCAAATTTTGCCATTTGTCCAAAATTAAGGATAAAATCGTAAATTTACCGCAAAATGACAAAATAAGTCAGTTTTTGGCAGCTTTTACAAAAAAAAAAAAACTGAGGCGTCAGATTGATGCTGATGCGTGTCAGCTTTTTGATTTTTGGAAAAATAGCTTTTTTGTTAGTTTTTTTTCTAATTTTTTTTTCAAAAAAATCTCTTTTCCTATCAGTTTTTTTCCCTATTTTTTAAATTTTTTTTTCAAAATTTTTGTTTTTTGCTTTTTAACTAAAGAACTATTTTTTTATAATATTCTCAAACTACAAAAATCCATCAATTTAACCACTACTAATTGTTTTAAAAATCAATCAATCTAACAAATGTTTCAAAATCTTTTTTTCCAAAAAAATCAATTATTAATATAATATTATACTCAATAATTAAATAATCTAAAATTTATTATTTACTATAATCTCTTTATTAAAACTACTAAAATCAATCAATTTTTTCATAAAAAATAAAATCAATCACTTTAACCATTAACAATTGTAAAAAAAAAATAACCACTACAGAAAACTACAAAATAACTATTTTATAATTATTAAAAAGAAATAAGCAAGTGACAACGGGAGCGACAACGAGAGACTGATAAGGTATCGGCAACGGGAGTCGCAATTGGAGTGCCTACGGGAGCTCCAACGGGAGTGCATATTTTACCTAAACTCTCATTTTCCTTTTTCTAGCAAATGTTTCAGATTTATTTTTTAAAAAAAAATAAATTATTAATATAATCTAAATTTTACTATTTAATATAATCTTAAACTATTAAAATCAATCAATTTAACCACTAAAAATTGTAAAAATCAATGTAATTCTGATTGTCAACGGGGATGCATATTCTATTTTGAATTTCAAATCATACATTTTAAACATTGAATATCTTCCAAATTACCATTATGACTAGTAGTAGTCTTATCAAAACGAAGATTGTAGTTTCTAGAAGTTTGCTTCAATTGATAAATTGATCTTTGCAACTTGCATACCTTTCCAATATTATCAAAATCGACAAAATCTCAAGACTATGTCATGTAAACATCCTCGAGCAAATTCTCGTTACGGAATGTAGTTTTTGACTATGCAATTTTGACTTCCAAGTATCAGATCTCATAATCATGGCATGGTGCAACATCAAGTAGAATCCAAATAAATTTAAGAATTGCAACTTGAGAAGATATCTCATCATAATCTATGCTATGATTTTGCTTGAAACCTTTCTCAACTAACATAATCTAGGCTGCAAATATGTTAGTCCTCTTTTTAAAGACCTATTTGCAGCCTACGAGTTTTACCCCATCAAGTAACTCAACCAAGTCTCAAACCTGCTTAGTCACATAGATTTCATCTCAAATCAAATGGTGGTAATTAAAAGTTGTCATTGCACAGTAGTTAGACCTCAATAATACTACCTCCGTCCCATTTTACATGCAGTTTAAAGTTTTGCATACCATTAAAAACAATAATAAATAGTCTAGATTTTTTAAAAAATATTATCTAATTTATTATTTAATCCTCTCTATGTAGATAAATACGACTTATTTATTCGACGAAAAAGTTTTCAATAATAAAAAGAAGTATGAGTGTGTAAAAAAAAAGGAGTATGAGTGGAAAAGAATTTTCCTTATTAAAAATAAAAAGTTAAGAGCTTTGCATAGTTTGATTTGAACTTTGAAGTTTAAACCTCAATTCAAAAACCCTAGCTAGCGAGCCATGGCTTCTTCTTCCCCTCCAACATCGAAATCCAAATTCTCTGTCTACCAAAACCCTGATTTCTCTGCAGTCCTCACCTCCAATAGTCTTCTACCCTCCAATTACACTTTCATCTCCATCTTCTCTGTCTTCTCCGTCTCCGCATTCGCCTTTCTCGCTATCCTCTTCAGGTACCACTCTTTACCCCCACTATTTAATTTCCAATAGTAATTTACACTATTCATTCCTAACCTTCGCATTTTTAGGGAAAATGGCTTCATTGATATCTTCATGGTTAAATGTCTTTCCCCTGTCACAGCATGTAAAGTTCTCAACTTTATTCTAGTTTTTATTTTTTTTATTTTATTTAAAATTTGTTTTTTTATAATTGATTTATTGAATTGAACTTCAGATTGGCTTGTCAAGATACTGCAAACTTTATTGGGTCTCATCTTCATTGGAACTATGCTGTCTCTCCTTAAAGTTATGTTTCTGCTTAAAACTAGATATAGTGGAAGTGCTGTTACTGCTGTACATTTGCCTAATTCTAACAAAATTAACAAGAATGAAATGTGTCTTACTAAACACCAGTTAGAGCTTTTAGGAGTGAAGCCAAAGGTTGATTTGGTTCAGTCTGATTCATTGAAAAAGCCTCCAAAGTCTAAACCCCAGTTAGCTTCTTCAGATTTGCTTGTTCCACTTCATCAGCCAATTCCCAGTCCCAGTCGTCGTGCTGATGCTGATGCTTCAAATTCTAATAGGGGTGCTGCTGGTCGGTCTGTTGGCACCCCCTCTCGGTCGCCTGGTTCATCGTCTCTATATCTTACCTTTGGAGTAGTTTCACCTGCGCAGGATTCAGCGGGGATTGATTCGGTAGTCTCAAGCCCTTGGTCTAATAGGAGAGCGTCGTCTGCAAATAAGATAACATCCGAGGAAAAGCTGGAACAGTTCTTAGCTGAAGTAGATGATAGATTTTCTGGATCAGCTGGGAAGCTATCTACTCCATCCCCTTCAGTTTCTGGTTTTGGCTTAGCGAGTCCCAATTCAGTTACGGGATCAGGTAATACCTCTGGGATTAAAAGGCATACACCGTTGAGGCCTGTGAGGATGTCTCCGGGCTCTCAAAACTTTAAGACCCCCCCTAAGAAGGGAGAAGGTGAGCTTCCTCCACCGATGTCCATGGAAGAATCTATTGAAGCTTTTGAATGCCTAGGCGTCTATCATCAAATTGAGCAGTGGCGTGACCAACTCAGGCAATGGTTCTCTTCGGTTTTGCTTAATCCTTTGCTTCACAAGATTGAGACAAGTCATATTCAGGTTCATTTATATCTTCATTTTTTCTTTTATGCTCAAATCAATGTTGCTGGCATAGTATTTTCTAAGATAATTCTACCCTCGCCCCATTTCCCAGCCAAAAATAAAAGTCTTAAACACAAACCAAGAAAATTACTTATTGTGGATGTCAGTATGCGTGCTGTTAATATTGAATTACAACATAGGAATGTTTGAAGTAATATTTTCATGGAGGGTTTCACTTCAGGACCACTAAGTTGTGTTTTTAGATAACTGGCATAGAATTAACTTTGAGTTTTGAGAGAATTAATTTTAGGTGAAGTTACTTTTTAGAGAATGAGTTCTATATTTGGACGCGTTCATCCAGAAGTATTATAAGGGCGTGTTGTTTGGTTAATTAGGAAAAATTACTTTTGGTAGGCTATGTAATTACCAAGAAAGAAGAGTATGAAATATATTTTACAAAATTACATTATTACTCAACTAATAATACTTCCGCAAAAGGATGTTTTGCTTCTGCTAAAACAGTTCTGAAGTCTTGACTCTTGAGGACCCCAAAATTAAGTTTAGACGACCACACATACAAGAATACTGCAAAGCCTCATTTGGCTTTTCCTGATCGAGCTCTTACCTGTTTTAGACTGTCGAAGCTTGTGTTCCATTACTATGGTTTAGCTTCTATAGTATTCATAGAGACCCATAGATGATTTTCATTAGCTGTGAATTGGACCCAAAAAAGATCAAGTTAGATGCACAAAACATCAAATATGACTGAAGCATCAACTAATTTAGTTCAGGTCCCCTGCCCCTAAGATTTTCATATTCATAGGTTATGCAAGCAGCTGCCAAACTTGGTATTTCAATTACAATCAGTCAAGTGGGCAATGATATGTTGTCTACTGGAAACCCTGCTACATTGCCAACAATTGACACGACTCAAGACTGGCAACCAGCACTTACTCTCAATGAAGATGGTTCGCTTCATCAGTTACATTCTACTCTTGTGCAGGCCATAGAGGCTTCCAAATGTATGTTGCTTTACATCGGTCAATTAAATGCGTTTTTCTGTTTTCCCGTTTGATTATATTTGCTGATAGCTTCTGATTCTGCTGGTGCATATTTTTATACAGCCAAGTTGCTTATATCTAATATGCAACAGTCTCCACAGCAGGCTTTGTTGGTTCCTATAATGCAGGATTGTGTCGATGCTATCACTGAACACCAAAGACTTCAAGCCTTGGTTAAAGGAGAATGGGTTAAAGGTTTGCTACCTCAAAGCAGTGTTAGAGCTGATTACACTGTGCAAAGGATCCGAGGTAGAGATATTTACGGAAAATTGCTCGTAGTTATGACCTTCTTAAGATTTCTTGTAATAAATTGCAGCTAGGCTTCATTGATCTGATATTGGTTTTATTGCCTGCATTTTTACTTGTTTAAATTTTCAGAGCTTGCTGAAGGAACCTGCTTGAAGAATTATGAGTATCTTGGGAGTGGGGAAGTTTATGATAAAAAGAATAAAAAGTGGACACTTGAGCTACCTTCTGATTCTCACTTGCTCTTGTATCTTTTCTGTGCTTTCCTAGAACATCCAAAATGGATGCTACATGTGGATGCTATGTCTTATGCTGGAGCTCAATCTAGCAAAAACCCTTTATTCTTGGGAGTCCTTCCTCCAAAGGAGAGGTTTCCAGAGAAATACGTTGCCGTAGTTTCTTCTGTCCCTTCGGTGCTACACCCGGGAGCATGTATACTAGTAGTTGGAAAGCAGGGTCCCCCAATTTTTGCCTTGTACTGGGATAAGAAGCTGCAGTTTTCACTTCAGGTGGGTAACAGCCTTTGTAGCCCCTGGCCATTATGAACTAATAGTGAATACTGCTTGACCTTTTTGGCTCTATTCTGCTATTATTATTAAAACATTTCAGTATATAACGTCTGTAGTGAGCATGCTATTTTATTTAAAGCAGTACATGTTATTTTATTGTTTTGGTTTGCTAACAGCTGAGTTTTATTCCAGGGAAGAACGGCCCTCTGGGATTCTATCTTGATTTTGTGTCATAAGATTAAGGTTGGATATGGAGGCATTATAAGGGGCATGCATCTAGGTGCTTCAGCTTTAAGCATTCTCCCGGTTATGGAAACAGAAACTGAAGATTGAGTTCTGTACTGACAAACTATTAGGCTTGCACTAACATTCTACATGCTGACAACTTATGGGGTAGATCACATTCCTCAGAGTCAACATTTCAGCGAAGAACTTGCTGGAGGTCAAATCTAGCCGATTGAGGGTTAACCAGCGTTATGATGTGTCCACAAAGTTGTCCTGTATCATTTTTCTCGAGACCGTTCCTGTGCCTGGCTCATTGACTCTGTGCATGTTTGTTTAAATTTCTCAACCCTCAAAATTGTAAAAAACTTCCATCCACTAAAATCCTCAAAGACAACTACAAATGGTGAAAAGCATGCATTGGGACTCTCAATTTTTGATTTGTTTCGATTTAATCTATCAAACATACCTTTAACTGTATCTCAACACTTGCACTTTGTCAAAAATCAAATTCAGAAATACAAATCTTAAGGTGCATTCTTGTACAAGTCAATTAGGTTGTGCATGGTGCAAAACAAGTCTCCACTGTTAGATACTTTATTCCCATCAGATCGATCATAAACTTTTGCAGTTCAATTAATTTGGGAATAGGTTCCCGATTTGTAGAAAAAGCTATTATTCCTGTAAATCCTGCTCTATTGCCTCTATGTTGTGGCCAATTATGTTTGTTTTGGTTGGTTAGGACGGTGTAAGCCATGGAGGTGTGAAATCATATTCACCCTAGGAACACGTGGTGAAGGAGTGAGCAAGGGGGGAGGAAAAAGTATATTATAGGTGCAACATGAGGATTTTTAAGGTCATTCATCCCAAGCACGCTTAATTATGGAAATTTGATGGGAATCGAAGGGACTACCTTAACTTCTAGTAAACATCTCATTCTAACAATTATTTTATAAACTCGGAATTTCTGCCATCTAATTCCCCTTTTGTATTTCCTACATCACCTAAAGTGGTTGTGTACGGTAAACGTCACCTTGTTTATAGTTTAAGTATTCGGTTACATCTATCCTTCATTTTTTTTGGTGAGAATCTATCCTTCATTTATCATTGACCTAGAAGGCTCATATAATAATTTTAAATACAACAAGAGGTCTAGGATGCAGAGTAAATATATTCAAAATTCTACAACAAATTCAAAAATGTCCCAACTTCATTTCAATTGTTGTACCGACTGATCAACGAAAACCTAACTTTTGTAGTTGCATTCAATTGTACAATCAGCACAGATTCAACGTGGATCCAAATACGTCGGCTAAGGACGAACAAGTTTAGGAATATAACTCGATGTCCATTTGTCTTTCACAAAATTTAATGTATACGTTTACTTTACACAACAAAATGTATATGCTATGTCTAAAAAAATGTATACGCTGAAATGCATTATAAACACTATTCAGAACTATAATCACCTTTTATTGTTAAAATTGCAAATTTGAGTGCTACATTTTTCATTTTTTTCGAGAAAACAATTGAGACACCTTATGAGCAACTTAAAAGGTACAAGCAATGAAGTTTTTTTCCACATTAATACTAAGAGTGTGTTTGGTAGAAGAGAGTGATTTTCTATTGTTTAGTTTAAGAGAAAGAGAGCGAAATAGTTTGGCACTACTTTACACTAAGAGTGTGTTTGGTTGAAAAGAAAGAGAGAAGAGGCAGGAAGGAAAGAAAGAGAGAAGAGACTGTGTCAAACAATTCAATTTACTAAACACTACTAGTTTTTCATCTATAAAGTATTAGCTAACTTTTCAACTGTGTAAGCTGAACATATCAACTACAGGCCAACTACCCCAAGAAGGTAGGTAAGGGATACCGAAGGAGTGCACCAAATGAGTGCAAGAATGAGGTCCCAAATTCAAACCCGGAAAACTAACATTTCCTCTACCTCCACTAACATTGCCTATCAAAAAAACAATTACAGGCCAACGTTTAGTAGTTAGAAGGAGGATTAATTCCATAACCCCTTATCGCTCCTACTCGTCTTCCTCCCTTAAACCACCAAACCTATGTCTCCAACCACAAGCTAACTTATAACTTACTTTAACCAAATATAGCAATGGTGGCCTTGACCAAACCATGTTCCTCCAGCAACATGTTAATCTTATCAAGTTCCGCAGCAGCTGCAACCAACATATATTCATCAGCTATACGGAAACTCCAACATGTAGTCGATGAAGTCAGATAGTCAGGTCCCATACATACTACATCTAGAGTTGTAACTGTAATCAAACTGCTGTGCAAACTAAGTTCACTCCCAGGGCGCAATTTTTCATGCCACCAAAATTTTCAAAACCGCGATTAATGGTGGTCACAAACTAAAAGTTATCCCCAACTGCAACTGAAAATTTGCAGTCCTGCGGAAACAAATAGAGGCAGACAGTGGGATTTTTAGCCCTCTTTATTCAAAAAAAAAAAATAGAGGCAGACTGGAAATATGGATCCCCAACGGAAAGTATATTCTAGGACATTTACAAGTGAGTACTTGAATCTAGATATAAAAATGGGGGCAAAGTCCTGAAAGTAAATATAACATCCTCGAAAGTTATCCTTTGATCACGAATAACTTTTGATTTCACTATCAAATCTCAATGCTAAACATTTACAGGTTATTTGCTCTCCGCAGAGACAAAAATGCAGATAAAGTATTCCTAACCAAATTAGAAAGTCTACCAGATTGAATGACCTGTACAGTAAACCAGACTATACCCTCAGTAGGTAACTGAAAATTGAAGGGAATGATAGCTTCATCTCCACCTGTCAAATTCAATATCAAACATTAAAGAATTGATAATCTTTACAGCCAACATCACGGTAGGTCCAAGCATTTTGGCAGGGCCAACTATAGCTCTGTTCCACCAGAGATGCCTCAGAACACATGAAACCCATTTCACGAGGACCAAAAATGCCTCCAATTTTCTCACACAACATCTGGCGTTGAGAGTGTCTAAAGTTCTTGAGACACAAGGCTAGAAACCTTATTCCGAATCTGAATCAATAGAAAGGTACAAGCGGGGCCTTACAGATCGCTTTTGGCGAGGAAATGAGAAAGGGCTACCTGACCTTTGCCTATTTGCTTTGTCAGATCTTACATCATTCATCCCAGGAAGCAAAGAAGCTGCGCAAAGGGGAATAATTGATCAATAAAAGAATGCTAAATCTGCATCAATGGTCACAAACTCAGAAGTTCAAATGCATTTATCTGATGGAGAGCAGAAATTGAACCAAAACCTACGGGGAAACTGAGAGAGTGGGAGGAAGTTGTTGGGAGAGGCAAAATAAGTAAGATACATATATTGGGGATTCTAATCTCCACAACTTTGGAAAGAGAGGTTTAAGAAAAGAAAGCAACAGAATATTATTATTTCCATTTCCATAATCGGTCTATTATAGAAAATGTATATGTTTGTCTTCTCCACTTAAGAATGTATAGAATACTAAACATCTACGATATAACAACCTAAACCAAAAACAATTATTTGACTAGGATTAATTTTCAAACCCATCAAAGCAAAAATAAGTAAGATACATATATTGGGGATTCTAATCTCCACAACTTTGGAAAGAGAGGTTTAAGAAAAGAAAGCAACAGAATATTATTATTTCCATTTCCATAATCGGTCTATTATAGAAAATGTATATGTTTGTCTTCTCCACTTAAGAATGTATAGAATACTAAACATCCACAATATAACAACCTAAACCAAAAACAATTATTTGACTAGGATTAATTTTCAAACCCATCAAAGCAAAAATAAATGACAACTTCGTGCTATAAAAATCCCACCACGACCTAATTCTAGGGGAAGGTCGGACCTATTGCAAATCTACTTTATTCAGTCCTACCTCGCATTTGAAACAGCCTAATTCCACAACCTTGTGACCACCTAGTCACATGGAGGCAACTCCAAGTCTGCAACTATTGCAGCAAAAATCTCCTTCAAAAGTTTATATATATGTTCTCTTTACCGACGACTTGTATTGAGAATTTGAAGAAATGTTTATATATAGTTTGAGAAATAAGATACCGTTTGAGTTTTAAGCTATATATATATATTATATAATTTGAAGAAATAAGATACTCTGCCAATCAGAAGATCACGACCTTATAGATTATGAGTTTTGTTCGTGTATTCCCCCTTAGAGCTCGTTATGAACACGGGGAGGTAAACAGCATATTGGGGCATCAGAGGTTATATCTATATAAACAAGACATATTATTTCATTATGAAGATATGAAGTTTTTTTTAAACACGTGCTTATTATTTTATAAAAATCTGTTTTTTCATATATAGTAATTAAAATAATATAGCCAGTTTTTCTAGCTTCACTAAGTGTAAATTTTATCATTGTCTATCCTTTAAAAAAGGCTCCCCTTCCCACTTAACAACGTGCTCCACTGCCACATACCAAATAAGTAGCTCCAACAAGAGCAACTTCCACCAAAAAAAATAAAGAGGCTTAATTGCATCCCGCTAGTTTGGATTCAGTGATTTTAGCTGATTTCAAATTTATGCAAACTTTTCCTGGGACCAATTTTCTTCTATCAAACATCTCTTGAAGTCTCTCTTTTGGTCAAAATATTTAGGGGTTTCTGATGGATTGCAAGTATTAAATAATTGAAGTTCAGAAGTAAGAAATTTAGTAAAAAAAGTTGGTGAAATTCGAGAGATGTTGTTTGATGAGATTAGGATTTAAATAGGGGGAATTCTGGGCTTTTTTTATTGAGTGAAATTAGATGTTGTGGTTGATGAGTTTTGTCTGGAAGGAAGTTTAAATTTGTGAAGACTTTGAATAGAAAAGGAGAAAAGTGAGTTTTAATTTCAATTAAAATGAAAATGGACTTAATTGTCACAATAAAAAGAGTTGAGATCAAATTCAGTATGATTATGAAGTTATAAAGGAGCAAAAATCACACACTAGTTATAATGAAATGCAAGCTAATAAAGGACATTTCTGAATAGAAGGGTCGGAGAGCAACAAACCAGTATCAGCCATAGTATTTTTGCCATTGTCTCTTGCTGGGATTTGATGTCTAGTATTCAATCCATTTTGAGTGGAAGCATCGCCATTACTGCTACGAGCACCACCGCCGAGACTAAGGGATATCCAATCCTCCGTGCAGACACCATTAGACACATTTGCCTGATCTCTTACTTCATTATGCACAGATGACTCGGCTGGTCTTGTGGGGAGAAAAATCTGAAGTGATGGATCATCTCCACCAAATGCCAATGGGTTGTCAACCAAACCACCGTTTAAGTCAGCATCTGACCTCCCAGCAGAGGAATCTTGTAAGAGACTACTAGATCCCAAAGCAGTGTTGGGAGCCAATGCATAACCATTCAGAGATGAGGTACAATTGATAGGACCATGCTGCAAATGGACCAATGCATCGGACACATCTGCATCAGAACCAAATAATTGGAATCCTGGACCAGCCTGAGTTGCAGAAGGCAATGGCCACAGGGAAGACATCCCAAAATCATCATTAGGAAAAAGACCCAAGCATGAATTTCCAGCAAGATTGTGATCTTCGGCATATGGATCGCCAATTCCAGGTGGTGGAATAGAGTAACCATTTGCAGTATCATTTTGGTTGTTCAAATGAGCAACTGCAGGAGATACCAATTTATCATTTTCTTCTTCGGAATCACTAAGAACAATTACTTCTGCACCACCTACCTGAGTAGATGTGTTATGTGCAGTATATCCATATGCTAAATCAACGTTATTGAGAGACAGAGAATCCATCTCAATTGCATTGGTGGTAGAATAATCAATATGTCCACCACCACCCTGGTTTACACTAGGATCATCACCATCTCGGCCACTTCCAGTGGCACTGCTACTCATTGGAATAACAACCTGTTCAGGATTTCCAAAAATCTCCTTCATTCTATGACCAGAAGAGGTGTTTGTGTCCTCAGGTTTACTAACTTCCCAAACTCCATTGCGATTCTTTTTGATGCCAAGTTTTAAAACAGCAGGACCGTCTGAAAAACCTTCCTGTTTGACTTGCTTCAATGTTTCTACTCTTTTGACATCTCCGTTAGTAGAAGCACAGAGAGACCCATCAGGAAAGTGCCATTGCGCAAGATTCCCTAAATCCAGTCGTTCACTTTCACTCTTTGCCTTAACACGCCAAGAACCGTCAGGCTTCACCTCAATCTCTGTAACATCTTCACCACAATTTAGCATCTGTACCAGAAAACCAAAATAAATGATAACTACTTATTCTTCAAATATAAGATTTATGAACAGCAGAATTATTCTTTCAGAAATTACCATAGAAGTGATGCGATTGAAATAAGGGTCGATGATGATATTCTCCAACGCATAGTTCTTGAGACATATAGGACATTGCCACTGAAGAAACAATTTAGTTATTGATCAAAATAAATCACAATGGAGAGGACCACAAAAATCACGTGTCATTTGTTACGATCTAACCTTTCTTGATCGTTGATTCATTTCCACAAAAACTCCAAGATCAAAACAACCCATGTGAATGCAAGGTTTGAATCTTCCAGCAGTCTTCATTCTTGAACCACTCATCTATAAATGTCGCCAAAATGTAATAGAAAACTGATTAGTAGAACTTCAAATTACAAATATAATGCACAAATGCAAGGCATGAAAGCCTTACTGGACAGCGAAGATTGATGTTGAAAGTATCTGAAACCACTTCCAAATCACTGTCACTATCAGCATTGTCAGCTGCATTTCCTCCCCCAACACAACGACAGACGCGTGCAAGAGCATCTTCAAAACGCTCACCATCAGACTCCT
Source organism: Astragalus glycyphyllos (assembly GCA_963573325.1). Classification (NCBI taxonomy): domain Eukaryota; kingdom Viridiplantae; phylum Streptophyta; class Magnoliopsida; order Fabales; family Fabaceae; genus Astragalus; species Astragalus glycyphyllos. The sequence continues at coordinate 55,586,444 of OY754310.1, read as the reverse complement.
TTGGAATTAAGTTTAGGATCTAGATAACAGAGACTCAGCTATTTAACAACAAATGAAAGACAATAATGGAAGCGAAGAAGCTGCAAGTAAAAAAATTCACAGCAAACAGACAACTTTAAAAATGAAACTGAAATCGGACTGGATTTGTCAGTTCAACAGGATCAGGCTACCAGTCTGATGCAACAAACAAAGCTGGATTGCAGTTGAACCAGTGAACTTAGTAAACCAAAACCAGATATTGTTGTGTATGAAAAAACAAAAGGCTAAATTTTGTAATCTAGAGATTTTAGAAAACTTCAAACCAAATGATGAACAACAAAATACAACCAAAAAAATTAAAACATCTTAATTTTGGAGTAAGCAATACTTTATGAGGTCCATACACTTTCCCAGTCAGGTGTTGCTCAGACTTGACAAAGATAATCACATTCACAAAAACCATACCAACTTTTGAATTTCAAATTTTAAGAAACCAACCAAAAGGGATGAATATCAGGAAATACGGACTGGCTTTATACAGGGAGATACTTAACATTGAACTTTATTATAACAGTTTCACAACACTGCATTAAAAGAATCAACAATCATTCAGAAAATATTGCTTTGTAATCAAGCTTAGAACGCAATCTACCTGTTGCATACTGCGCCTTCTAACAATGCGAACCCCTAAACAAAAAATGCGAGCATCACATACTGTTAAGGAAATCTTATTAATCCCGTCTTTTGTATATGGTGTGATCTGACAAAGGAAAAATACAAGAAGAAATTAAATAAAGTCAATATAAATGAAGTTAAATAGCAAATGAACCCATGTCAGAAAATTTTATATTGTTATGAAAGTTATAACAATAAATGAAAACAGACTCACAATTGGACCATCATCACGACCATTAGCCCCAAGCAACTGTGAACCAGGTCTGTTAATTGCCCGAATAGCATGACCTATATGGTCATAGTTAAATGACTGAGAACAAATACAAAAGCAAGCACAAGAAAGGCCGTACATTATACATACACATTTTTTGTTTTGAAGCATAACAAGCCAGGAAAATCAAATCAAAACTAGACCAACAACATGAAACGCATAATCATCAAGGAGATGCTGACTTAATTAACATACCATTGACTTGTAGGTCTGTATACTGTGGCCATTGCATCCTGAATGGAACCTTGTCGTTCAGAAGCATGCACCAAGCCTACATATAATTTTTCAATAATAACCAAACAAAATGCATAGAAGGATATGGCTTAATCTGCAAGCACTGACAACCAAAACCAACCTCAACATCAAATTCTGGTTTTGATACCAAATCCTTGTCAGCTCTTGTGAGTTGAAATGTTTTCTCCACAGACTGCACTGGGTTGGTTCTGAACAATTCAAACAGGAATAGGGTTAAGCCAACCAAGCAGAAAACTGCATTGAAAATTAGGTTGCAACAATCCATGCAAGCAAGTGTTCATGCGGGGTAAATAGACTGTGTTTTGAGAAGAGAGTGAAGTTTACTAGCATAGCTCTAATGAATGAATATTTAGGGAAACACAAATCGAGAAAGAAAATGAGAAAATCTTCACTTCTTGAAAGATAACTAATCAAAGGAAGTTCCACATCAGAATAGAAAATTAAACCACCTAAGAGGTTTAATTAACAAAACATCAATAATAAATGACGGTACCATTACATCCCCTGCAAACAACAATGAATAACTGTCTGCATAACATCTACAAAAAGCAATCAAAAGCTTACGATTATGCAAAGGAACTTGCACTCGTTCCAAGGTATATATTAAACAAAATATTCATTTACAACGAAATTAACAAACAAAAGCACACAATTGCATTGACAACATCTAATTTTCGATAAATCCACGTCATGCACTAACCCATCAGTTGGAATACTGGTTGTGGTCAACTTTACAGGATACAAAAGATGCACCACCGAAACCCAAAACCTGTGAGAGAACAGCAGAAGATACAGATATGAGTGGCAACAAAAAAAAATACTAAATAATAGAGGGGATAGAAAATATGGGTCAATGATAACAGGAAAATGTTTCTATCGTTTTCTGTAGAAATCTTTGACACCAGAAAACAGTGGTAACAGGTGATATTCTTGTAATTGAACAAGAAAATAGAAATCGTTCTTGCAAACCAAATAGCACTACACATACAACAGAACAAACACGTTGAAGCAAAAGATAATATATAATTCAATAGTAACTTCATGAGTCAGACAACAATAAGTATCTCTAGACATATCTTGAAGACTGGGATAAAATAATGTTATTGTCCAAGAATAAGTGTAAACATATTCCCCAAATCTACAGCACTTAATGGGCCACATCAAGGAATCAATATCATAATATTATAGTAAAATAATAACAATGCAATTTGGTATCATCTCACAACTACAAAGCAAGGTTCAGTATACAAACTAAGAATACCATATCATAGAAACTGAAAATCATTACCAAATCATGTTGCAGTCCTTCAAGCACAATCACACAAAACCCCCTTAATACAAAAAAACCAGACTAAACTATGAAGAAAAAACTTCCAAACAAATCATTATCGCTCCCTCCACAATATAGCTATTAGCTCAAATAAGAAGGGAACATGACGTACGGGTCTGCACGACTGAGTCGACATATTTCACAATAAAATTTATCAGGAACTGAGGGGATGCCTTCCATAGGTTTCTCTGGAATAACAACACAACTGATGTGTTGCCACACTTGGCATCTTGGATCATCGCACTGCAATAATCAAATGTAAGCAACATGAAGGAGGAGTTAATGAAAATTACGTGTGATCACAAAGAAAATGGACACGGTTAAACTTTAGCTGATTATTATTGATCACATAATACTGCTGTTCGTTATCGGTGAAATAGCGAAGAGAGAAGTAGGAGAAGTGGGGCAGAGAGGGGGGGGAGGGGAGTGCACTTATCTTGTTTGGTACATGTGAGAAATAGGAATAATGATGGAATGGGAAAAAAGTACGAAGAAAGGGATTGCAAGGGCTCAGAGACATCAGTAACCGCATTCATACCCTTACCATAGAGTGGTTGGGTTAGTTAAAGGCAGGTGAGAGTGGCTTGTGGAAAGGAGAAAACGAGAAGTGTATTTTTTGGCAGGGATGGGGGAATGGGGGTGAAATATTGGGTTGTAACTTCTAAGATAATATGGGGGTGAAATATTTAGGCACTTGTCCGGTGTTTAAACTTATCCAGTAACATTTTTTTCGCTTCTGCATTTCAGTCTTTTTGTGTATAAATAACATGCTGATTGATCAACAAAATATATCCTCCTGCAGTTCAATATTTTTCTTTTCTATCACTTTTTTTTTTCAGAATTTTATCTTCCTCTAAAATCAACCAATTTTATATCATAGAGAAGTGGAAACATATTGAATGTTTCACCTTGATCAAATCCTCTGTTTCCAACGTATTTCCACAGAGACAGCGAATCTTTGGAACTGATTGAAAGGAATCATCAATTTCACCTTTAACCTTCACAATACTGCTATCTGACATACCCTGTCCCTTTGACGCTAGATCAGTGGCCCCAGATATCTGCATTTTCCTGGGTAAAAGCAAAACACAGAGATGCCAATAAAAAATAACAAAGCAAAACAAAGGGATTAAAAAAAATCTTATAAGCAGTATGATCAACCAAAACCAGACCTAATAATACTAAAACACCATATTATTTCCGTGAACTCATCCAACTATGCATTTGAAACTAGTAGGGATTTAGGTTGACAGAGAAAGAAGGAATTTGAGAGAAAACAAAAATTCTGAATCTGAATAATTATGGTGCTTACTAATGCTCAGACTTTAAAAAACAGAGAACTTAGATTTTTTTAACACTGATACGCTAACCCGAAACATCACAAAACTGTTTCAAGCAAGCCATCATAGTGTTCGGCTCCTTCATAGATGCTTCCCCAAAAAGGATAAGATTGTCAGCAAAGAAAACGTGAGATAAAGGAAAACCCTTATGCCTGTAACTGACTTAAAAAAACTACCAACTGACTCCAAACAGCTATTAACTAGCTTTTAACAGCTGTCACTAATCAGAACTATGAACATACATACTACAGCACAAAGAGGATACGGGATCACAGCCAAATAGGAGAATGCCTATACATATATGTGTCATACTCAAGAAGAAGCATACCAAAAGCAAGAAGAAAACATCATCAACAGCATTCCAGCCAGGAGCTAACACTAACCTATATGTGTCATCCACTAATTTTGCCACCTGTTCTTTCCCAATGGCATTCTTCTTAGCCCACATTTTGGAAACTGCGACAAAAGCAATATGTTTCTTAGTTGACAGGAGAAAGGATGAGGGAACGCAAGCAAACAACATAATAAAATCACAAAAATAAACTATATGCAAAATATTCCAAATGCTTTATGATTCAATATATTATACCCACGAAGTAGGCCATCATTCCAAAATATTAGACTATGGCAACCAAGATATTAAATAAGAGAGGAGGCAAAAATAAAGGAAATTCAGGGTACAAACAGAAGCCTGGATGAAAGCAAAGAGCATGAATTCATCTGATCAACAAAGAAAGTTTTCGGTTGGAGACTGGAGTGAATGAAAAAATATTAATGGAATTGGCCTAAGATTTCCATCTAAACTTGAACCATAGACAAAAAGACAATTACAACAGTAACTGTAATTGGTGATTTCAATGGGATATTGAAAGAGAAATACAAAACATTGCAGATATTGTCAAATTAGTAAATGATTCATAACATCCACATTTCGAAATGCAGATACAATCTAAACCAATGTTTTCAAAATCGTGATTTTAAATCGCACGATTTTACGAGTTTGTTTAGCCTCAGAGATCCGAATCGCACGCAAAACCGGATTTCATGTAGAATCCTAGCAAAGAGTCGCAATTTTTCATCAGCAGAATCGTACTGGACTGACTGGAGATGAGCTATAGAACTAGGTCGGATTGGTGCGGCCCAGATGGTTCTTTACCCATTTTTAAATTTCTAAACCCTAAACGAGTTTCTCAGCAGCCTCAAACCCTCTCTCTGTCTCTCACATCTCTCCTTAGTCTCTCGCATCTCAGCTCCCCGTCTCTCCATTCTTCCCTCAAACCCTCTCTTAAGTGGAGTTGGCTATTTTAAGTTTAAGATGTGAGTTGTTTCTTTTGTAGAGGTGGTTGTTCTACTTTTAAACTTGTGAAAGTCTTATATGTTGTGTGCGCTTTTTGATTAATTAAGACTTGTGAACTTATGATTTTATGTGGTATGACCTTACTACCCCCTCCCGATCTTAGGAAATTACTTGGGAGAATCTTACGATTCTAGTTGCAATTTTACATGTTATGCTCTTGCTACCTTCCCTACGATCTAACTCAAGATCTCGATCTTGATAACATTGGTCCAAACTTCCAAATATAGGCATTACCACAACCAAAACAAAAGAACTAACAAAATAATATAGAAGTATGGAGATAGAATTAGACGCAACAGTCAAAACCTGTGTATGTGCATATGTGTATAGTTTTACCTTGTTCATCTGTAAGAATGGATAATATGCGATCAACGAGGTCCTACAGAAGACGGAACGATGGCATCAGTTTATCACCCAAAAACTCCAAAACAAAATATTAAGTTCAGCCAAAATTAAAAGGAAGTAACATACGGACTCCGAACCAAAGATGTAAGAAAAATGAAAATTGATGCCATAAATTGTTTATATGCATTGATTTTAAGAATAGCAATTTCATATTATTAATCGCTGTTGAAGGAAAGCATAGACTTTCCCCTGCATTCTCACAATTGTTTTGTAAACTGACTTGTTAGTCAATTAGGTTAGTCTAGTCACAGCTGAGTCAGCAACTAAGCTGTTGTAACTAACTCCAAACACACAGCAGGCTATAAATAACTGCTGTGTGCATTGTAACTGAACTCAAGAAATGAAAACAAAATTCATTCAGTGAAGCAGAAATGAATTCATCATCTTCTCTCTCTCTCTCTCTCTCTCTAAGTTATGTAGATTTAGGAATTTAGGGTTTTAACAATCGATGAGTAAGATGTCCGACCATTTGAGAACAATCCAAATTGTATATAACATGTGGGAAAATGGAAAAGAAAAATACTAATAAATTAAGGAAGAAACAATGGTGCTCATCCTCAACAAGAAAAAGTAATCAGGCAATAAACACAACTAAACAGCGAATGAAATACTGGGATTCAAGTTTCGTAAAAAAAAAAGGCTAAACAAATAACAATGACGGATTCAGTAATAGTTTTACTGTCTCACCTGCTTCTTTCCCTGCTTTGAAAGTCCTAGCTGAGTCAGCACATCTTTGAGCTCTTTTATCCGGAAATATGTTAATTTTTCCTGTAAGAGATGTCAAAAGTAGAATAGCATACCCAACTATTAATATACCAATGCATAAAACCCAATACTAAATAAAAGAAGAAGAAATAAATAACCACAGTTTGCAGAAGTAATGGAAATGAAATTCAATTGTAAATATATAGTTCCGATTTATGTTACATTTGATTCATTTTATAGTATTGGCGATAGAACAAACTTAAAAACATTAAATCATATCGTCCACAAAGCATCTAAAATACTAACAAAAATTAGAAATAATGTCAAAACAGTGTTTGGTTAAGAAACTGGAAAAACAAAAAATATGTACTGAACGCCTTGGTACAATGTTTACCTGCTAACCAAAACTCGATAAAAACTAAAAGTCCAACCAATCAACATGGCATATACTATAGTTTTCCAGTAAAAATGTTCTCCATTATCCGTGCAAGTTCAATTTCAAAAACAAGGAATATCAATGTCCTTTAATTTCTAAAACTGACGTTTTACTCATTTTCTGCAACAACATTTTGATGAAAAAGTACAGAGTAAACGCAATTCAGAAAGCATGCAAAACTAATGAGTTTCCAGGGAAGTCTAGAAGACGTTGATCATGATGAGGATGATAAAAATGCTTCTCTCTCTGAAATTGGAGCATAAATATAAGATGGAGTGAAAAGTCAAAGGAAATATCAAATACCTTGATACTTGTAACTAAATCCATTTCCTCAAACGAAGTAATTCAGCCAAAACTGAATCAAGAGAATCGGCAACCAGAGAATCAGCAACGAAGCTCAGCATATGCTGGCGCCGCAGCAGTAATCGGTCTGATCAAATCAAATGAACCGATAAAAAAACATGAATAATGAATTGGATTACAGAATTGGACAAATTGTGAGTAAAAATTATAATTAATTGATGCGAGGAAGGGAAACTTGAGCTGGAACTAGAAGAGACTAACCATAGAAGGGAATCGAAACGGTGGCGATTAGGGTTTGGGGCAACCCCACCGACTTTGAACGCGTTTCGGGTTCGTTGTTGAATTGAAGGTGGCTGCTGGATTGCGTGTTCTTTTTGACCGATGAGTCCCAAACCAGAACCAATCTCTCTCCACTTACAAAGTTCGGACCTATCGACGATTATTCAATCTGGTTATTTTGCGGCAACACGTCCGGGTTGCGTTTCAGTGCGCTCAGGTGTAAAGACAGACACGGTTGTCCGTTTTCATTTTTTTTTCTATAAAAAAAATATTTAGGGTGGGCCTATCAAATGGAGAAAACTTTTTAATAATATGAATAGGGTGTGTTTGATAGAAGAGAGAAGGAAATTATAGAAAGAGAAAAGAGAGATTGATTTTTTATTATTTAGTTTAAGAGAGGATTAATTTATTACTAGTTTACGCGAAGAATGTGTTTGGTTAAAGAGGAAGAGAAAATAGAGAGGAAGGAAAATGTGAAACATAAAAGGGGAAAGATAGAAGAAGTTTTCTCTTCTCTCTTTCTCATCTATCAAATACCGCGAAGAATGTGTTTGGTTAAAGAGAAAGAGAAAAGAGAAATGAAGGAAAATGAGAAACATAAAAGAGAGTGTGTCAAACAATAAAAAGAGGAAAGATAGAAGAAATTTTCTCTTCTCTCTTTCTCATCTATCAAATACGAATTTAGATTCACTGTTTTTAGTAGTAGGTGCCTTTAGTTACTTTTGGCTAAAGGCGCTCGATCTTCTTCATCGAATACACCTTTAGGATGACAATTATGGTACTTTATAAGGCTTCTGTGTATCAGTAAAAAAAGTTATTACATTGACATAAAAACTTTTTTTTGTGTACAAAAATAATAAGCTATTTCTTAATAGAAGAAAAATTAAGTGTGATGGTGTAATGTTTTCCAAACACATTATATGTGGAGCAATTATTTACATCTACTATCAATCAATATATACAAACAACCCACTACCAAAAATACACCTTTAGTTGTGTATTTTTGTTTTTGGTTTTGAAAGTCAATTTCAAAACCAAAACATGTTCGTGTAAAATGGGGCTGAGTTGGTTTTTTTCTCAATTTCAAAACAGTTTTCCATCAAAACTCAAAACCACAAAAATAGGTTTTATAATTTTTGCCTCTGTTTTTGTTTCATCTACCTCTGATCATCAATATATTGGACCACCACTCCACCATCGCCAACCACCATAGACCACCGCCAACCACCACTCCGACCACCCCAACCACCACTCCAACCACCATCGGCCACCACTCCGACCACTGTCAACCATCACTTTGACCACCATTAGCCACCATCAACCATCAATCTGACCACCACCAACCACCACTTTGACCACCACCACTCCGACCACTACCAATCATCATTCCGACCACCATCAACCACCACTTGACCACCGCTGACCACCGTCAACCACCACTGACCACCATCAACCACCACTTTGACCACCATTGACCACCACTCCGACCGCTGCCAACACCCACCGACCACCGCCAGCCACCGTCAACCACCACTTCGACCACCGCCAATCGCCAGCGACCACCATTCTGACCACCGCCCACCACCGTCAACCACCACTTTGACTGTCACCAATCACCACTTCGACCACAACCAACCACCACTTCGACCACCACCAACCACCACTTTATGTTTATGTTTGAAATTGATTTTTATTTTTGAAAATCTCTTAATTGAAAACTGAATATGGTTTTAGTTTTTGAAATTTTTAAAACTCAAAACAGAAACTTGTTTTGGTTTTTGAAATTTTCAAAAAAAAAACAGAAAATCATCCCGAACGAAGTCTTAGCTAAAAACTGAATTTGGTTTTATTTTTTTAAATTTTGGAAACTCAAAACAAAAACTGGTTTTGATTTTTGAAAATTTTAAAACAAAAAACCACCACAACACACGACCTAATTTTACAAAAAAAAAAATGCAGAGTTAGAAGCTAATTATTACAGAATAAAAAAGGAAACAAAAGATAAAAATGTCATAAAAAAAGTTGCAACAGAAGAGCTGCATAGTTTTTTTATAGGCAATGTTAGTGGGGGAGAGGGATGTTAGTTTCTCAGGTTTGAACTCAGAACCTCCTGCTTGCACACCTTTGGTGCGCTCCTTCGGTACACAACACTGAGCTACCTACTTGGGATAACAACATAGTTAATAGTTCACACCAACACAATGACTTAGATCGCCTCCTTCCCACTCACCCTACATCTCCCTACATCCTCTCTATCTCTCTCTTAAATTCATTATCTCTCATTATTATTTATAATTTTTTAATCATTTTCTCTCTCCTCCCACCCTTATAATTTGTGATGGAAAGGAATGGAGAAGGAGAGGATCCAAACACCCAGCAACAACCCTTCTCATTCAAGCTTTAACCCAAAACCTATTTTTTAAACGGGAAACAACTCAATTAGTATCAATTAGGATCACAATTAGTGTCAATTAGGGCAATCATTATAGCCGGCAAAATGGACCGGGCCCGTCGGGCCTAGCTATTCCGAAAAATGGGAGAGCTTGGACTGAAAATAATGGAGCCCGTTTTTGCACCCGGGCTTTTTAGCCTGGTCCACTAAAGCCCGAGCCCGTATCGGGCTAGCCCGACTAGGCCATGGGTAGCCCGCAGGCTCGTGAATTAAAAAATATCGAGTGCTTATTTTTGGTGCCCAGCCTAAAGTTAGTAATCCAATTTCAATTTAAAGACCAATTGCGCTGGTCTCTGTCTCCGCATCTCTTCATTCTTTATTAGTTACTTTACTTAGTTAATTTAGAATACAAAATAGAAACAAATAAATACAAAGCACTTTATTGAGTAAAAAAAAAATACAAAACGCTTTACCCAAATTATACGCCAACTCTAAAACAATTATGCATTAGTGTGCATGGTTGAATTGGATATTACTATTCTATGGTTTTAGAAGAGTATTATCCTTTTTGTCAAAAAAAAAGAAGAGTATTATCCTATTTAATTTCTAGTGGCTTAAAAATATTAAAAAGTGATGATAATTATTAATTATATTCATTTTTTCTATTGTACAATGTGTTATAGAAAAAAATTGGTGCGCAATGCGGGCTAGCCCGGCAAGCCCACAGCTCAGATAGGGCTGAGTTTGGGTCATAGAAACCTGAGCCCGATGTCGGTCGGCCCGAAGCGGGCCGGGTAGGCCGATTTGCCAGGCGCCAGCTATAGCAATCATAATCAAATTAGTATTAATTCCTAATTTTAATAGTTTTTAATAATAGTCTATAAATAGCAAACGAAATTCATAAAAGAGGAGAAAGAAAAAAGGAGACTCAATTCAAAAAAAAAAAAAGAGACTTAAAATTCACACAAAAAAATAAGTGGTTTCATATCGAAACCCTAATCAACCAACCAAAAACTTTGTGTAACAAAGATTTGAGCGTTGAACACAGAAACATGAGTGGAAGAGCATAAAAGCGGAGGCAGGAAGGATACAAATTTTTTCATCAACTTGGATTTAAGGTTGGTTCACCACTCCATACTACTCTCCATTATCTGAATTATGCTTGGTTTTTATTCTTCATTATCGGCAAATAGTGAACTGAAAACCCATTTGTGTTTCACAGTATACTAGTATGTAACCCGTGCGATGCACGGGGAACAATTTTCATGCAGAATTTTAAATTTAACTAATTCAGCGGATAAACATGATTAACAAATAAAAGAAGTAAACAAAAATGTATCTATGGTTAGTAATAACGGCAAATCATGTTAATTGATTTTTACGTAAACATAATATGCTCTTCTTCCATGGGAAGTGGTGTCATTTTATTTGCGTGTTGCTATTTTTTGGGTACCTGATTAAATGTAAATGGTAATAATAAATTCCATATGATTATGGCATAAATAACATTTCATTTTTGTATTATCAAAATAAAAAACATTTCATTTTTTTATACAAATTTTATTTTAGATAGCGAATATGTTATTGAAACAAAAAAAAGATTTCAATCAATTAGATATCAAATGCCTCCATATTTGACCGAATTTTTTTGTCTACAACTCACAAATAAACACCACACACACTATCATTGCTCACACTGGGTTCCAACCCGAAAGCCGACGTCCTCATATTGCTTCCCTAGCCAACCAATAGTGATGATTGTTTACCTAGCCTCATAGCTTGGTTTGCACATTTATAAATCAGCTGATTGCATACTATCTATCTATCTTTCACAATTGTAATGATTGCAAATTCATATAATTTCTACCCTGGGACACTGGGGTCGACCCGGTGCTCTCGGGTTCGATTCCTGCAGTGGACAAACTCGGTGTTGGCCAGTGCGAAATTTGATCCTAAGCACGAGCGGATATTAGGACACTCCGTAGGTATCCAGCATTAATGGTCCGGACCAAAAAATAAAATCATATAATTGGAATACTTGAAAATAATTCCTAAATGAGTCAATGTTTAATTGCTATTAATTTATTTGGTATTGAAAATTTTAGTAAAATCTTTTTTTTACATTCAAAGTGATGTAATACATAAGGATTTTTTTTGAATATATGCCTTATAAATGACGCAAACGTTTTTAAAGAGAGAATAAGTATACTAACCATGATACTCGGTTGATACATGTAACTTTACCGATTAGGAGGAGCTTCGTAGGATATGCATTTAATTGTTTCCCCTAGAAACACTACTGTTACGACAAATAAACACCACTGTTCCGAATTTTTTTGTCTACAACTCACAAATAAACACCACACACACTATCATTGCTCACACTGGGTTCCAACCCGAAAGCCGACGTCCTCATATTGCTTCCCTAGCCAACCAATAGTGATGATTGTTTACCTAGCCTCATAGCTTGGTTTGCACATTTATAAATCAGCTGATTGCATACTATCTATCTATCTTTCACAATTGTAATGATTGCAAATTCATATAATTTCTACCCTGGGACACTGGGGTCGACCCGGTGCTCTCGGGTTCGATTCCTGCAGTGGACAAACTCGGTGTTGGCCAGTGCGAAATTTGATCCTAAGCACGAGCGGATATTAGGACACTCCGTAGGTATCCAGCATTAATGGTCCGGACCAAAAAATAAAATCATATAATTGGAATACTTGAAAATAATTCCTAAATGAGTCAATGTTTAATTGCTATTAATTTATTTGGTATTGAAAATTTTAGTAAAATCTTTTTTTTACATTCAAAGTGATGTAATACATAAGGATTTTTTTTGAATATATGCCTTATAAATGACGCAAACGTTTTTAAAGAGAGAATAAGTATACTAACCATGATACTCGGTTGATACATGTAACTTTACCGATTAGGAGGAGCTTCGTAGGATATGCATTTAATTGTTTCCCCTAGAAACACTACTGTTACGACAAATCAGATTTTGGACTTTGAGTAACATTTTCGTTTATTAATAGATTGATTTTCAAATATGAAAAGTTTTTATGGTGAATAATTTTATTTTTGATATACTATATGTTGAGAATCAAGATTAGAAACTCATCTACGATGTCTATGTGTAAATAACTATATGTACAAATAACTATATTTCCTATAGTAAGTTAAACAGTAATGTTATTCCATATAATTCTTTTTCGTTCATCTCTCCACCATTAATTTTACCTCAGTTTATCATAGACAGATTTTCAAATTGTTAAGGACAAAATAGTGTTATAAGGGATATATCATATGTTGAGAGCTCAGTTTAAAAACATAATTAACATAACCTTCTTTGTTCAATTTACTCTGTTTTCTTGTCTATATGTAAAGCCTTTATTTGCAAACCCATATCCATGGCCATATATGTTTTATCTATATCAAAATTCAGAGATTGTAGTAACATACCTGTTTTAAAGAGAAGGAGAAAGAAAAAACATGACTAAATTTTCTTTAAACTTGAGGCGTATTGCTATATGTCACGAACGAAAAAATTTGATATACTCGTAAGATGTAATTGACCATAATATAATAGTGCAAGGAATGTAAATGACCCTAAAAATTGCAGCCCAAATCTTAACAAAATAAGAAAAATGATCAAAATCTGCCGTTTGTGGATGTATGAATTGAATATATATTGGATACCAATGCATGAAAACTCGAACTGTTCACATGTGCGTTAAACATATTGATGTTAATTAATAGGACCATATGCATGTGCATCCACTAATCTCAACCTAAATTTTAGAGAAACAGATGAGCAAGAACTTAAAGGATAAAGATTGAATTGGATGTATTAAGAAAACTAATCAAAAACTGGAAAAATAATGTAAAATTTGAAGGGAATAGAGGAAAGAAAAGAACCTCTAAATACATATTAAAAAGATCTGGTAGAAGAGAATTAAGAATAAGAAAAGAAGAAGGAGAAGAAAATAATCAAAGAGAAGGAGTAGGGGAAAACAGGAAATGGAAAAAAAAATTGGGAAATGTTTTGAATTTGTAACTCTTTCTCCAAAAACCAATTATCTTTTTGATTGTGCCATTGAATTCTCTTTGGTAGTAGAATCATTGAGGAGATTAATAGAGAAAACGACAAAGTTTCTCAATAATTCTCAGGATTTCGGGTAATTACCATACCTCGTCCAAAGCATCACCATTAACCTCTTGTGAAATCCTCTTGTCCCAAAATGCTCGACCGCAATTTAAAAGAAAGATGCATGGAAAATTATATTTATGAAATCATACCTCAACAACGAAATGATTCCAATAAAATTGTGCACTATATTGGAGAAAAACTTTGTATGGAGAAAATAAAAACATTTAGGGAGTCGAAAAAATGAAAGAAATAAGCTAACCTTAAGCAAATGTGCTTCACTTCCTTTTTTTACGCTAAACTGCAAAGTCGCAAAAAAGGTCTCACATAATATTTCAACCACTTCATGAAGAAATGGTAATTCACACCAAGAAGACAAAAAGAGAGTGACATAAAAATAATCAAATAAAAACAATCAATTTGTATTTATGCTAGAAACAAAGTGAAATCTTGATTAATTGTATTTTGCAGATAAATTTGTGTGCCAATACTCTAATTCCCTACTTGGAACTGCTTTTATGTTTAATAGAAAGTTGACCTTTGAATGTTTTTTTAAGAAACTTTTTGAATCTTAGCAATTTTTAAATTAATAACATTCCATAATTGAAAATGGCAATAAGCTGATTTGGTTCGATATTCATATATAAAATGACTGTTATTGCAAAGTATTGATTGTTTGTCCAAAATATGTATATTTCAATTTTAAAAAAGTCAAAACATCATCACCTGCCATTAATCTTTTTTTTTTGGTACAACACCTGCCATTAATCTATATCTATATTATTATACAAATTTAAGATTGTTATATATAAATTGGTGTGTTAAAGTTTTTAGAAGCACATATCATGCGTTATGAATAGGGCATTAAAGATTGCCATATATAAAAACAAACATTTGTATATGTTTTAAAGAGTATGGTTAATTCTAATAATAAGTTGCCAAAATTGGAGATGATTTTGAATTTTGTATCAGACATTAATGTTGTACATTTAAACGAATCATGCTGGTGATGATTTTGAATTTTGTACCAGCCATTAATAAACTAATATAGAGAGGTCAAATGATTGAATTAAAATGTATTTTTATTTGATTTTCTAATACAAAATAAACATAAGATAACAAAACAGGTTATATCTCTCAAATAAGTTGCAATCCTTAATTTGGTTTACATCTGAATTCCTTTTTTTTTTTAATATACACTGTCAGTATTAAAGTGTTTTTTAATGTAAATTCATAGGTTGCAGCAAATTTGAAATTTTGGGAGACTATTCATGTGAAATGTAATTTGCAAAAAGGAAAAAAAATGAATTTGGTTTAAAATTATAATAACGTGGGTGTATTAAAACTCACAAAAAATTTGATTATAACCTTTTGCATTAACTCCTGCAAGTTACACGGTTATACATTAGGCAGTATTTTGAAATTTTGCCAAAAGTTAATAGACTAATTAAACATGTCTCACCTAGCTTCTATTGGAAGCCTTTGAATTTCATTTAAATCCAGCACCAAATATGCAAAGTAATACGTTGTGTTGGCATCCTATTAGGCGTCCAGCTCATTTAAGTTTTTTCCATGTAGGCAGTAATTTCATTAATCTGACGTGGATAGGCTTAAGTGATGACAAATCAGATTATTAGCTTGGAACATCATTCTCTTTTGTATATTATATAGATAGCTAAATTAATTATTTATAACCTAAACACTTATCTTTAGCTTACCTAAGTACTTATAATATTAGCACATAACATAAAAGTGCTTATTTTTAAGTTATTTTTTATAATTCATAAACTATTTTCATAATCTATTTTGGAGACCTTATGAACATGTCATAACTTTTTTCCATAGTTTTTTTCCAAACAGTCTCAAAAAAATAAGCCAATTCAAAACAGACTTAGTCTTAAATGAACATTCTCCATCCCACTTAGTCGAGTTTTACCCTAATTAGCTTGTGTAGTTTTTTTAGAGTTCAGTACTAATAAATCAATCACTGTTTTTTTATCAACAACAAAATTACTATTATTTTTTGGATCGGTGGAGAGGAGTGGAAGGACACGTTTTCTCAATCACTATTATTTTCCTTCGCTTGTTATGGATTTATAAGTGGGTTCTTATAAATGTATTATTTTTAAGACTATTTTATTTTCTTGCCTGTCCGTACAATTCCGTATATTAGTTTGATTTTATTGGTACTGCATATGTTTGACAATATCTAATATATTAAATTTTTTCGGATACATAGGGATTGTTTTTAGAAAATGTTAGTTACAGATAATATTAAGATTTATATCTCTATTTGATGGGTTTAATAATAGCTCGATTTCGTAGTTTATTCATTCTGGTTGTGAGTATCATTGGCGAGATGTTCTTCTGCGTGGAATTGAAAGTTTCTTATTTTCTTCAAACATTTGCCAATTTCAAATTACATAAGGTTGATTGGCTGTTTTGATATTAGTTTTATTTTCCAGAGTTGGGGACTTCATGATTTGCAATGTTATATGTACACTGTTTAGGTTGTTGTCGAGCAATCTTAATCTGATTTATTACTGTGTTTAAGAGATAAAATAGTAGGGAGCACAGAACAATACCATGTGTAATGGTGGAAAGAGGCGTGGTCTGAAAATGAGCGGGTGTCTGCCAGTAACCGGGGGTTGTTCCCCAGGTTGGATCGATGTTTTCGTCTGTCATGCGAAGGTGAATAAATGTGTTAAATAATGTACTGAAAAAATATTGTTTACGTACAGAAAAAATAATATACAGAAAAATTAACGTACCAATGACATGGATAATTGGTTATCCAGTCCCTCCAATAGTGGTGTATAAGTGGGATTAACGGTTGCTTCTAATATTTTGAGGGTTATCTGTTTGTATATCCGTAAAAACCAATCAGATAAACTTTAGATGTATGTTACAACATTGTCATAGTGCAATTGAAAAAGTTAGCATAAGTATGTCATTACCATTAGAAATGTTAGAAAGTGGGATCCTTTGATTTGGTGTATCTGCTTGACCAGAATTCAGATTTGTGATCTGTTAGTGCTATTAATCCCACCTTTGTGATTCACATAATGAATATGTACATTATCTGGTATCATCCATTGAAAGAACCTAGTTGAAGATACATGTTGTTGTTACCCACTTAAGAATTAGAAATAATGGTTACGTACCTGAGGTGTGGTTGACAGGGCAGTTGGATCTCGTTTTCCTGATAGCAGTCTTTTTACAGGGTTGTTGAATATGTAAATCGTCTTCCATGTTAGTGGCATAAAGCAAAACAATAAGGTTGTTCTGCAGGAAAAAATTGGCAAACATGAAGAACATTTAGTTGATAGCACAAATCACGCCAACACATGAATCCCTCCGAATGTGGAGGCCATAATTTTAGTCGTTTTTTGGTGTTAGTTGTTGGAGCCAATTATTGGTAATTGATGATTTCATATGAATCCCTCAAATTGTGGAAGTTTATTATTTTTGAATTAATCTTTGGGCGCCAATTTTGATTCTGATGAGTGATGAAACGTTTCCTTTCATAGAATGACTGTCATAGGGAGCAAGCTACTTGAATGAACATAAATACACATGATTGCATAATGAATAGTTTTATGCTATTTTAAAATGTCGACTTATTTCTTTGATGTTAGCTGTAACATACCAGCTAGTAAGGATATTAGGAATAGTAGGATTTTAAAGTTGACTCATATTAGCATTAAATTTGTATCATTATTTCTGTATTTAAAGATTTTAATGCGTTTTAATATATATGTCTATGTGTCTCTACAGAAAGCATATTAGACATTTAAGTTTGAATTATTACCTTTCTTGGTTATGCGATTTTTAATTGTATTCAATATTGATTTTGATGTTGATGTTTTGAACAGGTGGTGGACACATCAGACTAAATCATGCCAAGTCATCCTAATTTTGCGCTAATCCTATGTGGACTGGTTGAATGAACGACAACTCAGAAAAGTTACTTTGAACAACATTCTTATTTGTATATTTTATAGATAAGTTTTATCCCACTCATAAAAATCAAAATAAACACCCTCTTTTATGCTTAGTTTTTAGTCAATTATTTTTATTGAGACAGAATATATGCATTCTTAATGTCTGATTTATATGCTGGACAAGCAATCATAAATTCAAGTAAACAAAGAATAGCAAGCAAAAAATGGCAGCTTAAGAAAGGGAACTAAGGTCTAGGATTCC
This sequence comes from Astragalus glycyphyllos, assembly GCA_963573325.1. Classification (NCBI taxonomy): domain Eukaryota; kingdom Viridiplantae; phylum Streptophyta; class Magnoliopsida; order Fabales; family Fabaceae; genus Astragalus; species Astragalus glycyphyllos. Next base: position 55,568,358 of record OY754310.1, on the reverse strand, counting down.
AAAATCCCTCATTTTATTTTAGTTATAGAGGAAACCCTGAATTTGTTTCCTATACTACAATAAGTAATCGTTAAACTATTTTAAATCCATAAAATTAAGTCCATCAACTATCATTCTCTCTTCTATTCTGAGAGTATTTAAGAGACTAATTTGATGATAATTTGTATAGTACTGATTATGTCTATCTCTCGCCAATAAGGTATGTGATCCCATGATTAGAGGGATTCAAATCCTTTGCTTGTCCACTATAACGGAATTTAGACCTAAGGATGTTTACGGATTGGTTTGGACCAATTTTCACTAAACTTGTTGTCGGAACCAATCAAATTTATTCGATTTGGATTGGTTTTTTCTATAAAATCCGAAACCAAACCAACGTGAGTGGATTGGTTCGAATAGCGCTCGCAGGTCATGCGCCAACAACATTAAATTTTTAAGACATAAAATCCTACAACTTTTTTACGGGTTGGTTCGGATTTGATCCGACCACAAAAATTATCCGAATCGAACGCTTCGGTTTGGGTTGGGCTACAGGTTGGTTTAGATTTACCCAAACATTGGACACCCCGATTTATACCTTCCTTGCGTGGGATTGTAGTGTTTTATATGGCCTAATGTTTCTTTCTGTATGGATAGTTTGAGATTTTGAATGACAAGATTTTGTCTTCATGTGCTATTATGACTATTTTGGTTTACCAATCTAATAGTGTACTCCCTATTGAACCTAAACTAGCCTGTTTTGTTTTATGCCAATTCACTAATTGGTAAAAAGGTAAAGATTTGTACTTGTAAGTGTTACTGGAATAAAATATATCAGTAAGTTTGTATTTGATTTTGATTAATTTTGAGAGAATAAATGCAATTTTTTCTTCAATATCTCTTAGTTAGATATTTAGATTTGACTTTCTAATACGACACGGGATCATATGCTAAGCAAGACAATGTGTTATAGCCTAGAAGAAGTAGAAAAGAGCCTAACGTGTAATGAAATTCTTGTGGGAGAAGATTCCGATTTCTGTTATTTTGGTTAGTAGTATATTCTTGTGTGGAAGGGCAACCCTCTGCTTCTTTGTCTGTGGCAGATCATTTGTACAATGAATTATATGGAAGTTTTGCAAATTTGCACTGCATCCATTTCTTGTTTCTTTATTACTCTTCACCATCTGTATGTTTTGATACTATGCACCAATAATTTATTTATTTATTTCTTAAAAGTGATTAACCCCAAATGCAATCATTGAACCTTGTATATAGTAGGTATAAGTATAGTTAGCATGGCAGAAGCAGAGCTACCCAAAACAACATCATTCTCAAAAGAAGATCGTCTAAGCAATCTCACAGATGATTTGATCTGCCATATTCTATCTTTTCTCCCAACAAAAGTCGCTTACAAAACAAGTGTTCTTTCTACAAGATGGACATCATTGTGCGCTAAAGTCCCTGACCTTCACTTCAAGTTACCATATTCAACAAGTTGGAGTGGACCTTCTATCTCTATTCATTCCATAAGTGTAGGACTCCTTAGACGCACCGAAAAAATAAGAAAACTAAGTCTTCATAGTAATCGTTGTGAACCATATGCGATACACATGTGGGTTACCAAGGCATTAGACCTTGGCGTGAGGGAGCTCGACTTGGGTCTGGTGTTTAATAGTACCATCTTTTTGCCGCGTAGGCTTTCCACACTGGAGACACTCGTGGTCTTAAAATTGCAGGGTCATATCCAACCCTCACTCACTTCTGTTGCTTATTTGCCTTCATTAAAGATTCTTAATCTTGAGGTAAGTTACTGGGCAACTAAGAATGTTAATCGAGATTATCTTTCGGCTCTCCTATCTGGTTGTCCATGTTTGGAGGAATTTCAGATACGGGGCCGTCTACAATTCCCACTTGAGATCTCTCTTCACTTCTTGAAGAGGTTATGCCTTCACTTGGATTTAGATAATTATTCTCAAACCACCAGCCAACCTCTTCGAATATTAAATGTCCCCTCAATTGAAACTCTTGATATTCATGACCATTCTCACCACAAATATGAGGTTGTAAACTTTTTCAATGTTGATCAAGCCACTCTCAACATAAGTAAGCCTCTAAATTTTGATAATTTGTATAAACTCATGGAAGGACTTTCGAATGTCAAATCACTCTATCTCGAGTTTTGCACAGTTCAGGTACTTCAGGTATGTTTGCTTATTAATTTAAATTTAGAGCTTGCAATATGTTTAGTCTAGTGTGAAATTTCCCTCCTCTCTTTTTTTCATAATTTATTTTGGATGCAGTTTCTCCAAAAGGACAATCTTGATAATCTACGTCATCTCCAATTTCATAATTTATTGTGTCTACAGGTTCAAATATCTCAGAATTGCAATTGGGATGTTCTTGTTTGTTGCCTTTCTTCAAAATGCTCCTAATCTTGAGGTTCTTATCGTTGAGGTATATCGAGTTTTATTTTTGGGACCTTAAACTTACATTTTTCTTGTCAACTCTTTTATGTTCTATATTCAATAATATTTTTTTGCTTGAAGTATATTCTGTAATATTATTTTTTCAAATAAAAAGCAATTTAATAATATCCACGTTATATATATATATATATATATATATATATATATATATATATATATATTACTCATCAGTTGTTGGTTTGTTATTAATCGGCAATCTAGATTATCCTAAAATACAAGCCTTACATATCAGTTATTGAATTTTACTGATATTTTGTTCAATTATTACATGCAGAAATATTCTGAAATAAATTCTAACAGAAGCAAGATCAGAAACTCGGGCTGGACAAAGCCAACAATAATTCCCACATGTCTTTTAACCAGTTTCAAAGTGCTTGAATTTAGAGGAATTGAAAACTTAAAAGAAAATTGGGTTGGACTTTATGGAATATATTGTTGAAAACTCAGCTAAGTTGGAGAAAGTAAAATTGTCTACACCAAAGTCAAGGAAGTTAAAGTTAGAAAGAAATAAAGCATCGGTGTTCGCATGGGTATGAAGTTCAATTTACACATTTCCTCTTGTTCGATACCCAATTTCAACATATTATTTAGGCAAAATTACACCAGAGGACCTTTAAGTTATTTATTTGTAAATATTTAGTCATAAATAAAATGGTCATATTTCGAAATGCATTTTTCTAGTTTAGATTTGTCCTTAATTAATGAAATGGTTTGGTTATTATATGGTTTCACGGTGAAGATCATCCTTGCTATTATTTTTGGTTTAGCATTTTGCTAGTTTTAGGACTTTTCTCTATGTCCTCACAACTTTCACTTATCAACTTGCAATGAGACGAAACAATGAGATATCAACTTGAACTAAAAAATAAAATATACATGATACTAAAATTATCTAAAGTATTAAATTAGAAACACAAAAGGAGTTTACATTATTATACTCTTTTGATGTTGGGTGGGGGAAAAAACAAACTCTTCACATCTTTGAAGCCTGGATACTTCAAAATGAAAACGTACTCGTGTCGGATATGTATCCGATATCGACACGCACCCGATACTCATACTCCCTCCGGTCTCCTATTATAAGAGGAAAATACAAAAATCACCAAAACCAAAGAGGTTATTAAGTGTGATGCAATTTAAGTCTTATTCCAAATATATCCCCAGTATTAAATTTTTATACTCACTATGTGACTTTCTAGTAAACTTATATCTCACATTTAATAGGGGTATGAATTTTTAACAATTAATGTGCTTTGAAAAATGTATCTTTTATTATAATTAGGATAGAAAATGTACCAAATTTTTGTTGTAACAGGGACCGGAGAGAGTAATATCTAACAAAGAATATGGATGACGTAAAAAAAACAAAGAATATTGATAGATAGATTAGTCAATAGAGAATTAAAACTATGACAAAAAAAACTTACAACAGATTTACTAGTTTTACAAAATAAAAAAAATTAACATAATTACAATCTAATTACAGAATAAAAATAAAAAAAGGAAACAACAGAATACCAAAAAAAAACCAAAATTGCAACAGAGCAGCCGCAAAGTTAGTAAGTAGTGTCAATTCCCGCCCAATCCCCCCCCCCTACAATCAAATTATTTTTAATTCCTAATTTTAATAATAACCTATAAATAGCAAACGGAAATCAAGAATTCACACACACAAAAAAGATTAGTGGTTTCATATTGAAACCCTAATCAACCAACCAAACACTCTGTAACAAAGCTTTGAAGGTGGAACACTGAAGCAAGTACGTAGTAGAACATAAAAGCATAGGCGAGGGAAGGATGCAAAAATTTTCATCAACTTCGATTTAAGGTTGGTTTGATTTTATTCTCTTTTCTAAGCGACGTGTTCTAAATATGTAAATAGTGAACTGAAAGTGAAAACCCCTATGTGATTTACATCATCTAAACAGTTTTATTATCCCACTCATAAAAATCAAAATAAACATACCCCCTGTAATGCTTAGTTTTTAGTCAATTCTTTTTATTGAGACTGAATATATGCATTCTTAATGTCTGATTTATATGTTGGGCAATAATTTATTAATTGTATGTTTTGATACTATGCAGCAATAATTTATTCATTTCTTAAAAGTGATTAACCCCAAATGCAATCATTGTACCTTGTATGTAGCAGGTATAAATAAAACTATGATGGCAGAAGCGAAGCTACTCAAAACAACATCATTCTCAAAAGAAGATCGTCTAAGCAATCTCCCAGATGAATTGATTTGCCACATTCTTTCTTTTCTCCCCACAAAAGTCGCTTACAAAACAAATGTTCTTTCCACGAGATGGACATCATTGTGCACCAAAGTCCCTGACCTTCACTTCAAGTTACCATCTTTGAAAAACCGGAGTGAGCTTTCTATCTCTATTCATTCCATAAGTGCGGGACTCCTTAGACGCACCGAAAAAATAAGAAAACTAAGTCTTCATAGTTATTGTTGTGAACCATATGCGATACACATGTGGGTTACCAAGGCATTAGACCTTGGCGTGGAGGAGCTTGACTTGAAATTAATATTTGATAGAACCATCTTTTTGCCGCGTAGGCTTTCCACATTGGAGACACTTGTGGTCTTAAAACTGCAGGGTTATATCCAACCCTCGCTTACTTCTGTTGCTTATTTGCCTTCATTAAAGATTCTAGTTGTTGAGGTAAGTTGTTGGGCAACTAAGAATGTTAATTGAGATTATCTTTCGGCTTTCCTATCTGGTTGTCCATGTTTGGAGGAACTTCAGATACGGGGATGTCGTCTACAATTCCCACTTGAGATCTCTCTTCACTTCTTGAAGAGGTTATGCCTTCACTTGGATTTTGATCAAACTATCAGCCAACCTCTTCGAATATTAAATGTCCCCTCAATTGAAACTTTTGATGTTCATGACCATTCTCCCCACAAATATGAGGTTGTGAACTTATTCAATGTTGATCGAGCCACTCTAAATATACGTAAGCAATCAGATTTTGATAGTTTGTATAAACTCATGAAAGGAATTTCTACTGTCAAATCACTCTATCTCGGGTCTTCCACAGTCCAGGTATGTTTGCTTATTAAATTAAATTTAAGTTAGAGACTGCAATATATTTATAAGTCTTAGTGTATAATCCCCATCCTCTCTTTATTCATAATTTATTTTGTATGCAGTTTCTCAGCATGGACAATCTTGATAATCTACCTCATCTCCAGTTTAACAATTTATTGTGTCTACGGGTTCAAATATCTCAGAATTGCAATTGGGATATTCTAGTTAGCTTTCTTCAAAGTGCTCGTAATCTTGAGGTTCTTATCATTGAGGTATATTGAGTTTTATTCTTGGGGCGGTTAACTATTATATTCACACAAAATATGTGTTAGATAAATAAATATAAAAATTAAATGATTCTGTTTCAAGTTATTTTTACATTTTTCTTGTCAACTCTTTTCTGTTGTAAATTCAGTAATATTATTGTTTCAAATAAAAAGCATTTAATAATATCCATGTGTTTACCGTGGTTTTTGTAAACACCGCTAGTTTGAAATTGTTTCTGTTTGCAGGATCAACTAGTAAATCCTAAGACCATTTGTGTTAAAGTTTTTTCTAGAATTATGCGTGTTCTTGCGGTTTCAAAGAAAAGAATGAAGATAACTGCCAGTTTCACGCGAAACCGTCGAATTTCTTCAGATAGGGACGAAGTGAAAACAAAGAAAAAATTGCAGAAAAGCAATAAAGAAAGCAAATTAAAATGCATTAATTGAAAAGAGAGTTGGTACACAGATCATACATTCTTCTCTGACTCGTTTTCTCTGTAATGTGTTGGAAGTTAGAGCGTGAGAATTCTGTAATGAGTTTGTAACCCGTTTTTCCTATGAAAAACTACTATTTATACAAGGAGGGAAAACACTAAAACTAACTAACTGTACAGAGAATTTAAAAAAGAAAACTGCTTCAGCCTTCGACTAGGGTAACTGCCAGAACTTCGACGGCTAGCACTTGATTTTGACCTGCTATTGAATCTCAGCCTTCTTCTCGTCGAAATATCACCCTTCAATTCTTGTTAAGTCTAAGGCTTTGTCGATTTTGCCTTCTGATACAACTCTTCTGTGTCGAAACCAACACCTTCTTCTGAGAAAACCAAAGTCAAACCCCCTTGACTGCATTTAATTTAGCCTGTCGAAATTATAGGTTAACAAATTCCCCCCAAAAATGTCTTTTTGACTGAAGCTTTATGTAAGGCAGAAAAAGTGACATTTTTGAAGATTCCTTTTTAACTGCTCTGATGACGTCATTAACATCACGTTGCAGCATTGATGAGACGTTTCAGTGAAAAGTGCCTTTTGGCGCCACCGTTTCAGAGTTAGTGGGCCACGTTTTGCATTGGAACTCTTGTAATTTTATCCTTCACTTCCACATCTTGTACTTCGACAATAGCCTTTGTTGGCATTTAATCTTTTTGACATGCCAAATTCGAGGTTTGCTCATCTTTAATCTTGCGTTATTTTAACTTCCTGCAAAATTGGCCTATACTTCTTTAAACACTTGCCATTTATTTGCAAAATTCAACCATCAGCACCTGATTCTTCGACTTCATAGGCACCGTTAGTATATACTTGCAAAACTCGAAATGGTCCCTCCCAATTCGGTGACCATTTGCCTAAGACTCTATCTTTTTTGTCCATGGGCAATATAACTTTCCAAACTAAGTCTCCTAAGGCAAAAGTTTTCAACTTAACTTTTTTATTATAAGCCTTAGATACCCTTTCTTTTTGCCTTATCAGGACACTTAATGCATTTAATCTTTCTTCGTCTAAATCAACCAACTCATCCATCATCATATTCCAATAATAATCTAATGGAATTTCAAATTGCCTTTGAATTCTGGCTGACTGTAAACAAATTTCGACTGGTAAGACTGCATCATGTCCAAATATTAGTCTAAAAGGAGTAGTATTAATTGACTCTCTAGGAGAATTTTGACAAGCCCACAAAACTTGGTCAAGAGTTTTATGCCAATTTCTAGGCTTTTGCCCAATATGCTTTTTAATCAAATTAATAATGATTTTATTAGCTGCTTCAACTTGACCGTTGGCTTGAGCGTAGTATGGTGTTGTTTGCTGGTGTTTTTAGCAAACAATCACTAGTTTTATTAGAAGGTTTGTGAGATCAAACTAGAAAAATCTCAAAGCAATTGCCTTTGAATTGCAAAAGTTTTTGTTTCAGAAAATGTAGAAAAGGGGACGATTTGCAAATGATTAACAGAATTGAAAAGAAAAGAAGCAGTAAATGGTGCAGGAATTGTAAAGAAAAAGAAAAACAAATTGCATTGAATCATAAAAATGGTACACGATCACATACAGGGATTCTTCCACTCGTTTTTCGCTCTGGCTTGGAAGTTAGAGTTTCAGGAATCGGGTGTGTATTGTGATTTTCGCGACCCCTGTTTCTTCTCAGAAACAGTTATTTATACAAGGGAAAAAGGGGGGGAAATTCGAACTAAGTAACTGCCTAACAATTTGAAAATAAGTAACTGCTCCTACTTTCGGCCAAATAACCGCTCCTACTTTCGACCGAAACCGCTCTGTCACGCTTCGACCAACTGCTAGTCTTCAACGCATAACTGCTCTGTTTTCTGTCTGTCGAAAGCCTGTGTCGATTTTCCTCTCTCTTGCTTTTGCTTCCCTGGAAACTTGTCGAGTTTACCTTGCACACGACCATTTTCTTTGTCGAAACAATATGGTCTTTGTGAAATAAATATAAATCAAGCCATGTTGACCATCTTTAATGTAGCCTGTCGAAATTACAGGCTAACAAATTGCCCCCCAAAAATGTCTTTCTCGACTGAGCTTGAAGTGGAAGAAGAGAAAGAACATTTTTGAATTCTCCATCGAAATAGACTTTGCACTTGAGTAGAACCACTGTATACTTGATGTCGCCACTGTTAAGTGTTGCTTCCATATTCAAACCTTGAACTTGAACAGCCTGTAAATTCGGCCTTTGACTATGTTTTGGCAACTTAAATGCCATGTTTTTACGCTTTCTTTATATTTATTCCAGCGTTATTTTAACTTCGTGCAACGTTGGCTTATACTTTTTCAAGTATTTACCATTTATACGCAAAATTCTTTCATCAGCGCCGATCTCTTCGACCTCATATGCGCCGTTTGAATAAACTTGTAAAATTTTAAATGGTCCTTCCCAACTTGGGGACCATTTACCAAAGACTCTATCTTTTTTATCTACAGGCAATAGGACCTTCCACACTAGATCGCCTGAATTAAAGGCTTTAAACTTAACCTTTTTGTTATAAGTTTTAGTTACCCTCTCTTTCTGTCGAATAAGCGTATCTAAAGCTAATAACCTTTCTTCGTCTAAATCAACCAATTCATCAAGCATCATATTCCAATAATAATCAGAGGGAATCTCCCACTGTCTTTGAATTCTTGTTGATTGTAGACAAATTTCAACAGGCAACACTGCATCGTGTCCAAATGTTAGCCTATAAGGAGTAGTGTTGATAGATTCTTTGGGTGAATTTCGACAAGCCCATAATGCTTGATCAAGGGTATTATGCCAATTTTTGGGTTTCTGCCCAACATGCTTTTTAATTAAATTAATAATAACTTTAATGGCAGCTTCTACTTGGCCATTGGCTTGCGCATAATATGGTGTCGAAGTTAATAACTTAAAACCAATTTCGGAAGCAAACTCTACCATTTTTCTACCAGTGAAAACTGATCCCTGATCTGTAGTAATGGTTTCTGGAATTCCAAACCTATAAATGATATGATTTTGAATAAACCTTATCACTACTTCCTGATCAACATTGGCTAAAGGTATAGCCTCAACCCATTTGGTGAAGTAATCAATTCCCACAAGGATATATCTATGGCCCTTCGACGAAGTTGGCTTTATCTCTCCAATCACATCTAGAGCCCAACCTCTAAATGGCCAAGGTTTGACTATGGCATGCAATTCATTTGCAGGTACATGTTGTATCCCAGCATGCTTTTGACACTCTTGGCATCCCTTAGCAAATTCTATGCAATCTTTCAGCATATTTGGCCAATACATTCCTTGTCGAAATAATAACCACTTCATTTTGTGGCCTACTTGGTGTGAACCACACGCTCCACTATGTGTATCGGAAATTGCTAAATATGCCTCATTTTCACTAAGACATTTTAATAGTACTCCTTCAGGAGTCTTTTTAAACAATTCGTTTCCAATTATCACATAACTCAAAGCTCTGTATTTTACCTTTTTATTGGTATTTCTTGTGGGATTTTGCAAATATTCCGCAATAGGCCTTCGCCAATCATTATTGGTCATATTGTCAAGAGCAAAAATTTCTGCTAAGTCAAAGTCACCAAAAAATCGACGTTTTTCGACAACGACTAGTTCCTCGTTTGCGTTTGTTGCCCCCCCCAATTCTTGGTGTTGACAATAGTGACGAAGAATAGTCATTAGAAATGATTTTATCCTTTATTTCGATTAACTCTTCCAGGCTTTGTTTTGAAACTTTATAGCCTGAAGCAATTTGTGCCAATTCATTTGCCACTTGATTATCAATTCGTGGTAAATGTTCTAAGTGAACAGACTCAAATCTTTTTAACAAAGCATTGGCAACAACAAAGTATCTAATAAGGTGCTCTTTAATGCATTTGTACTCTCTTGTCAATTGTTTGACAACCAACTCAGAGTCACCTTTTATTTCGACATGACTTGCCCCCAGCTCAAGTAAAATTTCAAGGCCTACTATTAAAGCCTCATACTCAGCTTCATTATTGGAACAAACATCCCGAATTTTAAACTTATACTTCGTTGGAATGTTAGTAGGAGATATTATTAAAATACCAATCCCAACTCCATGTTTATGGCTTGAGCCATCAAAATACAACCTCCAAGGATATACGTCTACAAAACTTAATGTTTCTTCCACAACAGAATGGTCTACTATAAAATCAGCAACCACTTGTCCTTTAATTGATTTTAGAGGTTGATAAGTTAAGTTGTATTCTGACAAAGCCAAAGCTCATTTACCAATTCGGCTATGCATTATTGGTTTCGACAGCATATGCTTAATAACATCAAAATGCGAATAAACAGAGACATCAGCTGGTTTTATATATTGCTTTAACTTTGTACACGAGAAATACAAACAAAGGCACAACTTCTCTATAGGAGTGTACCTCGTTTCGGCATCATTTAAGACCCTACTGAGGTAATAAATGGCTCTTTCGACACCACTATCATCCTCTTGTGCTAACATGCTACCTATTGTTCTATCAGAAGCTGCTATATACAATTTGAGCACTTTGTGTTTAATAACAGGCAACAAAATCGGTGGTTTCATCAAATAAGACTTGATTTCGTCGAAGGCTGCTTGATGCATTGGTTCCCATTTGAACTCTTCTTCCTTCTTCAGTCTTAATAATGGCGAAAAAACTTGTGTTTTGCCACTTAGATTTGATATAAATCTTCGAAGGAAATTGATTTTTCCCAGCAACGACTGAAGCTCTTTTTTGGTCGAAGGGGCCTTCGTTTCCATAATTGCCTTAGTCTTATTTTGATTGATTTCAATGCCTTTTTTGTGTACTATAAAACCCAAGAAATCACCTGCACGTACACAAAAGGCACATTTTAATGGATTTAATTTCAATCCATATTTCCTCATTCTTTCAAAAGAACGGCGAAGATGGTCTAAATGACCACTTTCTGAGGAAGATTTAACCACCACATCATCTATATATACTTGCATAAAATCATCAATAAAATCATGAAACATAGAATTCATGGCCCTTTGATATGTAGCACCAGCATTCTTTAAGCCAAAGGGCATTACTACCCATTCATAAACACCCAATGCCCCTGGACACCTAAAAGCAGTTTTTGACACATCCTCTTCAGCAATGAAGATTTGATTATACCCAGAATAACCATCAAGCATACTAAGATAATCAAATCCTGCTGCTGAATCTATTAGCATTTCTGCCACAGGCATTGCGTATTCATCTTTGGGAGATGCATTATTTAAATCCCTAAAATCTATGCAAACTCTAAGAGTCCCATTTTTCTTTATTACAGGAACTATATTGGCTAACCATTCGACATACCTGGCAGTTCTGATGAATTTGTTTCTGAACAGCCTTTCGATTTCCTCTTTGATCTTAGCCAACACTTGAGGAGCAAATCTTCTTGGCACTTGCTTCACTGGTTTCTTCCCTGGTCGAATTGGTAATTGCATTTCCACTACTTCTCGACTTAACCCAGGCATTTCGTCGTAATCCCAAGCAAAGCAGTCTTTGAACTCCCTTAGCAATGTGATGACTTGGGTTTTTAGAGAAGCATCAATATTTGCACTAATATAAGTTGGCCTTTTTATTGAGTCATTTCCCAAATCAACTTCTTCTAACGGGTCTTGAGCTTGCATATGCTTTGTCAAATCTCTAGGATCCTTTTCAAAACCTAATGGATCATTATCATAGATACAGTCAAGTTTTTCATATATGATTATGCCATTTTCTTCATGTAACTCACTGGCTTCGACAGCCATTGTTTGTTGAATAATTTCGGCCTCCATAGCCGCTTTAAACTTGTTTTCGGCCATATAAGCCGTAATTTTGTCCCATGCATTGGGCACTGACATAAGAACATTTTCAAGAACCAGTGTTCCACCCCGTTGGTCGAAAAACACCATCAGGATAGACACTATCATCTCCCATTATTTCTCTTTCCCAAACAAAACCATAATTTGGGTCAAGATGAACTGAGGCAAAAACATTATCCGCAGGGACATATGCCTCATTAGAAGATGAACATGGCGCAATCTTCGCCATTTGTTTCTCAAAGTTTTCCTTGGTAACTTGGTTCACATCAGCACGGAAGTAGCTCTGATCGGCTTCAACATACTCTACCAAACCATCTTCCTTCCACATTACTAAACGTTGATGCAAAGTTGAAGGGACAGCACCAACTCCATGGATCCACTCTCTACCAAGGAGTAAATTAAAATTCGCTTTAGAGGCTATCACTAAGAACAATGTAGTCCTCTTTATGGAACCAACGATTAAGTCCACCTCAATGGCCCCCAAAGAATGGCCAGTTTTGCCTTCATAGTTGCTTAAGACAATGTTATGTGGCCTGAGGTCAGTATCGAACTTACCAATCTTCTTCAAAAGACCATGTGGCATCAAATTCACTGCAGCTCCACCATCCACTAACACTTTGTTAATCCCAACACCATTGACTTTGGCTTGGACATACAGGGGTTTCAAGTGATTTTGCATACTCATATCTGGCTTCTCGAAGGTAGCCATTTGGTCTTCGACACAACCATTGTTCATCACATAATAACACATTGGCTTATGATGAGCCATATCCTCTGTAAAATCCTCTTCAACGTCATTTGGTACTGTGATAACATCGTACTCCAGAGGCAGTATTGATACCACATTGCAAACAACGTCGAAATCATCCTCAGAATCATTAAAATCAGACTCCATGTCTTCATCCATGTCGAAATCAGCATTTCTTTCTTTCACTGTTGACAATGGAGGAAATATTCTTTCAAGAGCAAGCCTTCTTGACTTTTCTGTTACCACAGCCTTGCCTTTGGCCTTATTCGCTGCACACACATGACTAGCAACATCAGCATTCCTCTTTGTGGCAACTTCAGCTTTGTGAACCTCACTCTTCGCCACTATCATGCTGCGTGGAACTTGATTATTAGCCAAACGACTTGGAACCTGGTTAATGTCAAAGTGTGCCTTCTTCTTCTGTTGTCTTTGGTAACGACGCCACTGTGTTCTAGTCATAGGGTTCTTACCCTTATAGTTATTCTTATAATTAAACTTAATAGCATCAATACCTGGCTTGACAGCTTTAGCACGTTGATTATTGGGCACCCACTCTTCGACAGGAGCACTAGCACTTGGGACAAAGGATTTACCTGTTGACAGCTTCAAATACCCTTTTGCTGAGGACTTCTCCTTAGCAAATTGTCGTTTACTTGTTGAAGGCTTTGCTGACACATTAGCCTCATAGCCAGGAAGATCTTCTTTTGCAAAGTCAAATTTTGGCCTGTTATCAAGCCATTTTCTTTTGCGTTGTTGTTGATCCTGATAACCTTCGACAGCTTTAGCTGCTTCTTTATCGAAGACAGCACTGCACCTTGGGCAAAGCATAACTTCAGAGTTATTCCACTTACACCGATTGAGGAAATCTATCAATTCTTCCTCAGCCTTTGGATACACAGCATGTATCTTCCCATCATATTCTTTTAGGGTCACTTCCTGTTTTCTACCTTCAGCATACATAAAACCTTTTAATTTTTCGGTGGCAATCTTGACACACTTAGGAGAGTCTGCCATTTGAGCATCCACCATGCCTACATCAGCTTCGACAGGTTCAGAATACATAGCTTCAGCCTTAGGCAACGGATCAACATCAATCTGCATAGGAGCTTTCATTTTCTTGTCAGCAAATTTGAGTCTTCCTTCGTCAACTGCTTTTTGTACAATATCCCTGAAGAGCACACAACGGTCAGTGTTATGTCCCAAAAAATTATGGAACTTACAATAACCCTTTTTCTTTCTTTGGTCAAGAGTTGGTATTTTAAGGCCTTTAGGCACTAATATTTGACCATCAGTTACTAAAAGATCAAAAATTTCATCACATTTAGTAACATCAAAAGTATAAGTCTTAGGCATAAATCTATCGTTCTTAGGCTCTACAGGGTTATTCCCATTCGCAGGCCTTAATAATTTACAGGTATAAGGAGGACCAGGCTTAAGTTCAGCCACGTCTATCTCCTCTTCTTCGACATTACTATATGTAACGTCAAATTCTTCTTCGACATATGCCACTTTTTCTTTTTTATGATACCTATTCGACCTAGATTTTTCCTCTCTAAGCCTTTCAACTTGTCGAACCCTATCAGCCAAATGAGCCATATCTCGCAAATGAGATGTGTCTAATTTCTTTCTAATTGAGTAATCAAGGCCACCAGCAGCCATTTCGACAAGCTCATGTTCAGGGACTTGTGTGAAGCAACGAGATTTCAACAGCCTAAATCTGTTTAAGTAATCATCAATAGATCAGGCATTTTGCGCCGAACACTAGCCAATTCTTTAAGACTAATTTTCGACTGGCCCATGTAAAACTGTGCATGGAATGCCTTTTCTAATTGCCCCCACGTGAACATAGAACCAGGGGGTAAGGTCGTGAACCAAGTGAAAGCATTTTTAGTTAGAGAATTTGGAAAATATTTCATCTTCAAATTCTCATTTTGTGCTAAGTCCCCAGCCTCAGTCAAGAAACGAGCAATGTGTTCGACTGTGGACTCATTTGTTTCACCACCAAACTTAGTAAACTTGGGAACTTTCCATCCCCTTGGTAACTCAGTTTGTAACACGTATTCACATAATGGTGATACAAAGTTAGGCCTTTGTAAACCTATGTTAAGGCCATTTTGCGCCAAAATAGTTTCGACTAAAGTAGCTATATTGTTTTCTGCGCCAACATTGTGTTGTTGCACTTGTCGAACAACTTCATCAGCGTTCTGGTGTCTATTTACCAAAACTACTTCAGGGACGTGGTTTACTGTCCCTTGTAGTTCGCCTACAACTGTCGACGCTTCGACTGCAACTGCTTCTTGGGGGTTAACTGGCGACGCATTACCCGCAATAATAGGAACGTGCCTATTATTAACCGCTGGAACCCCAAAAAAGTCTGCAATCCTACTCATCTGATTTGCCAACATTTGGTAACTGTTATTGGTATTTTGAATCAATGGATTGAAAACTGTACCAATTTGTTGGGTAAGCATATTAACCATATCGTGATTACTCTCGTCTACTTGCTGTCTTAAGGCCAACAAAGACGTATTGGTTAATGCTGGGGGATTTCGACCAAATACGCTCTCAGAAGAGACATGTGTAGGGGAAAAGGTCGAAATATGTGGCATTCCAGTAGGCATGCCATACATTCCCAGAGGAAATGGGGGTAGACACACGTCATTCAAATGTGGGTCTAAACCGTTTCCCATTGCCATGCGAGGGCTATGAAGCCCTGCACTTAACGGCAAAGACATAGGCAAAGATGCCATTTCTGACTGTGTTGAACCAACATTAGTCATTGATAATGAAGGAACGGTTACCGACGATGATGGTCCCGCGCTAATGTTTGCAGAATCCATTGTTGTTCCTTGCCCTTGTGAAACCACATGGTTGGAACTAGATGCATTATTCGTACCAGAACGAACCATTTTACCACTTCTTAAGTGCATACAACAGCGAATACAAATAAGAGAGTACGAAAATGAACAAAATCAAAGGCAATGTCCCACTGGGCGTGCCAATTTGTTTGCTGGTGTTTTTAGCAAACAATCACTAGTTTTATTAGAAGGTTTGTGAGATCAAACTAGAAAAATCTCAAAGCAATTGCCTTTGAATTGCAAAAGTTTTTGTTTCAGAAAATGTAGAAAAGGGGACGATTTGCAAATGATTAACAGAATTGAAAAGAAAAGAAGCAGTAAATGGTGCAGGAATTGTAAAGAAAAAGAAAAACAAATTGCATTGAATCATAAAAATGGTACACGATCACATACAGGGATTCTTCCACTCGTTTTTCGCTCTGGCTTGGAAGTTAGAGTTTCAGGAATCGGGTGTGTATTGTGATTTTCGCGACCCCTGTTTCTTCTCAGAAACAGTTATTTATACAAGGGAAAAAGGGGGGGAAATTCGAACTAAGTAACTGCCTAACAATTTGAAAATAAGTAACTGCTCCTACTTTCGGCCAAATAACCGCTCCTACTTTCGACCGAAACCGCTCTGTCACGCTTCGACCAACTGCTAGTCTTCAACGCATAACTGCTCTGTTTTCTGTCTGTCGAAAGCCTGTGTCGATTTTCCTCTCTCTTGCTTTTGCTTCCCTGGAAACTTGTCGAGTTTACCTTGCACACGACCATTTTCTTTGTCGAAACAATATGGTCTTTGTGAAATAAATATAAATCAAGCCATGTTGACCATCTTTAATGTAGCCTGTCGAAATTACAGGCTAACAGGTGTCGAAGTCAGTAACTTGAAACTAGTTTCAGAGGCAAAATCTACCATTTTTTGACCAATAAAAACTGTACCTTGGTCTGTAGTAATGGTTTCTGGAATTCCAAACCTATATAAAATATGATTTTGAATAAAATTGATTACTGCCCATTGATTAACATTAATTAAAGGAATAGCTTTTACCCACTTAGTAAAATAATCTATCCCAACAATATGTAACGATGTCCCTTCAACGAAGTTGGTTTAATCTCACCAATTAAATCTAAAGCCCAACCTCTAAAAGGCCATGGTTTTACTATCGAATGCAATTCACTTGCAGGCACATGTTGAACTCCTGCATGCCTTTGACACTCTTGGCAACCTTTAGCGAACTCTATGCAATCTTTTAACATAGTTGGCCAGTACACTCCTTGTCGAAATAAAAGCCATTTTATTTTGTGGCCTGCTTGATGAGACCCACAAGTTCCACTATGAGTATTAGAAATTGCTAAATATGTCTCACTCTCATTAAGGCATTTAAGTAAAACTCCTTCAGGAGTCTTTTTAAACAACTCATTTCCAATAATCACGTTGCTCAAGGCTCTATACTTGGTTTTTCTATTAGTTATTCCTGTTGGATTTTCCAAGTATTCGACAATTGGTTTTCGCCAATCATCATTTGACATATTGTCAATGGCAAAAATTTCAACTTCAAAATTTTCAAAAGTTTTAAAATTTTCCACCAGATTTAACATCTCTACCCCCTCAAGTTTTGTCGTTGACAATTGGGCATTGGATGAATCTGTCGAAATCTGTTTGTGTTTGATTTCTATTAGCTCTAATAGCTTTTCTTTTGAAACTTTGTATCCTGATGCTATTTGTGCCAAATCGTTTGCCTCTTGATTTTCCATACGAGGCACGTGTTTTATGTGAACAGTGTCAAACTTCTTTAACAACGTATTAGCAACGGCAAAATACTTTATTAAGTTCTCTTTGATGCATTTGTATTCTTTTGTTAACTGTTTCACAATTAGTTTTGAATCGCCTTTAATTTCGACATGTTTTGCCCCCAAATCTAACAAGATCTCAAGTCCTGCTATCAAGGCTTCATATTCTGCCTCATTGTTAGAGCATGTTCCTTCAATTTTAAACTTATACTTTGTTGATATTTTTGTTGGTGAAATAATTAACATTCCAACTCCAACACCATTTTTGTGGCTGGACCCGTCGAAGTACAATTTCCAAGGTTGAGTTTCGACCAAGTTTATTGTATTTTCGACCACTGAATGGTCAACTATGAAGTCAGCCACTATTTGGCCTTTTATAGCCTTTAAAGGCTGATAAGTTAAGGAAAATTCAGAGAGAGCCAAAGCCCATTTACCTATTCTTCTATGTAAAATTGGTTTCGACAGCATATGTTTAATAATATCATAATGAGAATAAACATACACGTCAACAGGCTTTATGTATTGCTTCCATTTTGTACAAGAGAAATACAAGCATAAACACAATTTTTCTATAGGATGGTACCTAGTTTCTGCATCATTTAGAATTTTACTGAGGTAATAAATGGCTCTTTAGACACCATTTTCATCTTCTTGAGCTAACATGCTTCCTATAGAAAATTCTGAAGCTGCTATATACAATTTCATTACTTTATTCCTAATAGGTGGTAACAAAATTGGTATGCTTTATTCCTAATAGCTGCTATATCAGGTATGCTTTAATCTCGTCGAAAGCTTGTTGGTGTTCTGCATCCCACCTAAACACATCTTCCTTCTTCAGTCGAAGTAATGGCGAAAACGCTTGAGTCTTGCCACTTAGATTTGAAATAAATCTTCTAAGGAAATTAATTTTTCCTAATAATGACTGCAATTCTTTTTTGGTCGAAGGAGCTTTCGTTTCCAAGATTGCTTTCGTCTTGTTTTGATTGATTTCAATGCCTTTTTTGTGTACAACGAAGCCCAAAAAGTCACCTGCACGAACACAGAAGGCACATTTGAGTGGATTCATTTTCAATCCATATTTACTCATTTTTCAAATGATTGTCAAAGATGGTCTATATGACCAATTCTTGAGGAAGACTTAATTACGATATCATCTATGTACCCTTGCATAAATTTTTCAATAAAATCATGGAACATAGAATTCATTGTCCTTTGGTACGTTGCAACAGCATTTTTTAGTCCAAATGGCATTACAACCCATTCATAGACACCTAATGCCCCTGGGCATCGGAATGCTGTTTTCGACGTATCTTCTTCAGCAATATATATTTGGTTATAACCAGAATAACCATCAAGCATACTTAGGTATTGATAACCTGCTGCTGAATCCACCAGCATTTCTGCCACTGGCATGGCATATTCATCCTTAGGTGTAGCATTATTTAAATCTCTAAAATCTATACACACTCTAAGCGTGCCATTTTTCTTAATTACGGGAACTATATTAGCAAGCCATTCGACATACCTGACAGTTTTGATGAACTTGCTATTTAGTAACCTTTCTATTTCTACTTTGATCTTCAACAGGATTTCTGGTGCAAATCTGCTTGGTGTCTGCTTCACTGGCTTCTTTCCTGGTCGAATTGGTAGTCTTATCTCAACAACGTCACGACTCAACCCCGACATTTCATTGTAATCCCATGCAAAGCAGTCTTTGTACTCCTTTAGCAATTCGACAATCTGCACCTTCAATGCTTGATCAATCTTAGCACTTATATATGTTGGCCTTTTCAAAGAGCCATCTCCCAAATCGATTTCTTCTAAGGGATCTTGTGCTCGGATCCTTTTGGTCCAACTTATTGGATTTTTTCAAAACCTAAAGGCTCGTCATCATAGACACAATCAAGTCTCTGGTTTTCGACAACATTGTCTCTATTTTCGTCCTCAACGGCTTCAGCAACTAATTGTTGTTGTAATTCAGCTTCTAGAACTGCTTTTTGCTTATTCTTGGCCACGTAGGCCGTAATTCTATCCCATGCAGTGGGCTTATCCATAAATAACTATTTATGGGCCTTCCCACCCTGTAGGCCTAACAGAGCCTTGTGGGTAACTAAGTTGTCTTCATCTACAACCTCTCTATCCCAAATGAATCCATAATTGGGATGAAGTATCACTGAAGATCTAACATTGTTTTGGCTTTCATAACCAAGTTCAGAAGAAATACATGGCGCAATGTTTGCCAATTGTTTATCAAAGGTTTTCTTGGTAATAGTGTTTACCTCAGCCTTGAAGTAACTCTGATCACCTTCAATATTTTCGACTAGACCATCTTCTCTCCAAATGATGAGCCTCTGGTGAATTGTCGAAGGTATTGCTCCCACACCATGGATCCATTCTCTTCCCAGCAGCATGTTGTAATTTGCCTTGGTTGAAATTACCATGAACATCGTTGGTCTCCTGATGCTTCCAACAACAAAATCAACTTCAATGGCTCCAAGTGAGTGGCCACTTTTGCCTTCATAGTTGGTAAGAATTACATTGTGTGTTTTCAAGCCAGTCTCACACTTTCCAATTCTTTTCAGCATATGTTGTGGCATTAGGTTTACAGCAGCACCACCGTCAACCAGAATTTTATTGACACCAATATTGTTCACCTTTGCTTGAATATACAAAGGTTTGAGATGATTCATCATTCCACAGTCTGGTTTTTCAAACACAGCGTGTTGCTCTTCAACGCAACCATTTTTCAGCACATAGTAACAAATTGGTTTGTAAGTGGTTTCTTCGTCGAAATCTTCTTTGACATCATTCACTTCAGAAGCCACATCATACTCAATTGGGAGAATTGAGACTACACCACACAAGACGTCGAATTCTGACCCAGAATCAGCGAAATCTAAGCCCATTTCTTCGTCTAAGTTGAGACCTTCTTTGATCACTAGAAGTGGTGGAAATATTCTTTCAGTAGCTGGCTTTCTAGCCATTTCAAGAGATTTTGAAGGTATTTGTTTACCTTTCTCTTTGTTGGAATTTTCTACCTTGCCTGCAGCAGCAACCTTTTTCTGGCGTTGATATCTACGCCACTGAGTTCTTGTCATAGGGTTCTTCCCTTTGTATTTATTATTATAGGCAAATTTATTAGACCCAAATGCCTTGTTTTGGCTAGTAGCACTAGTGCTACCCTTAACCAATTTTGCTGATTTCTGTTGATTTCCAACATTCTTTCCAGCATAATATACTGGATAATAACCAGTACTTTCTCCACCAGAGTGCACCCATTTCTCGACAGGAGACTTTGCTGGAGGAACATAAGTTTTGATCCGTTCCTTTCTAGGATTTCTTGTCGAAGTGACTTTGTATTGAATACCTCTGTTGTTGTAGCTGAACTTTGGTCTTTTGTCGACCCACTTTCCTTTACGTTTTAGTTGAGGCTTAAATCCCTCCAGATTTTTGGCAGCCTCTTTGTCGAAGACAGAACTACACCTTGGACAAAGCATAACTTCAGTATTGTTGGTTTTGCAGCGATTGAGAAAATCAATCAATTCTTCTTCAGCCCTTGGATACACTATCTTCATTTTTTCAGTGTACTGGTCTTCAGTGACCATTTCGACATTGTTTGCTGGTGTTTTTAGCAAACAATCACTAGTTTTATTAGAAGGTTTGTGAGATCAAACTAGAAAAATCTCAAAGCAATTGCCTTCGAATTGCTCATAGTTTTTGTTTCAGAAAATGTAGAAAAGGGGACGATTTGCAATGATTAACAGAATTGAAAAGAAAAGAAGCAGTAAATGGTGCAGGAATTGTAAAGAAAAGACAAATAAATTGCATTGAATCATAAAAGTGGTACACGATCACGTACAGCGATTCTTCCACTCGTTTTTCGCTCTGGCTTGGAAGTTAGAGTTTCAGGAATCGGGTTGTGTATTGTGATTTGCGACCTCTGTTTCTTCTCAGAAACAGTTATTTATACAAAGGAAAAGAGGGGGAAAAACTGAACTAAGTAACTGCCTAGAAATTTGAAAATTAATAACTGCTACTCCTACTTTCGACCAGAACCGCTCTATCACGCTTCGACCAACTGCTAGTCTTCAGCGCATAACTGCTCTGTTTTCTGTCTGTCGAAAGCTTGTGTCCATTTTCCTCTCTCTTGCTTTTGCTTCCCCGGAAGCTTGTCGAGTTTACCTTGCGCATGACCATTTTCTCTGTCGAAATAATTTGGTCTTCGTCGAAATATAAGTCAGGCCTTGTTGACCATTTTCAATGAAGCCTGTCGAAATTACAGGCTAACAAATTGCCCTCCAAAAATGTCTTTTTCGACTGAACTTGAGGAGGAAGAAGAGAAAGACATTTTTGAATTCACCATCGAAATAACTTTGCACTTGAGTAAAATAGCTGTATACCTGATGTCACCACTATTAAGTGTTGTTGACGTTACTCCTATATTGGTGTATTACGTGGCCTTCAACGTTTTACTTCTCAGTAAATGCCTTATCTCACCATTTCCTATAAGGCTTCTCCAATTCTTCCACTTCTTTTACCTCATAAGTTGCCATCAATAATCCATATTCAAACCTTGAACTTGAACAGCCTGTAATTTCGGCCTTTGACTATGTTTACTGATTCTCTGTTTTAACTTTGAATGGTTCCACCATCTTCCGTTACGTTACTAACGCCGTAATTAAAGTGATACCTCACTTCTCGGAACGCCAAACTCGTAACCAACTGACGCTCTTTCATACTTCTCCTTATAAATAGAAGAGTTTTGTTTCTCATCTTCACCACTCCATGATTTTTCTTCTTTTCCTTTCCCGTTCCAGGATCATTCCCTTTGCTTTGAGTCTTCCGCGTAACCTCATCTCTCATAATTGCAGTGAGGTTGCCTGGAGGTTCAAAGTGATGGTTTTTGATCTCTGCGAATTATGGCTTTGCTCCTTTTTTCTTCATGTCACTTGATCTTGCAACTTTCTGAGTTTATGCGGGAGACTCAAAGTGGGAGCAGGGAGATTCATCAATATCTCCTCTCTGAAGGGCTTCCTGAGGTTTACCAAGCAAGGAAACGCCCAGTTGAAAGGCTTACAAGCCTAACGCGCAGACGAAAGAATGACCCCCCGAACGACGGGAAGCGTCAACGTGGTCGAAGAAGACCACCCAAAAGAGAAGTTACTTGGTCGTAAAAGACCAACTGCAATTCAGCGTTTTATTTATGCCTAGTTTATTTACCCTTTCGGCACTATGTAATTCACAAATGCCTCCTTTGGCACATGTAACTTGGCAACATTATAATGAAATTTCTTCCATTTTATTCTTGAGCAATTTTTATTCTGTGCTTTCGACAATGTTTTGGCAACTTAAATGCCATGTTTTTACGCTTTCTTTATATTTATTCCAGCGTTATTTTAACTTCTTGCAACGTTGGCTTATACTTTTTCAAGTATTTACCATTTATACGCAAAATTCTTTCATCAGCGCCAATCTCTTCGACCTCATATGCGCCGTTTGAATAAACTTGTAAAATTTTAAATGGTCCTTCCCAACTTGGGGACCATTTACCAAAGACTCTATCTTTTTTATCCATAGGCAATAGGACCTTCCACACTAGATCACCTGAATTAAAGGCTTTAAACTTAACCTTTTTGTTATAAGTTTTAGCTACCCTCTCTTTCTGTCGAATAAGCATATCTAAAGCTAATAACCTTTCTTCGTCTAAATCAACCAATTCATCAAGCATCATATTCCAATAATAATCAGAGGGAATCTCCCACTGTCTTTGAATTCTTGTTGATTGTAGACAAATTTCAACAGGCAACACTGCATCGTGTCCAAATGTTAGCCTATAAGGAGTAGTGTTGATAGATTCTTTGGGTGAATTTCGACAAGCCCATAATGCTTGATCAAGGGTATTATGCCAATTTTTGGGTTTCTGCCCAACATGCTTTTTAATCAAATTAATAATAACTTTATTGGCAGCTTCTACTTGTCCATTGGCTTGCGCATAATATGGTGTCGAAGTTAATAACTTAAAACCAATTTCAGAAGCAAACTCTACCATTTTTCTACCAGTGAAAACTGATCCCTGCTCTGTAGTAATGGTTTCTGGAATTCCAAACCTATAAATGATATGATTTTGAATAAACCTTATCACTGCTTCTTGATCAACATTGGCTAAAGGTATAGCTTCAACCCATTTGGTGAAGTAATCAATTCCCACAAGGATATATCTATGGCCCTTCGACGAAGTTGGCTTTATCTCTCCAATCGCATCTAGAGCCCAACCTCTAAATGGCCAAGGTTTGACTATGGCATGCAATTCATTTGCAGGTACATGTTGTATCCCAGCATGCTTTTGACACTCTTGGCATCCCTTAGCAAATTCTATGCAATCTTTCAGCATAGTTGGCCAATACATTCCTTGTCGAAATAATAACCACTTCATTTTGTGGCCTACTTGGTGTGAACCACATGCTCCACTATGTGTATCAGAAACTGCTAAATATGCCTCATTTTCACTAAGACATTTTAATAGCACTCCTTCAGGAGTCTTTTTAAACAATTTGTTTCCAATTATCACATAGCTCAAAGCTCTGTATTTTACCTTTTTATTGGTATTTCTTGTGGGATTTTGCAAATATTCCGCAATAGGCCTTCGCCAATCATTATTGGTCATATTGTCAAGAGCAAAAATTTCTGCTAAGTCAAAGTCACCAAAAAATTGACGTTTTTCGACAACGACTAGTTCCTCGTTTGCGTTTGTTGCCCCCCCAGTTTTTGGTGTTGACAATAGTGACGAAGAATAGTCATTAGAAATGATTTTATCCTTTATTTCAATTAACTCTTCCAGGCTTTGTTTTGAAACTTTATAGCCTGAAGCAATTTGTGCCAATTCATTTGCCACTTGATTATCAATTCGTGGTAAATGTTCTAAGTGAACAGACTCAAATCTTTTTAACAAAGCATTGGCAACAACAAAGTATCTGATAAGGTGCTCTTTAATGCATTTGTACTCCCTTGTCAATTGTTTGACAACCAACTCAGAGTCACCTTTTATTTCGACATGACTTGCCCCCAGCTCAAGTAAAATTTCAAGGCCTACTATTAAAGCCTCATACTCAGCTTCATTATTGGAACAAACATCTCGAATTTTAAACTTATACTTCGTTGGAATGTTAGTAGGAGATATTATTAAAATACCAATCCCAACTCCATGTTTATGGCTTGAACCATCAAAGTACAACCTCCAAGGATATACGTCTACAAAACTTAATGTTTCTTCCACAACAGAATGGTCTACTATAAAATCAGCAACCACTTGTCCTTTAATTGATTTTAGAGGTTGATAAGTTAAGTTGTATTCTGACAAAGCCAAAGCCCATTTACCAATTCGGCTATGCATTATTGGTTTCGACAGCATATGCTTAATAACATCAAAATGCGAATAAACAGAAACATCAGCTGGTTTTATATATTGCTTTAACTTTGTACACGAGAAATACAAACAAAGGCACAACTTTTCTATAGGAGTGTACCTCGTTTCGGCATCATTTAAGACCCTACTGAGGTAATAAATGGCTCTTTCGACACCACTATCATTCTCTTGTGCTAACATGCTACCTATTGTTCTATCAGAAGCTGCTATATGCAATTTGAGCACTTTGTGTTTAATAACAGGCAACAAAATTGGTGGTTTCATCAAATAAGACTTGATTTCGTCGAAGGCTGCTTGATGCATTGGTTCCCATTTGAACTCTTCCTCCTTCTTCAGTCTTAACAATGGCGAAAAAACTTGTGTTTTGCCACTTAGATTTGATATAAATCTTCGAAGGAAATTGATTTTTCCCAGCAACGACTGAAGCTCCTTTTTGGTCGAAGGGGCCTTCGTTTCCATAATTGCCTTAGTCTTATTTTGATTGATTTCAATGCCTTTTTTGTGCACTATAAAACCCAAGAAATCACCTGCACGTACACAAAAGGCACATTTTAATGGATTTAATTTCAATCCATATTTCCTCATTCTTTCAAAAGAACGGCGAAGATGGTCTAAATGACCACTTTCTGAGGAAGATTTAACCACCACATCATCTATGTATACTTGCATAAAATCATCAATAAAATCATGAAACATAGAATTCATGGCCCTCTGATATGTAGCACCAGCATTCTTTAAACCAAAGGGCATTACTACCCATTCATAAACATCCAATGCCCCTGGACATCTAAAAGCAGTTTTCGACACATCCTCTTCAGTAATGAAGATTTGATTATACCCAGAATAACCATCGAGCATACTAAGATAATCAAATCCCGCTGCTGAATCTATTAGCATTTCTGCCACAGGCATTGCGTATTCATCCTTGGGAGTTGCATTATTTAAATCCCTAAAGTCTATGCAAACTCTAAGAGTCCCATTTTTCTTTATTACAGGAACTATATTGGCTAACCATTCGACATACCTGGCAGTTCTGATGAATTTGTTTCTGAATAGCCTTTCGATTTCCTCTTTGATCTTAGCCAACACTTGAGGAGCAAATCGTCTTGGCACTTGCTTCACTGGTTTCTTCCCTGGTCGAATTGGTAATTGCATTTCCACTACTTCTCGACTTAACCCAGGCATTTCGTCGTAATCCCAAGCAAAGCAGTCTTTGAACTCCCTTAGCAATGTGATGACTTGGGTTTTTAGAGAAGCATCAATATTCGCACTAATATAAGTTGGCCGTTTTATTGAGCCATTTCCCAAATCAACTTCTTCTAACGGGTCTTGAGCTTGCATATGCTTTGCCGAATCTCTAGGATCCTTTTCAAAACCTAATGGATCATCATCATAAATGCAGTCAAGTCTTTCATCTATGACTATGCCATTTTCTTCATGTAACTCACTGGCTTCGACAGCCATTGTTTGTTGAATAATTTCGGCCTCCATAGCCGCTTTGAACTTGTTTTCGGCCATATAAGCCGTAATTTTGTCCCATGTATTGGGCACTGACATAAGAACACTTTCAAGAACCAGTGTTCCACCCCGTTGGTCGAAAAACACCATCAGGATAGACACTATCATCTCCCATTATTTCTCTTTCCCAAACAAAACCATAATTTGGGTCAAGATGAACTGAGGCAAAAACATTATCCGCAGGAACATATGCCTCATTAGAAGATGAACATGGCGCAATCTTCGCCATTTGTTTCTCAAAATTTTCCTTGGTAACTTGGTTCACATCAGCACGGAAGTAGCTCTGATCGGCTTCAACATACTCTACCAAACCATCTTCCTTCCACATTACTAAACGTTGATGCAAAGTTGAAGGGACAGCACCAACTCCATGGATCCACTCTCTACCAAGGAGTAAATTAAAATTCGCTTTAGAGGCTATCACTAAGAACAATGTAGTCCTCTTTATGGAACCAACGATTAAGTCCACCTCAATGGCCCCCAAAGAATGGCCAGTTTTGCCTTCATAGTTGCTTAAGACAATGTTATGTGGCCTGAGGTCAGTGTCGAACTTACCAATCTTCTTCAAAAGACCATGTGGCATTAAATTCACTGCAGCTCCACCATCCACTAACACTTTGTTAATTCCAACACCATTGACTTTGGCTTGGACATACAGGGGTTTCAAGTGGTTTTTCATACTCATATCTGGCTTCTCGAAGGTAGCCATTTGGTCTTCGACACAACCATTGTTCATCACATAGTAACACATTGGCTTATGATGAGCCATATCCTCTGTAAAATCCTCTTCAACATCATTTGGTACTGTGATAACATCGTACTCAAGAGGCAGTATTGATACCACATTGCAAACAACATCGAAATCATCTTCAGAATCATCAAAATCAGACTCCATGTCTTCATCCATGTCGAAATCAGCATTCTCTTCTTTCACTGTTGACAATGGAGGAAATATTCTTTCAAGAGCAGGCCTTCTTGGCTTTTCTGTTACTACAGCCTTGCCTTTGGCCTTATTCGCTGCACACACATGACTAGCAACATCAGCATTCCTCTTTGTGGCAACTTCAGCTTTGTGAACCTCACTCTTCGCCACTATTATGCTGCGTGGAACTTGATTATTAGCCAAATGACTTGGAACCTTGTTAATGTCAAAGTGTGCCTTCTTCTTCTGTTGTCTTTGGTAACGACGCCACTGTGTTCTAGTCATGGGGTTCTTACCCTTATAGTTATTCTTATAATTAAGCTTAGCAGCATCAGTACCTGGCTTGACAGTTTTAGCACGTTGACTATTGGGCACCCACGCTTCGACAGGAGCGCTAGCACTTGGGACAAAGGATTTATTTGTTGACAGCTTCAAATACCCTTTCGCTGAGGACTTCTCCTTAGCAAATTGTCGTTTGCTTGTTGAAGGCTTTGTTGACACATTAGCCTTATAGCCAGGAAGATCTCCTTTTGCAAAGTCAAATTTCGGCCTGTTATCAAGCCATTTTCTTTTACGTTGTTGTTGATCCTGATAACCTTCGACAGCTTTAGCTGCTTCTTTGTCGAAGACAGCGCTGCACCTTGGGCAAAGCATAACTTCAGAGTTATTCCACTTACACCGATTGAGGAAATCTATCAATTCTTCCTCAGCCTTTGGATACACAGCATGTATCTTCCCATCATATTCTTTTAGGGTCACTTCCTGTTTCTTACCTTCAGCATACATAAACCCTTTTAATTTTTCGGTGGCAGTCTTGACACACTTAGGAGGGTCTGCCATTTGAGCATCCACCATGCCTACATCAGCTTCGACAGGTTCAGAATACATAGCTTCGGCCTTAGGCAATGGATCAACATCAATCTGCATAGGAGCTTTCATTTTCTTATCAGCAAATTTAAGTCTTCCTTCGTCAACTGCTTTTTGCACAATATCCCTGAAGAGCACACAACGGTCAGTGTTATGTCCCAAAAATTTATGGAACTTACAATAACCCTTTTTCTTTCTTTGGTCAAGAGTTGGTATTTTAAGGCCTTTAGGCACTAATATTTGACTATCAGTTACTAAAAGATCAAAAATTTCATCACATTTAGTAACATCAAAAGTATAAGTCTTAGGTATAAATTTATCATTCTTAGGCTCTACAGGGTTATTCCCATTCGCAGGCCTTAATAATTTACAGGTATAAGGAGGACCAGGCTTAAGTTCAGCCACGTCTATCTCCTCTTCTTCGACATTACCATATGTAACGTCGAATTCTTCTTCGACATATGCCACTTTTTCTTTTTTATGATACCTATTCGACCTAGATTTTTCTTCTCTAAGCCTTTCAACTTGTCGAACTCTATCAGCCAATTGAGCCATATCTCTCAAATGAGATGTGTCTAATTTCTTTCTAATTGAGTAATCAAGGCCACCAGCAGCCATTTCGACAAGCTCATGTTCAGGGACTTGTGTGAAGCAACGAGATTTCAACAGCCTAAATCTGTTTAAGTAATCATCAATAGTTTCAGGCATTTTGCGCCGAACACTAGCCAATTCTTTAAGACTAATTTTCGACTGGCCCATGTAAAACTGTGCATGGAATGCCTTTTCTAATTGCCCCCATGTGAACATAGAACCAGGGGGTAAGGTCGTGAACCAAGTGAAAGCATTTTTAGTTAGAGAATTTGGAAAGTATTTCATCTTCAAATTCTCATTTTGTGCTAAGTCCCCAGCCTCAGTCAAGAAACGAGCAATGTGTTCGACTGTGGACTCATTTGTATCACCACCAAACTTAGTAAACTTGGGAACTTTCCATCCCCTTGGTAACTCAGTTTGTAATACGTTTTCACATAATGGTGATACGAAGTTAGGCCTTTGTAAACCTATGTTAAGGCCATTTTGCGCCAAAATAGTTTCGACTAAAGTAACTATATTGTTTTCTGCGCCAACATTGTGTTGTTGCACTTGTCGAACAACTTCATCAGCGTTCTGGTGTCTATTTACCACAACTACTTCAGGGACGTGGTTTACTGCCCCTTGTAGTTCGCCTACAGTTGTGGACGCTTCGACTGCAACTGCTTCTTGGGGGTTAACTGGCGACGCATTACCCGCAATAATAGGAACTTGCCTATTATTAACCGCTGGAGCCCCAAAGAAATCTGCAATCCTACTCATCTGATTTGCCAACATTTGGTAACTGTTATTGGTATTTTGAATCAATGGATTGAAAACTGTACCAATTTGTTGGGTAAGCATATTAACCATATCGTGATTACTCTCGTCTACTTGCTGTCTTAAGGCCAACAAAGACGTATTGGTTAATGCTGGGGGATTCCGACCAAATACACTCTCAGAAGAGACATGTGTAGGGGAAAAGGTCGAAATATGTGGCATTCCAGTAGGCATGCCATACATTCCCAAAGGAAATGGGGGTAGATGCACGTTATTCAAACGTGGGTCTAAACCGTTTCCCATTGCCATGTAAGGGCTATGAAGCCCTACACTTAACGGCAAAGACATAGGCAAAGATGCCATTTCTGACTGCGTTGAACCAACATTAGTCATTGATAATGAAGGAACGGTTGTCGACGATGATGGTCCTGCGCTAATGCTCGCAGAATCCATTGTTGTTCCTTGCCCTTGTGAAACCACAGGGTTGGAACTAGACGCATTATTCGTACTAGAACGAACCATCTTACCACTTCTTAAGTGCATACAACAGCGAATACAAATAAGAGAGTACGAAAATGAACAAAATCAAAGGCAAAGTCCCACCGGGCGTGCCAATTTGTTTGCTGGTGTTTTTAGCAAACAATCACTAGTTTTATTAGAAGGTTTGTGAGATCAAACCAGAAAAATCTCAAAGCAATTGCCTTCGAATTGCTCATAGTTTTTGTTTCAGAAAATGTAGAAAAGGGGACGATTTGCAATGATTAACAGAATTGAAAAGAAAAGAAGCAGTAAATGGTGCAGGAATTGTAAAGAAAAGACAAATAAATTGCATTGAATCATAAAAGTGGTACACGATCACGTACAGCGATTCTTCCACTCGTTTTTCGCTCTGGCTTGGAAGTTAGAGTTTCAGGAATCGGGATGTGTATTGTGATTTGCGACCTCTGTTTCTTCTCAGAAACAGTTATTTATACAAAGGAAAAGAGGGGGAAAAACTGAACTAAGTAACTGCCTAGAAATTTGAAAATTAATAACTGCTACTCCTACTTTCGACCAGAACCGCTCTATCACGCTTCGACCAACTGCTAGTCTTCAGCGCATAACTGCTCTGTTTTCTGTCTGTCGAAAGCTTGTGTCCATTTTCCTCTCTCTTGCTTTTGCTTCCCCGGAAGCTTGTCGAGTTTACCTTGCGCATGACCATTTTCTCTGTCGAAATAATTTGGTCTTCGTCGAAATATAAGTCAGGCCTTGTTGACCATTTTCAATGAAGCCTGTCGAAATTACAGGCTAACAGACATCAACCTTGTCGACAACCTTCTCTACCTTAGCATTTTCAGCAACAACCTCAGTGACCTCAACCACATTGAGATCGACTTCAACAAGCAATGCATCAGTTGTTGGCAAAGGATCCGCATCAATCCTCATTGGTGGCTTAGATTTGTCACCTAATTTCAGCCTTCCCTCATTGAGGGCGTTCTGCACCAAATCCCTGAAAATAACACAACGAGAAGTGTTATGGCCCAAGAAACCATGAAATTTACAAAAACCTCTTTTCTGTCACTGTTCCAATGGTGGAATTTTCAGGCCTTTAGGCACTAAAATTTGACCATCAGCCACTAACAGATCAAATATTTTATCACATTTAGAAACATCATAAGTATAAGTTTTTGCAACAAATTTATCATTCTTAGGCTCAACAGGATTTTTCCCATTAGAAGGTTTCAACAATTTGCAAGTATAAGGAGGTCCCGGTTTTAGTTCCGCTATATTAACCTCCTCTTCGACATCTTCATAAGATATGTCGAACTCGTGGTCACTGTCATGAGTTTCAACATATGCAACCTTTTCTTTTTTATTTTGAAACCTACCTAATTTTGCTTTTTTAGCTTTAAGTCTTTCTTCTTGTCATGCTCTATCAGCTATTCCCCTCTAGTTGCCCCTTTTGAGCCTATATTTTTATTCCTTTGGCACCCAGAAATGAATTTTCTTTTGTTTTTGGTAAACTTTGGAATCGGATTGGAGCAACTATTGAATTTGCAGTTTTTGTCCTACATGCCATATCATATATCTCATGGGCATAAGCTGGTTGTATAACCATTTCTCCTCCAAAGAAAGAAAAAAAAAATATAGAAGTGAAAAAGAAAAGAAAAGAAAAAGAATGCAAAAGAATAGAGGAAAATGGCAAAATCAAGGGAAATCAAAAGGAAAGAGTCCACTCAAATTCTCAAAGAAAAATCAAGTCAAAAAGAGTGGGCTCAAGTGAAGGAAATGAAGGAGAATGGAAGTGGAAGCAAACTTGGAGTCTTAAAAACGCAAAATTGGTAGAAGCTCCGTTTTGATTTCAAAGGTTGCTATGATTGATTTTTATTTTTATTTTTAGCCCTTTGTTTTTCCCTTCTTTCTTATTCCCTACCTAACACTAATACACCAAGGCCCGGTTACAACCAAATGTAATCCCATCTTATGCGTGCTTGTGAACTTTTTAGTAGAGATATTGGTCAACTTACAAACCTATGGCAATGAGCATTTGATGAAACTTGAGCGAAATATTTCCCAAGTCCCTAAAACACTCAGAGATTGTGAGCGAGTGCCCAAGATCACACAGTTGTACTTTTCAGGTCATAAGCCTCTAATTGGGTAACCAGCTAACATCTCACTCGTGATACTATCTTATGTCTGTCATATGCTTCTGTTTTTGGTCCTTTAGTTGACTATCTATGTTGTTGGACTTTTTGAGAATGTTGTTATTAATTTGTGCTGCAAGTTTTGATTGTTCTTGCTTGAGGACAAGCAAAGATTCAAGCATGGGGGAGTTTGATAAGTCTTATTTTACTATGTTTTTAGTATTTAAATTAAATAAAAATTGTAGAATTTTAGTTTTGATTTGGAGCTATTTTACTACAAATTGTTGGTTTAATTTGTCAGGGTCAAATAAATGAAGAAATGGAAGAATTTGGGTAATTAAAAAGCAAGGATTGAAAATGTAAGGACCAAGGAGCAAAATCAAGCAAATGGAGCCAAGAATTTGGTGTTCACGCACGGTCCGTGCCTACTACACGCATGGTCCGTGCTCAATGATACAGAAAGCAGCTGAAAAGACTCAAGACACGCACGGTCCGTGCGTACCAGAAGCATGGTCCGTGCGTCCTGTACGTTTCAGAAGATGGAAAGTTTGAAGACCACGCACGGTCCGTGCGCCCCAGCAGCACGGTCCGTGCGCCCCAGCAGCATGGTCCGTGCGCCTTTGTCTGAAGTTCAAAATGTTACAAAACTCTTCTTCTTCTTTCATTATGGCTTGTAATTCGAATTTAATCCTTTGTCTACTGATCCTAGGCTATAAATAGGACCTCATTTCAGCTGTAATGGTACCTTAGCATACTTGTAATCTCACTCCAAAGTTTAATCTAAGTTCTTGCAATTTTCTTAAGCTTTTGCTCTTTTATTTTCATGTTCTTTACTTTCTTGCAATTTTAATTTCCGTTCTTTACATTTCCAGCACTTTACATTTCAGTTCTTTATCGCTTTGTTTATATTCTTGTCATTTACATTCTGTTATTTATCTTTATGTCATTTTCTTTTATGTCATTCTCTTCTACTCGCTTGTCTACTATGATCATGTGTGAGTAGACTTCTTTAGTCTTGGGATTGTGGGACACAATCAAATGATGGGTCCCTAAACAAATCCAAGACTAAACTCTATCTTATTTAGAACTTGAATTTTAATCTAATTCCATAGAATTGAATTTTATAAAACAAATATCAAACGAAGTACCGAAAGGTGAAGTTTGATATTGGAACAAATGGAATTAGACAAGGCAAAGCAAAGCATGAGAATAGCATTGCTAGCCTTGGGACAATAAGGTTGTGCTTGATGGGTCTCTGCGATGATCAACCATGAGAATAGGTTTGATCATTGTTTCGAGACGCATTCTTGCATTCCGAAAGGAAGCTTGAATTACACCAAAAGAATACCTTGTCCTTAAAACAATTTCAAAATAAGATAGAGAATAGTTAAGGGGTTGTTTATTTCCATCATTGTGATCTAACCATGATCCCAATGCGTCTTTTATTTTGAATTTTACAAAACAAAAATACTCTTTTTATTAAAATCATTCCTTTCAGCTAATCAACATCAAAAGTTAGATTAGTAATCGCAAAATACTCCTTGTGGATCGATACTTTTTATTACGCGATAGAACCGTGAACTTGCGGCCTATCAAGTTTTTGGCGCCATTGCAGGGGAGAAGTGATATTAATCAACCTTTTGGTACCGATTAGATTGAAAATTTCTGTTTCTTTTATTTAAATTTCTGTTTTTTTTTTATTTTGTTACTTTTTCTTCTTCTTTGAATGCGAAGAGCACACAGTTTCGGAGAAATTGTTGAACCAATTCCTGAAATCGAAAGATACCTTCACCAAAGAAGAAGAGAATTGTGCAATAACCAAAGAATGGCTGCTAATCCAAATCGTGCTCTTAAAGAGTATGCTACGCCTTCTACGGCTGAGCCACATGCTGTTATTGTGCATCCTAATATTGATGCAAACAATTTTGAGCTCAAACCTTCTCTACTTTCTATGGTCCAGCAGAACCAATTCTCTGGTAATGCTACTGATGACCCAAATCTTCATCTCTCTATTTTTCTTGAATATTGTGGCACTCTAAAATTAAATGGAGTGACTCCAGAAGCTATAAGGCTAAAACTTTTCCCTTTCTCATTGAGGGACAGAGCTAGAGCTTGGTTTCACTCATTACCTAATGAATCTGTCACAACTTGGGATCAACTAAGGCAAGCATTCCATGCTAGATTCTTTCCCCCAAGCAAAACTGCTCAATTGGGGAGTCAAATCACACGATTCACTCAAAATGATGGGGAATCTCTTTATGATGCTTGGGAGCGTTTCAAAGAAATGTTAAGGCTATGTGTTGCATTAAAAACACACTTAGAGCAAGTGTACTCTTTCGCAGAAGTAGTATAAAAGATTATCGTCTCCACAGGGATTAATTAACAAGTACCAAACTAATCGAGATTATTTATTATTTAGACGAACGAATATTTGAATTGTAATGGAGCAAGCAAACAAAAAAAGGGAAATAAATAACAATAATAAAATGCAAGAATTAATTCAATGGAGAGAGGTCTAGGGTCACGGTTTCACTTGCAAGCTTCGATTCCTCTATGTCTAATTCTACCTGAATTTCCTTATTTTATTTAATTACCAATCCCTTTACTAAAGCTATTAATCCGTCTGGTCATTCGCGATTAATATTCTTTTTCCTAAATTAACCCTAGTTTGGTCATGCTAGAATTTAAATTCAAGAAAAGCATAAAGTACAAAAAGGTTAATGATTGGAAGACTAAATTAAAGTTTGGTCATGCATTAATTATAGCCCCAATTATCCTATAGGTCCACCAACTAATTGCAGTACGGTCGCTGATCAACTAATTGATTATTAACATGAAAATGGTAGCTAATCCTAATTATGTGATAAAAACAATAGAATAATATTAATTGAAATAAAAACAGGAATTCAAATAAGAAATTAGAACATAAAGAGGTTTCTAAACATGCAAGATCTACCTAAGACCCTAGACGAGGACTTAGGTGTCCATAATAATAAAGAACAATAAAAGAAAAATAAGGTTCATGAATTACAGAAATAAGAATAACCCGGAAATAGAGAAAGTCTTAATCTTTGTCTTCAATCTCCTTCTTTTACTCCAAAGCTCTTTCACGGTGCTGAAAAACTCTTCTCTCCCTCCGTAGCGTTCATGTAAATCGTTTGTTTATGTGGTGTGTCTAACCCCCCCATTCACAAGTGAAGCTCTCATTTTATATTAGTTCCTTTTCTTTCTCTCCAAGCAAAGGATCAAGTCAAGATTGCTTCCACTTTTAATTGCAAGATATGCCAATCCCTAAATATTAGGATTTAGATCCTTCCTAAATATGTGTTGCTTGCTCTCCACTCCATGCCTCTTTCTTTCTCTCCAAGTCACATGTGCATCACTTTTAATTGAAATCTCCAAGAGGATCTTCTTCTTTTTATCACTGTGGGCCTTCTTGCATTAATGGGCTTTGGGTTTGTTTTCTTTTTTAATTTAACAATTCAACTCCCTCTTTTCATATTTGGGCTTGATCAATAATAGTACCTTTGGGCTAATAAGTTCTTTGCAAGCTGACTTCACTCAAGTCCAATTGGCCGTGAACTCCTTTGCTCCATGGGCTGAAGTCCTTCTTTCTTTGGCTATCCAATTTTACATATATCTTTTTAAATTCCTTCCAAATGAGATCTTTTTATACCTTTTCATATATTCTTACTTTCTGCAAATTAAAGAGCAAGTTAAGTCAATAATATATATAATTGGTAATAATTGCTTTAAAAATGATCTAAAAATATCCCTTAAGATGCACTAAATTGGAGTTTATCAACTCCCCCACACTTAACCTTTGCTTGTCCTCAAGCAAATTTCCTAGCTCAAAATTTTTAAATAAGTAATAGAGGTAGCCAAAATAAGGAACCCAAAATCATATTAACAATGACAGACAATAGAAAATATAGCACATATGAGGTGTCAAGAGGTTGCCCAATTAGAGGCTCATGTCCCTGAAGAATACATTTCTATGAACAAGGGCACTCGCTCACAATCTCTCTAAGTGTTTAGGGACTAGGGAAAATACACTCAAGTTTCAACAAAATGCACATTACCATAAGCTTGTAATTTGACCAAATCTCCACTAAATAGTTCACAAGCATGTAAAAGATGGGGTTTCATTGGTTGTAATGGGGCCAGGGGTGAATTCATGCAGGGTAGGAAACAAGAAGAAAGGGATAATCAAAGGGCTAAAAAAACAAGAAACAAATAATAACCTTTGAAACCAAATATGGAGCCCCTATATATTTTACAATTTTTGTCCAAACTCCAAATTAATTTCACTTTCATTCTTCACTTTTTTTTCTATTGAGTCGACTCTTTTTGATTTGTTTTTTTTCTTTTTGTTGAGTGGACTCTTTTTTTTTTGGGATTTGCCCTTTGGCTCTTTCATTCTTTTGATTTGCCTTTTCCTCTTTCTTGCATTTTTTTCGTAGGAGGAAAAGGTAAGTACATGAAAACTCCTATTTTATTTCCTTTGTATGAAAATATCTTTGTAAGCACATGATTCACTCCATTTTTTTCTCTTCATCCTAACAATATAGATAACTAAAGTATAGGATGAAATTTCAGTCCTGATAATATAGACAAGTAAAATATAGGACGAAATTGTAATTTTCAATAGTTGCTCCACATTCAATTTCAAATGGTTACCACAAACAAACAAAAAAGAAAAAATTATATCTACGTACCAAAGAAAAAATATAACAAATAGGCTCAAAGGGGGCAACTAAGGGATAAATTCAACAAGCAACTCTGAGGCCAGAAAAATACCTAAATCCCCAAATCTTTTTACATGATGCAAATCAATTTTCGCCTTAAAATGGTCAAAAGACAAATTCTAGAATGTAACAAATTGGGAAACACACTCATAGAAAGAAAAGGGGTAAAAATTCATGATTTAGTGTCAATCCCCTTATGAAGGCTCAGATCTCACATTTAGAGGCTAGTTCACAAAAAGTACCCAAGAGGGACAAATGCTAATTATCAGCTTCCTAAGGACATCCTCACAGTTACAATTAAACACAAGTCTATCAAGTGAATTAATTATGGGATCCCCTAAAGGTAAAATCTCTTTTATTTTTTTTCAATTTAAGCATAATTTATGCAAAACAAGCCATAAAAAATGCTATCAATATATACGGTGGGTGCGTGCATTATTAGAGATCAAGTGACAAAATAAACTCTCCTCCCCCACACTAGCAAGAAGCATGGTCCTCAATGCAAAATAATCAAATAGGAACAAAAGGAAATAAATGAGAGAGAGAGAGAGAGAGTAAGAGAGACTTCCCTGAGAGAGCTTGTAGTTGGAGTTTATTCCTAAAAACAAAACAAATCAAAAGCAAAATAAAAATAACTGAAAATAAAACACAGGTTGCCTCCTGCGAAGCGCTTCTTTAACGTCACGAGCCTGACGATAGTTGGTTCTCAGTCAGGTGGCTCTCCAAGAGCAAATTTTACATCTAATGCAGTGCACCTTCTTAGTTTTCTCACCATGTGGTTGACATTGTTCTTTCTTTTTCAAACTTGTGGATGAACTTCAAAGGGTTGTGGAATTTTTGTTTGATTTCCACCCACCACTATGCTAGGGTCCTGCAAAATAATATTTTTTTCCAAAAGATCCTGCATCTTTAAATCACCAGAACTGTTAGTTTCAACCACATAATCAAAATAATGAGAAGTTAAAGAAGAGAAATTTTCACTGGAATTTAAAGCTTTAATCACATCCTCTTCTTTACCACTTCTTAAAGTTACCTTTCCTTTATGAACCTCAATCACAGCATCACCAATGGTTAAAACAATTTGCCCAAAAATTGGGGCTTTCTCCTCTTTCTCCAATTTATGAACCATAGGATCTTTCTCATTCTCCTCACAAATGCTATCATCAATGAAATATGTTGTTTTAATTTGCCTCCCTTCAATAGGGCCACTGTTTTGATTTGACTCCCTTCAGTAGAAGTCTTTTCATCTTTTTTGAGTGCTTCTTCCTCTAAATTAGCTTCTATGGAAAACTCTTCATCACTACTAAGAATATTATCTTTGTATTGCTCAGTTTGTGAATAAGGAGTTTCTTGGGCCTCTTGAGATAACAAAGCAACGATACTTGATAGTTGACCACTAATGACTCCAAGTTGATCCTCCATGCGGTCAAATTTTCCATTTATCTGCTCACATACATCATTGACCTCTGGTATTTCTTTGTATTGCTCAACTTCTTCATTTTCGGTAGACTTACTTTGTAAATAAAGAGTTTCTTGAGCCAATTGAGTTGCTACCATATCAATGATATTTGACAAGTTTTTCTCCAAGTTATCAAATTTGTCAACCATATTTTTCTCAAATTTATCAAATCTTTCATTTGTTTGCTCCATAAATTTGACCAAGACCTCATCGATATTAGATTCCTCATCTTGTCTCTGTAGTGGCAGTGGCTCATAATTATCCCAGTTGGAAGAATAAGGAGGTGGCTCATAGTCATCCCAATAGTTTGAATAAGACTCATAAGGAGGAGGAGAAAGTGGGCGTTGACATTGAGGCATATACCAATATAACTTCTCTAAATTCCTTTTCGGCTCTGCCTCTCTAATATAATCTCCAAGAGTTTTAACCATGATTTAGATTTTTCTCTGCAAAACAAAGTGAACTGCAACGAGCTCTTGGGAAAGTGTTATCAATTTTTTTTTGTATATTTTTTTAATAAGATAAATAAAAAAACGAAATTAAAATAAAAGCATAAAAAAAATGTCTAAAGCAATAAAAATCTTTTTCTTTTAATATTGTTAAATTAATCCCCGGCAACGGCGCCAAAAAACTTGTTGCGTTAAAAACACATTTAGAGCAAGTGTACTCTTTCGCAGAAGTAGTATAAAAGATTATCGTCTCCACAGGGATTAATTAACAAGTACCAAACTAATCGAGATTATTTATTATTTAGACGAACGAATATTTGAATTGTAATGGAGCAAGCAAACAAAAAAAGGGAAATAAATAACAATAATAAAATGCAAGAATTAATTCAATGGAGAGAGGTCTAGGGTCACGGTTTCACTTGCAAGCTTCGATTCCTCTATGTCTAATTCTACCTGAATTTCCTTATTTTATTTAATTACCAATCCCTTTACTAAAGCTATTAATCCGTCTGGTCATTCGCGATTAATATTCTTTTTCCTAAATTAACCCTAGTTTGGTCATGCTAGAATTTAAATTCAAGAAAAGCATAAAGTACAAAAAGGTTAATGATTGGAAGACTAAATTAAAGTTTGGTCATGCATTAATTATAGCCCCAATTATCCTATAGGTCCACCAACTAATTGCAGTACGGTCGCTGATCAACTAATTGATTATTAACATGAAAATGGTAGCTAATCCTAATTATGTGATAAAAACAATAGAATAATATTAATTGAAATAAAAACAGGAATTCAAATAAGAAATTAGAACATAAAGAGGTTTCTAAACATGCAAGATCTACCTAAGACCCTAGACGAGGACTTAGGTGTCCATAATAATAAAGAACAATAAAAGAAAAATAAGGTTCATGAATTACAGAAATAAGAATAACCCGGAAATAGAGAAAGTCTTAATCTTTGTCTTCAATCTCCTTCTTTTACTCCAAAGCTCTTTCACGGTGCTGAAAAACTCTTCTCTCCCTCCGTAGCGTTCATGTAAATCGTTTGTTTATGTGGTGTGTCTAACCCCCCCATTCACAAGTGAAGCTCTCATTTTATATTAGTTCCTTCTCTTTCTCTCCAAGCAAAGGATCAAGTCAAGATTGCTTCCACTTTTAATTGCAAGATATGCCAATCCCTAAATATTAGGATTTAGATCCTTCCTAAATATGTGTTGCTTGCTCTCCACTCCATGCCTCTTTCTTTCTCTCCAAGTCACATGTGCATCACTTTTAATTGAAATCTCCAAGAGGATCTTCTTCTTTTTATCACTGTGGGCCTTCTTGCATTAATGGGCTTTGGGTTTGTTTTCTTTTTTAATTTAATAATTCAACTCCCTCTTTTCATATTTGGGCTTGATCAATAATAGTACCTTTGGGCTAATAAGTTCTTTGCAAGCTGACTTCACTCAAGTCCAATTGGCCGTGAACTCCTTTGCTCCATGGGCTGAAGTCCTTCTTTCTTTGGCTATCCAATTTTACATATATCTTTTTAAATTCCTTCCAAATGAGATCTTTTTATACCTTTTCATATATTCTTACTTTCTGCAAATTAAAGAGCAAGTTAAGTCAATAATATATATAATTGGTAATAATTGCTTTAAAAATGATCTAAAAATATCCCTTAAGATGCACTAAATTGGAGTTTATCACTATGCCCCCATCATGGACTAGAGAAGTGGTTACACACTTTCTATAATGGTTTGCTTTACACTACAAAAATGACGGTGGATGCTGCTGCGGGTGGAGCTCTAATGAACAAGAACATTGAAGAGGCTTATGCACTGATTGAAGACATGGCTCAAAATCACTACCAGTGGACGGGTGAGAGAGCCATCACTGCTACACCTCCATCAAAGAAAGAGCCAGGTAAGTATGAAGTCTCTACTCTTGATCATTTAGCTTCTAAGGTAGATGCATTGTTTGCTAAATTTGATAAGCTGAGTGTAAATGCTATTTCACCTTCTACTCCTTCTGTACCACCCTGTGAAATTTGTGGTGTTGTTGGCCACACTGGTGTTGAATGCCAACTAGGGATGTCTGTTAATGTTATTGAACAATCTAATGCTCAAAAGGGGGATCCTTTTTCAAACACTTATAATTCCGGATGGAGGAATCATCCAAATTTTTCCTATAAGAATCCTCCATCCAACCCCTCTTTTCAACCAGCGGCTAGAACACCACCCGGTTTTCAAAATTTTCAAAAAAATCCTCAAAAATCCAACTTGGAAATTATGTTGGAAAACTTTGTGTTAACTCAAACTAAGCAAAATGAAGAGTTCAAAAATCAAACTTCTTTTTTGAATGATACTCTTATCAAGTTAACATCAAAGGTTGATTCCATAGCTACACACAACAAAATACTTGAAAATCAAATCACTCAAGTAGCTCAACAAGTTGCTTCATCCTCTAGAACCACCGGCAACTTCCCTGGACAGCCAGAACCAAATCCTAAAGCCCAAATCAATGCTGTCACCCTTAGGAGTGGAAAACAATGAGAAAAATGTGAGTGAGAAAGAAAATGAACAAAGTGAGGTGGTAGAAGAAGAGAAAGAAAAACCTTATGTCTCTCCACCACCATACAAACCACCCATACCCTTCCCCCAAAGATTTGCCAAATCCAAAGTTGAGGAGCAATTTAAAAAATTCGTGGATCTTTTGAAAAAGCTCTACATAAACATTCCTTTCACTGAAGCTTTGTCTCAAATGCCATCTTATGCTAAATTTTTGAAAGAGATTTTGTCTAAAAAAAGAAAAATAGATGACAATGAGACAATAGCTTTGACGGAAGAATGTAGTGCTATCATACAAAATAAATTGCCTCCTAAGCTCAAAGATCCTGGAAGTTTTTCCATTCCATGTGTGATTGGGAGTGAGAGTATTGAGAGAGCCATGTGTGATCTAGGAGCTAGTGTGAGTCTAATGCCTCTATCCATTTTTAAAAGACTAGGCGTAGGTGAACTCAAACCCACAAAGATGTCATTGCAATTAGCAGACCGTTCCATCAAATACCCGGTTGGAATTTTAGAGGATGTTCCTATCAAGGTAGGACAATTGTATATACCGGCTGATTTTGTGGTGATGGAAATGGAAGAGGACTTCCAAGTTCCAATTCTCTTGGGGAGACCTTTCCTTGCTACAGCTGGGGCCATCATTGATGTTAAAAATGGTAAACTTTCTCTTAATGTGGGTAAGGAGAAAATTGAGTTTGATTTTTCTAACCTTATGAAAAGCCCTTCTCTTGAGGATTCTTGTTGCAGGGTTGATATAATAGACCATTGT
Source organism: Astragalus glycyphyllos (assembly GCA_963573325.1). Classification (NCBI taxonomy): domain Eukaryota; kingdom Viridiplantae; phylum Streptophyta; class Magnoliopsida; order Fabales; family Fabaceae; genus Astragalus; species Astragalus glycyphyllos. The sequence goes on along the minus strand of OY754310.1, from coordinate 55,526,230 downwards.
GTGGAAGAATGCATTTTGGAGCCATATTCAAATGATGGGATGAAAACAGGTTTCATAAAAAGCAAGAATGAAAATGTGGCTGAGAAAACTCAAACTGATGACAAATTGTTGGATGAAAACCCTCCCATTAAAAACTTGGGCATTGAAGCCTTAGTTGGAGAAAAATCAGCAGCTCTTGCGAAAAAAGATCTAGGTTGAGGTATTGAAAGACAAGCGTCAAGCTAATGACGTTAAAAGAGCGCTGCGTGGGAGGCAACCCACAGGTTTACCTTTGTTTTATTTTGCTGGAATAAGAAGAAAAGCTACAAATGCTAGTCAATGTGAGCTTTCTTTACCCCTCTCATGTGTTTTTAATTTTATATCATTGAGGACAATGTCTGGTCCAAGCATGGGGGGTACTTTACCCTTTGTTATTTAATTTCTGTCATTTTGTTTTCTTATAAGTGTTGAGACTGGATTTCTTTCCCATGCTTTATATTTTTGCTGTTTTATTGAGATAAATGTAAAAACTTTTTAGCACTTATTAATAATTGCATTTAAAAAGAAAAAAAAAGTTTAGTCTTTTTAGGACCACAAAACCAATTTGTATGACAGACCAGTGCTTAAATATGACTGTGAGGTTGTTGTGTTGGAAACTGAAAATTAGCATTGTACCTGTTTTATATTTTCTGTGCGAACCAGCTACTAAAATGTGAGATATAGAGCCTTCACAAGGGGATGTTACTGAAATTATATATTTTGTACCCCTTTTCTTTGCTGAGTGTATGTTTCTCAAGTGGTATCATTCCAGAATTTGTTTGTTGACCGTTTTGAAGCGAAAAATGATTTGCAACATGCGAAAGAATCAAGGGATTTTAGGAATTTTTCTTCAAGCCTCAGAATTAGTGTTTGCTAAAAAATTTCCCTCTAGTTGCCCCTTTTGAGCCTATATTTTTATTCCTTTGGCACCCAGAAATGAATTTTCTTTTGTTTTTGGTAAACTTTGGAATCGGATTGGAGCAACTATTGAATTTGCAGTTTTTGTCCTACATGCCATATCATATATCTCATGGGCATAAGCTGGTTGTATAACCATTTCTCCTCCAAAGAAAGAAAAAAAATATATAGAAGTGAAAAAGAAAAGAAAAGAAAAAGAATGCAAAAGAATAGAGGAAAATGGCAAAATCAAGGGAAATCAAAAGGAAAGAGTCCACTCAAATTCTCAAAGAAAAATCAAGTCAAAAAGAGTGGGCTCAAGTGAAGGAAATGAAGGAGAATGGAAGTGGAAGCAAACTTGGAGTCTTAAAAACGCAAAATTGGTAGAAGCTCCGTTTTGATTTCAAAGGTTGCTATGATTGATTTTTATTTTTATTTTTAGCCCTTTGTTTTTCCCTTCTTTCTTATTCCCTACCTAACACTAATACACCAAGGCCCGGTTACAACCAAATGTAATCCCATCTTATGCGTGCTTGTGAACTTTTTAGTAGAGATATTGGTCAACTTACAAACCTATGGCAATGAGCATTTGATGAAACTTGAGCGAAATATTTCCCAAGTCCCTAAAACACTCAGAGATTGTGAGCGAGTGCCCAAGATCACACAGTTGTACTTTTCAGGTCATAAGCCTCTAATTGGGTAACCAGCTAACATCTCACTCGTGATACTATCTTATGTCTGTCATATGCTTCTGTTTTTGGTCCTTTAGTTGACTATCTATGTTGTTGGACTTTTTGAGAATGTTGTTATTAATTTGTGCTGCAAGTTTTGATTGTTCTTGCTTGAGGACAAGCAAAGATTCAAGCATGGGGGAGTTTGATAAGTCTTATTTTACTATGTTTTTAGTATTTAAATTAAATAAAAATTGTAGAATTTTAGTTTTGATTTGGAGCTATTTTACTACAAATTGTTGGTTTAATTTGTCAGGGTCAAATAAATGAAGAAATGGAAGAATTTGGGTAATTAAAAAGCAAGGATTGAAAATGTAAGGACCAAGGAGCAAAATCAAGCAAATGGAGCCAAGAATTTGGTGTTCACGCACGGTCCGTGCCTACTACACGCATGGTCCGTGCTCAATGATACAGAAAGCAGCTGAAAAGACTCAAGACACGCACGGTCCGTGCGTACCAGAAGCATGGTCCGTGCGTTCTGTACGTTTCAGAAGATGGAAAGTTTGAAGACCACGCACGGTCCGTGCACCCCAACAGCACGGTCCGTGCGCCCTGTTCCAGAAAAGCTGTTTTGAAGATTACACGTAGCGCACGGTCCGTGCGCCCCAGCAGCACGGTCCGTGCGCCTTTGTCTGAAGTTCAAAATGTTACAAAACTCTTCTTCTTCTTTCATTATGGCTTGTAATTCGAATTTAATCCTTTGTCTACTGATCCTAGGCTATAAATAGGACCTCATTTCAGCTGTAATGGTACCTTAGCATACTTGTAATCTCACTCCAAAGTTTAATCTAAGTTCTTGCAATTTTCTTAAGCTTTTGCTCTTTTATTTTCATGTTCTTTACTTTCTTGCAATTTTAATTTCCGTTCTTTACATTTCCAGCACTTTACATTTCAGTTCTTTATCGCTTTGTTTATATTCTTGTCATTTACATTCTGTTATTTATCTTTATGTCATTTTCTTTTATGTCATTCTCTTCTACTCGCTTGTCTACTATGATCATGTGTGAGTAGACTTCTTTAGTCTTGGGATTGTGGGACACAATCAAATGATGGGTCCCTAAACAAATCCAAGACTAAACTCTATCTTATTTAGAACTTGAATTTTAATCTAATTCCATAGAATTGAATTTTA